>OY751316.1:1279023-1604023 GCA_963564615.1 Rhorus exstirpatorius
GCGTGTATTATTATATTCAAATTTCAAACAGTTATCACTCCTAAACTAACAAATTGAATGGCTTTAAATTTGCACAGGTATTTCCGGGGACCTTTATTTATAAGGCAAAGACCCAAAAAATTTAAAATTCGAACTCGAAATGAAAGTTTTTAGTGAAAATTGACGAATTTTAAAGATTTTCCAAAAAATTGGGTCAACACCTACTAGACATATGGAAACTCTAATCAACGAGTCTTTGTTTATTGTTCTACGTCCAAAATTGACGGAGCAGTATTTGTCCGCAAAATTGCATGTGATACTTGTCGATCAGAAGATTCACAGCGAGCGCGAGGTCCGAACGGTCTGTGGCCAGCCCGAATGAGAGAGAGAGAGAGGGAGAGAAAGAGGGAGCCGACGATATGTATCTCTGTATATACGCGTGTATTATTCTATTCAAATTTCAAACAGTTATCACTCCTAAACTAACAAATTGAATGGATTGAAGTTTGCACAGGTATTTCCGGGGACCTTTATTTATAATGCAAAGACCCAAAAATTTTAAAATTCGAACTAGAAATGAAAGTTTTCAGTGAAAATTGACGAATTTTAATGATTTTCCAAAAAATTGGGTCAACACCTACTAGACATATGAAAACTCTAAACAACGAGTCTTTGTTTATTGCTCTACGTCCGAAATTGACGGAGCAGTATTTGTCCGCAAAATTGCATGTGATACACTTGTCGATGAGAAGATTCACAGCGAGCGCGAGGTCCGAACGGTCTGTGGCCAGCCCGAAGGAGAGAGAGAGAGAGGGAGTGAGAGAGGGAGCGAACGATATGTATATCTGTATATACGCGTGTATTATTATATTCAAATTTCAAACAGTTATCACTCCTAAACTAACAAATTGAATGGATTGAAGTTTGCACAGGTATTTCCGGGGACCTTTATTTATAATACAAAGACCCAAAAATTTTAAAATTCGGACTAGAAATGAAAGTTTTTAGTGAAAATTGACGAATTTAAAAGATTTTCGAAAAAATTGGGTCAACACCTACTAGACATATGAAAACTCTAAACAACGAGTCTTTGTTTATTGCTGTACGTCCGAAATTGACGGAGCAGTATTTGTCCGCAAAATTGCATGTGATACTTGTCGATGAGAAGATTCGCAGCGAGCGCGAGGTCCGAACGGTCTGTGGCCAGCCCGAAGGAGAGAGAGAGAGAGAGAGAGAGGGAGAGAGAGAGGGAGCGAACGATATGTATATCTGTATATACGCGTGTATTATTATATTCAAATTTCAAACAGTTATCACTCCTAAACTAACAAATTGAATGGCTTGAAGTTTGCACAGGTATTTCCGGGGACCTTTATTTATAATGCAAAGACCCAAAAATTTTAAAATTCGAACTAATAATGAAAGTTTTTAGTGAAAATTGACGAATTTTAACGATTTTCCAAAAAATTGGGTCAACACCTACTAGACATATGAAAACTCTAAACAACGAGTCTTTGTTTATTGCTCTACGTCCGAAATTGACGGAGCAGTATTTGTCCGCAAAATTGCATGTGATACACTTGTCGATGAGAAGATTCACAGCGAGCGCGAGGTCCGAACGGTCTGTGGCCAGCCCGAAGGAGAGAGAGAGAGAGGGAGAGAGAGAGAGAGCGAACGATATGTATATCTGTATATACGCGTGTATTATTTTATTCAAATTTCAAACAGTTATCACTCCTAAACTAACAAATTGAATGGATTGAAGTTTGCACAGGTATTTCCGGGGACCTTTATTTATAATACAAAGACCCAAAAATTTTTAAATTCGGACTAGAAATGAAAGTTTTTAGTGAAAATTGACGAATTTAAAAGATTTTCCAAAAAATTGGGTCAACACCTACTAGACATATGAAAACTCTAAACAACGAGTCTTTGTTTATTGCTCTACGTCCGAAATTGACGGAGCAGTATTTGTCCGCAAAATTGCATGTGATACACTTGTCGATGAGAAGATTAACAGCGAGCGCGAGGTCCGAACGGTCTGTGGCCAGCCCGAAGGAGAGAGAGAGAGAGCGAGTGAGAGAGGGAGCGAACGATATGTATATCTGTATATACGCGTGTATTATTATATTCAAATTTCAAACAGTTATCACTCCTAAACTAACAAATTGAATGGCTTGAAGTTTGCACAGGTATTTCCGGGGACCTTTATTTATAATGCAAAGACCCAAAAATTTTAAAATTCGAACTAAAAATGAAAGTTTTTAGTGAAAATTGACGAATTTTAACGATTTTCCAAAAAATTGGGTCAACACCTACTAGACATATGAAAACTCTAAACAACGAGTCTTTGTTTATTGCTCTACGTCCGAAATTGACGGAGCAGTATTTGTCCGCAAAATTGCATGTGATACACTTGTCGATGAGAAGATTCACAGCGAGCGCGAGGTCCGAACGGTCTGTGGCCAGCCCGAAGGAGAGAGAGAGAGAGGGAGAGAGAGAGAGAGCGAACGATATGTATATCTGTATATACGCGTGTATTATTTTATTCAAATTTCAAACAGTTATCACTCCTAAACTAACAAATTGAATGGATTGAAGTTTGCACAGGTATTTCCGGGGACCTTTATTTATAATACAAAGACCCAAAAATTTTAAAATTCGGACTAGAAATGAAAGTTTTTAGTGAAAATTGACGAATTTAAAAGATTTTCGAAAAAATTGGGTCAACACCTACTAGACATATGAAAACTCTAAACAACGAGTCTTTGTTTATTGCTCTACGTCCGAAATTGACGGAGCAGTATTTGTCCGCAAAATTGCATGTGATACACTTGTCGATGAGAAGATTCACAGCGAGCGCGAGGTCCGAACGGTCTGTGGCCAGCCCGAAGGAGAGAGAGAGAGAGCGAGTGAGAGAGGGAGCGAACGATATGTATATCTGTATATACGCGTGTATTATTATATTCAAATTTCAAACAGTTATCACTCCTAAACTAACAAATTGAATGGCTTGAAGTTTGCACAGGTATTTCCGGGGACCTTTATTTATAATGCAAAGACCCAAAAATTTTAAAATTCGAACTAAAAATGAAAGTTTTTAGTGAAAATTGACGAATTTTAACGATTTTCCAAAAAATTGGGTCAACACCTACTAGACATATGAAAACTCTAAACAACGAGTCTTTGTTTATTGCTCTACGTCCGAAATTGACGGAGCAGTATTTGTCCGCAAAATTGCATGTGATACACTTGTCGATGAGAAGATTCACAGCGAGCGCGAGGTCCGAACGGTCTGTGGCCAGCCCGAAGGAGAGAGAGAGAGAGGGAGAGAGAGAGAGAGCGAACGATATGTATATCTGTATATACGCGTGTATTATTTTATTCAAATTTCAAACAGTTATCACTCCTAAACTAACAAATTGAATGGATTGAAGTTTGCACAGGTATTTCCGGGGACCTTTATTTATAATACAAAGACCCAAAAATTTTAAAATTCGGACTAGAAATGAAAGTTTTTAGTGAAAATTGACGAATTTAAAAGATTTTCCAAAAAATTGGGTCAACACCTACTAGACATATGAAAACTCTAAACAACGAGTCTTTGTTTATTGCTGTACGTCCGAAATTGACGGAGCAGTATTTGTCCGCAAAATTGCATGTGATACTTGTCGATGAGAAGATTCGCAGCGAGCGCGAGGTCCGAACGGTCTGTGGCCAGCCCGAAGGAGAGAGAGAGAGAGAGAGAGGGAGAGAGAGAGAGGGAGCGAACGATATGTATATCTGTATATACGCGTGTATTATTATATTCAAATTTCAAACAGTTATCACTCCTAAACTAACAAATTGAATGGATTGAAGTTTGCACAGGTATTTCCGGGGACCTTTATTTATAATACAAAGACCCAAAAATTTTAAAATTCGGACTAGAAATGAAAGTTTTTAGTGAAAATTGACGAATTTAAAAGATTTTCCAAAAAATTGGGTCAACACCTACTAGACATATGAAAACTCTAAACAACGAGTCTTTGTTTATTGCTGTACGTCCGAAATTGATGGAGCAGTATTTGTCCGCAAAATTGCATGTGATACTTGTCGATGAGAAGATTCGCAGCGAGCGCGAGGTCCGAACGGTCTGTGGCCAGCCCGAAGGAGAGAGAGAGAGAGAGAGAGGGAGAGAGAGAGGGAGCGAACGATATGTATATCTGTATATACGCGTGTATTATTATATTCAAATTTCAAACAGTTATCACTCCTAAACTAACAAATTGAATGGCTTGAAGTTTGCACAGGTATTTCCGGGGACCTTTATTTATAATGCAAAGACCCAAAAATTTTAAAATTCGAACTAAAAATGAAAGTTTTTAGTGAAAATTGACGAATTTTAACGATTTTCAAAAAAATTGGGTCAACACCTACTAGACATATGAAAACTCTAAACAACGAGTCTTTGTTTATTGCTCTACGTCCGAAATTGACGGAGCAGTATTTGTCCGCAAAATTGCATGTGATACTTGTCGATGAGAAGATTCACAGCGAGCGCGAGGTCCGAACGGTCTGTGGCCAGCCCGAAGGAGAGAGAGAGAGAGGGAGAGAGAGAGAGAGCGAACGATTTGTATATCTGTATATACGCGTGTATTATTTTATTCAAATTTCAAACAGTTATCACTCCTAAACTAACAAATTGAATGGATTGAAGTTTGCACAGGTATTTCCGGGGACCTTTATTTAAAATGCTTTTTCGTGCATATCCCCTCCACGCGGCCGTATCGCTTTTTCGTAATAGAAAAAATCCTAATGTATGTAGAAGTTTCACTTCAAAAAAACTAGTATATTTCATATGCACACTGCTGGGTGGTGCAGAAATGTTCGTTTCGTGAAACGCTAGGCCTTTTACAATTTTTGTCTCCTTTGCATAAGCACATCAGTTTCATCAACTCCGCGTTTTATTACATTGTAAGGAGCAGTTACCATGATTTCGCTGAAGACGAGAGAGGCAAGGGGGAAAAAAAAACAACCGCCCATGAAAAAGTAACCTTATTTTGAACCAAAATATGCCCAAAAAGAATTCGTCAACTGAATTCGAGAAAGTCAGGCTGATGACCTCGTGAGTTGACTTGGAATGCCCCATAAATAAACTTTGAAAGATTAAAAAATAAAGATAGTAGTAGAGAAACAGTACCGGTTCTACACCAAGATCCCTACCCCGACATTTACCGACATTTTTTAGCTCAGACATGAACCACTTAGCCGAGACATGAACCCGGGAGGGGGGGGGGGGCTATCTTTAAGAGTCCGAATGCACTGAGTCGATCGGGGGGGGGGGGGAGGGGGGGGGGGGGTCTCTAACAACTGGAGGGCACCTAATCTCTTATGGGTCGAGACATTGGGGGGGGGGGGGGGGGCTAGCTTTGAGGGTGGTATGGGAATGCCGCTATCTCTGGCAGCGGTGGTGCGCCTAATTTTTCATGGTGGAATTTGATTACCGATTATCAGTTAGACTGGCGTCTCTGCAGGGGGGGGGGGGGGGGGGCTAGTTTTGAGGGTGGTATTAGAATGCCGCTATTTCTGACAGCTGCAGTGCAGCTTGTCTTTCATGCTGGCATTGGAATATTGTTATCTCTAACAAGTAAATAGCGGACTAGAGCGTTAGACCTTTCAACCACACACGACGCTACCCTCCCGGGTCAGTGCGTCTGTTTGTCGCAACCTTATCGTTGGTCATAAATCATATCTGGTCGTGTGCCAAGGGTTAGACCGCAGTCTGGAAAAGGCCAAACATAAAATCTTAGAGGCGCCTATGATAGTGTCTCGCCGATCCTCGGCACCCGAAGGAAAATATCCCTAACAGGTATTCTTCTGACCGAGTTTATATAAGCATTTCCCTATCGCACTGACTGGTGCGTGAGCAGATGTAGCGCAGAGAGCTGCGGCAGATCTTTTTTCAAACCGCGATGAAATTGGGATGAAGAGGAGATTGAAAATATGGAAAAGCACGTTCGATTCGATACTTGAGCTCAAATTCACATGATGTATGCATGTGATTATGCGTACAGAGCCGCTCGCCGAGGCTGGTGGGAAGAGGTTGCACGTGATCGTGAGAGATTTAGATTAAGAATTGAAAAATGCGGCAAACTGATTGAATCTGTATTGAGGGAGAAAAAAAATTTAACGGAAAATGGTATACTGATATGCGCCTTCGACGTGTTTCGACCTGTTTCGAGCCCTCCCATTACCTTCGAGAGCGGATGATGCCATCTTGCATGTCTGAACACGCTTGAGCCTGCACAGTGTTTACATATTGTGACAAACCGCCGGAAAATGAGGCTGTGATGTTCATGGAATGCCGCTATCACGCGCTTAGTCGCTTTCTTATATATATAGATATATAGATATATAGATATATAGATATATAGATATATAGATATATAGATATATAGATAGCATAGATGGAGAAAGAAAAGCGTTCAAGTGTCCCTAACGGGTATTCTTCTGGCCGATATATAAGCGTTTCCCCATCACTAGCTCACATTTTCTCCCGTGCATTCAAACAAATATTATCGGTCGGAAAAAAAAATGGATGCGCAAATGTGTAAAAGGACTGTCGCGCTTATGGAGGAGGCATTTTCCATAATTAGGAGAAAATCTAGACCAGCTTCAGTGCAAAAGTGGATAAAGTTCAGTGATAAACATGTGAAGATTTTGGGCAAAGTGTTACGTGCAAACGTTCCGACAATAGGTGAAAAAATTCGTATTCAGACAACAATAGCGACATTGATGTCGCTGAGTGAAAAGCTGAAAAAATGTGGTGCTGGTGCTGTGAAAAGTGACAAGGTGCGGTGGAGGGACATGGACACTGCGTTTAAGAAAAGAATTAGGACTGGAGTGGTTATCAATCTACAGCACAAAGATGTACAAAGTTTTCTTGACGACGCGAGACCTCTGATAATCTCGAAAATAACCGCGGTTTTGAGCAAAGCAGGAAACTTAAAAGTTAACGTTATTCTAGCCTGCCGTTTTCACATCACCAAACTCGATGAAATAATGGAAGATAATAAATTCTTTAATACGCAGAATCAAGCTATTTTACCCTCGACAGACATGGAAGAGTGGTTCAGGGTACATGTAAAGGATAAACTGTTGGTGAAAATTGAGGAGTTTACGGAAAAGGAATCCGGCTGGTCTCTCTCTTCCATAATTAACTTAGTCGTCAATATGAACAAATACATGCCTCTGCGTGGTGGACTATCTACGTATACAAGTCTACCGAAAAAAATTCAATTAAAACGTGCAGTCGTCAATATTATAAATGATGACCCTTATTGTTTCTTATGGTCTGTGACGGCAGCTCTTTACCCTGCAGCTGAACATTGTGAGCGAAAATCGTCGTACCCGCCGTTCAGTGAAGTGCTTCAGTACACTGGGCTCAATTTTCCTATGAGTCTAAAGGACGTACCGAAATTTGAAAAAATGAATGGTTTGTCAATTAACGTATATGGCATAGAAGATCATCGTCGTGGAAAGCTTGAAATATTGCCAGTATATTTAAGCGCTCAAAGGTCCGATAGACCTACCATACACCTACTCATGCAGGAAGCTGCGAGCGAAGAAGAAGAAGAAGAAGAAGAAGATGAAGAAGAAGAAGAAGAAGAAGAAGAAGGAAAAGAAGACAGCAATCCGGTGCATCACTTTTCATGGATCAAAAATATTTCTCGACTGGTCAGCTCGCAAATTTCAAAATATGCACACCATACTTGGCTGTGCGACAGATGTTTGTGTCACTTCAAAACAGAAAATTCACTGACAAAACACACAGATGACTGTGTAAAAATCAGTAAATGTCGAACGGTCTTTCCGGAGGGTGAGGACAGAATATTAAAATTTAAAAATTTCAAATACAAACAAGATGTTCCATTCGTCGTGTATGCCGATCTCGAGTGCTTATTAGAGCCAATAACATCGGTACAGAAGAACACAATGGGATATCAAAACCATGTGCCCCACAGTATCGGTTATTATCTGCGCTGTAGTTATGATGATGCACTTTCCGAGTACAAATCATACCGTGGCAAAGACTGTATCCAGTGGTTTATGGCGGAGTTGAAAACCCTATCAAAATCGCTGCATTCGCGTCTAACACATATCACACCGATGGAGATCCTGAACACGGCACAAAATCATCAATTCACGACGTCTACAGCCTGCCACATTTGCGAGAAAGAATTTCTTCCAAGTGATCTAAAGGTTCGAGATCACTGCCATTTTACGGGTCGTTATCGCGCTGCTGCACACCAAGATTGCAATTTAAATTTTAAGAACTCTCATGTAGTTCCCGTTGTATTCCACAATTTATCCGGATATGATTCTCATTTTTTAATAAGGTCATTAGCAACTGCATTCGAGGGCTCTTTATATCTATTACCTATAAACAAGGAAAAATATATTTCATTCTCGAAAAGTGTCAAGGGAACAGTTGTAAATTACAGATTTATCGATTCATTCCGATTTATGCCGAGTAGCATCGACAAATTAGCCTCATATTTAGACAGTAATAACAAATTAATTACACGCGCAAATTGTAATAACGAGGTCGAATGCAGGCTATTGGCACGAAAAGGTGTTTTCCCGTATGACTATGTTAATAGCTGGGATATCCTCGATGAGACCGAATTGCCCTCAAAAAAAGATTTTTTTTCCAAACTCAATAATACGGAGATTTCCGACAGCGAATATGCGCACGCGTCTAACGTTTGGAAAACATTCAAGATAAAAACCTTAGGTGAATATTCAGATTTATATTTAAAAACAGACGTTCTCCTTTTGGCTGACATTTTCGAAAATTTTCGACGAAATTGTTTGAATACGTATAATTTAGATCCGCTCCATTACTACACAGCCCCTGGTCTTTCATTCGATGCAATGCTCAAGTGCACGCAAATTGAACTCGAACTCCTCACTGACGTGGATATGTTACTTTTTATTGAAAAAGGCATCCGAGGCGGAGTCGCGCAATGTACCAACAGGTATGCGAAAGCAAACAATCGATTCATGGAAACGAATTTCGATCCAAACACCGCCGAGTCATATCTGATGTACTATGATGTCAATAACTTATACGGTGCAGCTATGAGTGAATCATTACCATGCAGCTCATTCGAATGGGCGGAAAATTTTATTGAAAATATTGAAAATATTCCCGAAGACTCGCCGATCGGGTATATACTCGAGGTTGATTTAGAATATCCCAAGGAGCTGCACGAATCTCATAAAGACTTACCGCTATGTCCAGAACACTATCGAGCCCCGCAATCTAAAAATTCAAAATTGATGACGACATTGCTACCGAAGGAAAAATACATTATTCACTATCGTAATCTACAGGAGTCTTTGAGATTAGGCTTAAAATTAACGAAAATTCATCGCGTGCTGAAATTTAAACAATCCCCTTGGTTGAAAAAATACATTGATCTCAATACGAATTTGAGAAAGCAGTCCAATAACGATTTCGAGAAAAATTTTTACAAACTAATGAATAACGCGGTGTTTGGGAAAACGATGGAAAATGTACGTAATCATCGTGAAGTAAAGCTCGTTACACGCTGGCATGGGCGATATGGCGCAAGAGCTCTCATCGCTCGAGCTACCTTTCATAGCTGCACCATATTCGACGACGACATGGTTATAATAGAATTGACTAAAGCTAAAGTAAAATTCAACAAACCGATATATGCTGGATTTTCAATTCTTGACCTGTCTAAAATCTATTTATACCGTTTTCATTATGACTATATGAAGATTACATTCGGCGAGCAAGCCAAATTATTGTACACAGATACGGACAGCCTAATCTATCACGTAACTACTCCAAATATCTACGAATCCATGAGACGTGACATACACCAATTTGATACATCCGATTACCCGACAAATAATCCCTATGGAATGCCTCTTGCAAATAAAAAAGTGTTGGGTCTTATGAAAGATGAAAATAATGGTAAAATTATGACCGAGTTTATAGGGCTTAGGGCAAAGTTATACTCGTATAAAGTACAAGGTTATGAGCTTGAAAATAAACGTGCAAAAGGCGTTAGAGGAGCGACATTGAAAACCATCACGTTCGATGACTACAAAGAGTGCCTACTTCACTATAAAACTCTGATTAGGACCCAGCACATGATACGCAGCTCAAAACACGTTGTCGAGACGGTTAGGCAAAATAAAATAGCATTAAGCTGGAATGACGACAAAAGAGTTCTCTCCGCTGATACAACCGATACTCTACCTTGGGGTTATGAGCGCAATACGAAAGAATGTTTGTAGCTTAAAGTTAATAAAAAATGAAATAAACGTGTGGAGGTAAACTGTGAATGGTATGAAAACTATGAATATATTGTATATGAACTAATAAAATTGATGCGCTGGAGGAAAAATATATTAAAAAAAGATATATTGAAACCGACTTTTTCTTAATTAATATCCTGTCCAACAAAATAATCCTGTGAGAGATGGGATAGAAGGCGGCGATTGAAAAGATCAATAATGTTAATTTGTTGAAATATTTTATTACACATCAGATTTCCTTATCCAGCTATTGTGAGAGTTGTCGAAACCCAGCCATTTTACAAACATTTTATTTCCGCGCTTCTTCAATACTCGTTCAATCAGATAAATATCGGGATTTTCAACTCTAAGTGCTCTTGCTCATAACAACCATCGGTGATGGGTTCATCTTGATAATCTTTCAGACTGAACGTCACAGGGTTCGTATTTTTCCCTTGATGTATTGTAAATATTTCCGTTGTCCAGTTTGGAGAATAACCCTTGGCAAATATATTTTTGAATTTGCTTATCCCCACTTTGTCACCGCATCGAAATTTCGTCAACTTTTTTTTTTTCTTTTTTTTTTTCAACGGTTCTAGAGTCGCGAAAACGCGTTGTAATAGCTGCTTCTTATTCTCCGAGTTCACGTCTTTCGGCTTCATTTTAATTGTGCGATGTTATATCTGGAAATCTATTGTTATATCTGGAAATCAAATTTTTGAGAATATCGGTCCACTTGTAGCTTCCACGAAGACTAAATTGCATCCACATTTTATTTTTCAAGGTACGATTAAAACGCTCTCAAATTGATGCTTTCAAATTACTGTATGTCGAGTACATATGAATATTATACTTGTTCATGAGAGTTTGCAAGCTATTGACACGAAAAAATGTTTTCCCGCATGACTATGTCAATAGTTGGGGACGAGGGGCTATTCACTTTGATTTTGGGTGTACAGGAGGCTTCCAACTTCCAAAGACTTCCAAAAACTTCCGAAGATTTCGGAAGACTTCCGAAGAATTCCAAGCACCTCCACAGACTTCTGAAGACTTTTAAAGACTTCCGAAGACTTCCGAAGACTTCCGAAGACTTCGAAAAACTTCCAAAGACTTTCAAAGACTTCTAAAGACTATCGATTGCGTATTATGAGGAATTCTTCGAAGACTTCCATAGACTCCCAGAGCCTCCAAAAGACTTACAGAGACTTCCGACGAATTCCAAGGACTTCCACAGACTTCTGAAGACTTTTAAAGAATTCCAAGGACTTCCATAGACTCCTGAAGACTTTTAAAGACTTCCGAAATGCCTTCGTGCTCACCCAAGGGGGGGGGGGGCATCATGATATTCTTTTAGCAATTTTTCTCGGTCTTCTTTGCTTAGGCAGGCGGCGCCTATGCTGAAGCCTTCTTCGTTCCTCTCGTGGCTGCTTGAGCATCGGTGCTTGTCTGGGAAATGCCAAAGCGTAATCTCGGAGGGTGGGCGAAGGGGTGCAGGGAGATTACGCTTTGGCATTTCCCAGACAAGCACCGATGCTCAAGCAGCCACGAGAGGAACGAAGAAGGCTTCAGCATAGGCGCCGCCTGCCTAAGCAAAGAAGACCGAGAAAAATTGCTAAAAGAATATCATGATGCCCCCCCCCCCCTTGGGTGAGCACGAAGGCATTTCGGAAGTCTTTAAAAGTCTTCAGGAGTCTATGGAAGTCCTTGGAATTCTTTAAAAGTCTTCAGAAGTCTGTGGAAGTCCTTGGAATTCGTCGGAAGTCTCTGTAAGTCTTTTGGAGGCTCTGGGAGTCTATGGAAGTCTTCGAAGAATTCCTCATAATACGCAATCGATAGTCTTTAGAAGTCTTTGAAAGTCTTTGGAAGTTTTTCGAAGTCTTCGGAAGTCTTCGGAAGTCTTCGGAAGTCTTTAAAAGTCTTCAGAAGTCTGTGGAGGTGCTTGGAATTCTTCGGAAGTCTTCCGAAATCTTCGGAAGTTTTTGGAAGTCTTTGGAAGTTGGAAGCCTCCTGTACACCCAAAATCAAAGTGAATAGCCCCTCGTCCCCAACTATTGACATAGTCATGCGGGAAAACATTTTTTCGTGTCAATAGCTTGCAAACTCTCATGAACAAGTATAATATTCATATGTACTCGACATACAGTAATTTGAAAGCATCAATTTGAGAGCGTTTTAATCGTACCTTGAAAAATAAAATGTGGATGCAATTTAGTCTTCGTGGAAGCTACAAGTGGACCGATATTCTCAAAAATTTGATTTCCAGATATAACAATAGATTTCCAGATATAACATCGCACAATTAAAATGAAGCCGAAAGACGTGAACTCGGAGAATAAGAAGCAGCTATTACAACGCGTTTTCGCGACTCTAGAACCGTTGAAAAAAAAAAAGAAAAAAAAAAAGTTGACGAAATTTCGATGCGGTGACAAAGTGGGGATAAGCAAATTCAAAAATATATTTGCCAAGGGTTATTCTCCAAACTGGACAACGGAAATATTTACAATACATCAAGGGAAAAATACGAACCCTGTGACGTTCAGTCTGAAAGATTATCAAGATGAACCCATCACCGATGGTTGTTATGAGCAAGAGCACTTAGAGTTGAAAATCCCGATATTTATCTGATTGAACGAGTATTGAAGAAGCGCGGAAATAAAATGTTTGTAAAATGGCTGGGTTTCGACAACTCTCACAATAGCTGGATAAGGAAATCTGATGTGTAATAAAATATTTCAACAAATTAACATTATTGATCTTTTCAATCGCCGCCTTCTATCCCATCTCTCACAGGATTATTTTGTTGGACAGGATATTAATTAAGAAAAAGTCGGTTTCAATATATCTTTTTTTAATATATTTTTCCTCCAGCGCATCAATTTTATTAGTTCATATACAATATATTCATAGTTTTCATACCATTCACAGTTTACCTCCACACGTTTATTTCATTTTTTATTAACTTTAAGCTACAAACATTCTTTCGTATTGCGCTCATAACCCCAAGGTAGAGTATCGGTTGTATCAGCGGAGAGAACTCTTTTGTCGTCATTCCAGCTTAATGCTATTTTATTTTGCCTAACCGTCTCGACAACGTGTTTTGAGCTGCGTATCATGTGCTGGGTCCTAATCAGAGTTTTATAGTGAAGTAGGCACTCTTTGTAGTCATCGAACGTGATGGTTTTCAATGTCGCTCCTCTAACGCCTTTTGCACGTTTATTTTCAAGCTCATAACCTTGTACTTTATACGAGTATAACTTTGCCCTAAGCCCTATAAACTCGGTCATAATTTTACCATTATTTTCATCTTTCATAAGACCCAACACTTTTTTATTTGCAAGAGGCATTCCATAGGGATTATTTGTCGGGTAATCGGATGTATCAAATTGGTGTATGTCACGTCTCATGGATTCGTAGATATTTGGAGTAGTTACGTGATAGATTAGGCTGTCCGTATCTGTGTACAATAATTTGGCTTGCTCGCCGAATGTAATCTTCATATAGTCATAATGAAAACGGTATAAATAGATTTTAGACAGGTCAAGAATTGAAAATCCAGCATATATCGGTTTGTTGAATTTTACTTTAGCTTTAGTCAATTCTATTATAACCATGTCGTCGTCGAATATGGTGCAGCTATGAAAGGTAGCTCGAGCGATGAGAGCTCTTGCGCCATATCGCCCATGCCAGCGTGTAACGAGCTTTACTTCACGATGATTACGTACATTTTCCATCGTTTTCCCAAACACCGCGTTATTCATTAGTTTGTAAAAATTTTTCTCGAAATCGTTATTGGACTGCTTTCTCAAATTCGTATTGAGATCAATGTATTTTTTCAACCAAGGGGATTGTTTAAATTTCAGCACGCGATGAATTTTCGTTAATTTTAAGCCTAATCTCAAAGACTCCTGTAGATTACGATAGTGAATAATGTATTTTTCCTTCGGTAGCAATGTCGTCATCAATTTTGAATTTTTAGATTGCGGGGCTCGATAGTGTTCTGGACATAGCGGTAAGTCTTTATGAGATTCGTGCAGCTCCTTGGGATATTCTAAATCAACCTCGAGTATATACCCGATCGGCGAGTCTTCGGGAATATTTTCAATATTTTCAATAAAATTTTCCGCCCATTCGAATGAGCTGCATGGTAATGATTCACTCATAGCTGCACCGTATAAGTTATTGACATCATAGTACATCAGATATGACTCGGCGGTGTTTGGATCGAAATTCGTTTCCATGAATCGATTGTTTGCTTTCGCATACCTGTTGGTACATTGCGCGACTCCGCCTCGGATGCCTTTTTCAATAAAAAGTAACATATCCACGTCAGTGAGGAGTTCGAGTTCAATTTGCGTGCACTTGAGCATTGCATCGAATGAAAGACCAGGGGCTGTGTAGTAATGGAGCGGATCTAAATTATACGTATTCAAACAATTTCGTCGAAAATTTTCGAAAATGTCAGCCAAAAGGAGAACGTCTGTTTTTAAATATAAATCTGAATATTCACCTAAGGTTTTTATCTTGAATGTTTTCCAAACGTTAGACGCGTGCGCATATTCGCTGTCGGAAATCTCCGTATTATTGAGTTTGGAAAAAAAATCTTTTTTTGAGGGCAATTCGGTCTCATCGAGGATATCCCAGCTATTAACATAGTCATACGGGAAAACACCTTTTCGTGCCAATAGCCTGCATTCGACCTCGTTATTACAATTTGCGCGTGTAATTAATTTGTTATTACTGTCTAAATATGAGGCTAATTTGTCGATGCTACTCGGCATAAATCGGAATGAATCGATAAATCTGTAATTTACAACTGTTCCCTTGACACTTTTCGAGAATGAAATATATTTTTCCTTGTTTATAGGTAATAGATATAAAGAGCCCTCGAATGCAGTTGCTAATGACCTTATTAAAAAATGAGAATCATATCCGGATAAATTGTGGAATACAACGGGAACTACATGAGAGTTCTTAAAATTTAAATTGCAATCTTGGTGTGCAGCAGCGCGATAACGACCCGTAAAATGGCAGTGATCTCGAACCTTTAGATCACTTGGAAGAAATTCTTTCTCGCAAATGTGGCAGGCTGTAGACGTCGTGAATTGATGATTTTGTGCCGTGTTCAGGATCTCCATCGGTGTGATATGTGTTAGACGCGAATGCAGCGATTTTGATAGGGTTTTCAACTCCGCCATAAACCACTGGATACAGTCTTTGCCACGGTATGATTTGTACTCGGAAAGTGCATCATCATAACTACAGCGCAGATAATAACCGATACTGTGGGGCACATGGTTTTGATATCCCATTGTGTTCTTCTGTACCGATGTTATTGGCTCTAATAAGCACTCGAGATCGGCATACACGACGAATGGAACATCTTGTTTGTATTTGAAATTTTTAAATTTTAATATTCTGTCCTCACCCTCCGGAAAGACCGTTCGACATTTACTGATTTTTACACAGTCATCTGTGTGTTTTGTCAGTGAATTTTCTGTTTTGAAGTGACACAAACATCTGTCGCACAGCCAAGTATGGTGTGCATATTTTGAAATTTGCGAGCTGACCAGTCGAGAAATATTTTTGATCCATGAAAAGTGATGCACCGGATTGCTGTCTTCTTTTCCTTCTTCTTCTTCTTCTTCTTCTTCTTCATCTTCTTCTTCTTCTTCTTCTTCTTCGCTCGCAGCTTCCTGCATGAGTAGGTGTATGGTAGGTCTATCGGACCTTTGAGCGCTTAAATATACTGGCAATATTTCAAGCTTTCCACGACGATGATCTTCTATGCCATATACGTTAATTGACAAACCATTCATTTTTTCAAATTTCGGTACGTCCTTTAGACTCATAGGAAAATTGAGCCCAGTGTACTGAAGCACTTCACTGAACGGCGGGTACGACGATTTTCGCTCACAATGTTCAGCTGCAGGGTAAAGAGCTGCCGTCACAGACCATAAGAAACAATAAGGGTCATCATTTATAATATTGACGACTGCACGTTTTAATTGAATTTTTTTCGGTAGACTTGTATACGTAGATAGTCCACCACGCAGAGGCATGTATTTGTTCATATTGACGACTAAGTTAATTATGGAAGAGAGAGACCAGCCGGATTCCTTTTCCGTAAACTCCTCAATTTTCACCAACAGTTTATCCTTTACATGTACCCTGAACCACTCTTCCATGTCTGTCGAGGGTAAAATAGCTTGATTCTGCGTATTAAAGAATTTATTATCTTCCATTATTTCATCGAGTTTGGTGATGTGAAAACGGCAGGCTAGAATAACGTTAACTTTTAAGTTTCCTGCTTTGCTCAAAACCGCGGTTATTTTCGAGATTATCAGAGGTCTCGCGTCGTCAAGAAAACTTTGTACATCTTTGTGCTGTAGATTGATAACCACTCCAGTCCTAATTCTTTTCTTAAACGCAGTGTCCATGTCCCTCCACCGCACCTTGTCACTTTTCACAGCACCAGCACCACATTTTTTCAGCTTTTCACTCAGCGACATCAATGTCGCTATTGTTGTCTGAATACGAATTTTTTCACCTATTGTCGGAACGTTTGCACGTAACACTTTGCCCAAAATCTTCACATGTTTATCACTGAACTTTATCCACTTTTGCACTGAAGCTGGTCTAGATTTTCTCCTAATTATGGAAAATGCCTCCTCCATAAGCGCGACAGTCCTTTTACACATTTGCGCATCCATTTTTTTTTCCGACCGATAATATTTGTTTGAATGCACGGGAGAAAATGTGAGCTAGTGATGGGGAAACGCTTATATATCGGCCAGAAGAATACCCGTTAGGGACACTTGAACGCTTTTCTTTCTCCATCTATGCTATCTATATATCTATATATCTATATATCTATATATCTATATATCTATATATCTATATATCTATATATATAAGAAAGCGACTAAGCGCGTGATAGCGGCATTCCATGAACATCACAGCCTCATTTTCCGGCGGTTTGTCACAATATGTAAACACTGTGCAGGCTCAAGCGTGTTCAGACATGCAAGATGGCATCATCCGCTCTCGAAGGTAATGGGAGGGCTCGAAACAGGTCGAAACACGTCGAAGGCGCATATCAGTATACCATTTTCCGTTAAATTTTTTTTCTCCCTCAATACAGATTCAATCAGTTTGCCGCATTTTTCAATTCTTAATCTAAATCTCTCACGATCACGTGCAACCTCTTCCCACCAGCCTCGGCGAGCGGCTCTGTACGCATAATCACATGCATACATCATGTGAATTTGAGCTCAAGTATCGAATCGAACGTGCTTTTCCATATTTTCAATCTCCTCTTCATCCCAATTTCATCGCGGTTTGAAAAAAGATCTGCCCCAGCTCTCTGCGCTACATCTGCTCACGCACCAGTCAGTGCGATAGGGAAATGCTTATATAAACTCGGTCAGAAGAATACCTGTTAGGGATATTTTCCTTCGGGTGCCGAGGATCGGCGAGACACTATCATAGGCGCCTCTAAGATTTTATGTTTGGCCTTTTCCAGACTGCGGTCTAACCCTTGGCACACGACCAGATATGATTTATGACCAACGATAAGGTTGCGACAAACAGACGCACTGACCCGGGAGGGTAGCGTCGTGTGTGGTTGAAAGGTCTAACGCTCTAGTCCGCTATTTACTTGTTAGAGATAACAATATTCCAATGCCAGCATGAAAGACAAGCTGCACTGCAGCTGTCAGAAATAGCGGCATTCTAATACCACCCTCAAAACTAGCCCCCCCCCCCTGCAGAGACGCCAGTCTAACTGATAATCGGTAATCAAATTCCACCATGAAAAATTAGGCGCACCACCGCTGCCAGAGATAGCGGCATTCCCATACCACCCTCAAAGCTAGCCCCCCCCCCCCCCCCCAATGTCTCGACCCATAAGAGATTAGGTGCCCTCCAGTTGTTAGAGACCCCCCCCCCCCCCCCCCCCCTCCCCCCCCGATCGACTCAGTGCATTCGGACTCTTAAAGATAGCCCCCCCCCCCTCCCGGGTTCATGTCTCGGCTAAGTGGTTCATGTCTGAGCTAAAAAATGTCGGTAAATGTCGGGGTAGGGATCTTGGTGTAGAACCGGTACTGTTTCTCTACTGATAGTAATTAAAATTTTTTTTTAAAGTTGAATTCTTCGTTTCAAATGTATTCGCGCTCGTTCAGTTGCTGATGGCGTACGTACAGTAGACTCGACATAAGCGAGAGTGCTTTGCCACCGAAATTGCATATTTTCAGTGATAAACACCCTCGATCGACGATGCTCTTTTAGCATCGTTCGACGAGTCCGACGATTCATTTCGACGATGCTCGATCGAGAATGTGGTAAAAAAAAAACCGATTTGGCAGAAAACCGGAAAAAATCGATGAAAAGCCCCTCAATTTCACATGCAACCACGCTGATCTCTCCGTAATGAGAAATATTGCAGTAAACTTGCTGAGCGATTGCACCATTTTATTAAAAAAACTAGTATATTCAAATGCACAATGCTCGGCGGTGCAGAAATGTTCGTTTCGTGAAACACTGAGCCTTTTACAATAAGTAGTGCTTTTGTCTTTTTTGTATAAGCATATCAATTTCATCAACTCAACGTGTTATTACATTGTAAGGGGCAGTGCCTTGATTTCGTTGAAGCCCGCGAGAGGGGAAGGGAAAAAAAACAATCGCCCATGCGAGCTGTCGAAACCCGCCAATACGCGTTTTGTCAG
The DNA here is from genome assembly GCA_963564615.1 of Rhorus exstirpatorius. Lineage (NCBI taxonomy): Eukaryota > Metazoa > Arthropoda > Insecta > Hymenoptera > Ichneumonidae > Rhorus > Rhorus exstirpatorius. Next base: position 1,298,046 of record OY751316.1, read on the forward strand.
CTTCATCGTATTCAATGCATGTGTTGTAAAAAGCGATTTTACTATATATCAGACGACTGCGCGTAACGTGAACTTTTAATAAGTAATAGTATTATACATGTGTAAAGAAAAAGTAGTGTACAAATATAAGAATTTGGAATAAAAAATTTGTGAAGTGCGGTATTTCATACCTACAAAAAGTGATTGATAAAGTGAGGTGAAAAAGGAGAATAAAAATAATTTTAAAAAAATCGTCCTCAATCACGCCGAAGGAGCAATAAATACAGGTACATTTGCAAACACACTTATGGCACAATCTGAAGGCTCATAAAAAAAAAAAATGGAAAAAAAAATTTTATGCAAAATTTGAAATAAAAATGTTATATAATGCGAGTATATTTCTCAATATATTTACGAATATTTTGTATACAAATATTGAGAAATATGCGAGTATATTTCTCAATATATTTACGAATATTTTGTATACAAATATTGAGAAATATGCGAGTATATTTCTCAATATATTTACGAATATTTTGTAAATATATATTGAGAAATATACTCGCATTATATAACGTTTTTATTTCAAATTTTGCATAAAATTTTTTTTCACAATTTACTTTCGTTTTCTGAGCCTTCAGATTGAATTTCTCCATCTGGAAAGAGACGTATTCCTTTTGAAAAAATTTCGAAGAATTAAAAAAAAATATTTCAAATTTTTTAAAACTGTCATAATCGTCCAAAAATCGATTTTTATTTTTTAAATAGGTTTTTTCCATGAAAAATGTAAAATCTTGCCTTTTAAAATTTTTTTTCGTTAACCTTGCAACAAACACAACAAAATTCCCAATAAGAACAAACGTATAAATTCAGGAAGAATGTCCGCCTAGAAAACGATCATTATACGTATTATAAACGTTTTCTAGGCGGAAATTCTTCCTGAATTTATACGTTTGTTCTTATTAGGTTGATTCATAGCAATTGTTCGCTCCGACACACTATTTCCATGTAATAATAGTGGCTGTTGAAACGAACAATGACAATTGTTGTGTACTGGTGTAAATATACTGGGTTATTGTTTTTATTATTTTACCATTACGATAACATAGAATCATTCCCGTTGAAATACATGTGCCAGAGAAATTCAGATACTTAATATTATCCAAAAACTCAAAAGTTACATTTGGTAAATTGGTAGAAGCTCATTCAAACAAGTTACCAAATGTAACTTTTTAGTTTTTGGAAAATATTGAGTATCTGAATTCAAAGACTAAAATTTAACAAAGATCTTTGCGTTTAAAGGCTGTCAAAGGTACTCAATCATTGCATTCGATTTCGCATGTACCGAATAATTTGGGAACAGTTATTCTCAAACCTGTGTCGAACTCAGAAACCTTTTCTCTAGCACATGTATTTCAACTGGAATGATTGTATGTTGTTGTAATGGTAAAATAATAAAAACAATAACCCAGTATATTTACATCTGTACTCAACAATTGTCGTTGTTCGTTTCAATAGCCACTAAAAAAAAAAAAAAATTTGAAATTGTTAGAATAAATGAAACTGGTATTTTTTTTTAAACTTTTTATTAATCCCACGAGTGTTTTTAGAGACTCCATCTTAAAAATTACATATGTTGTGTAAAATTTTCTAAGCTTTCTGAAAAAAGAGTGAAAATTTTTTTTGAACTTTGTCCAATGGCGAAAAAACGACTTTTCAAATTATAATCTTGATTTAGAGAGTCTTCTACACTCATATTAATTAGGCTATGTATATGTTTTTTCGGAAAGTTCAGGTATTTTTTTTCGAATTCAAGCCGCCAAAATGAAATTAAATAAACACCAAAAAAGTTTGAAATAAAAGAATTCGATACTCAACGGTGGATGAAAAAATCTGTAAATGAATGAACTGAACAATCTTGTAAAATTTCGCATTGCCGAGTGATCCGCGAAATCCATATATTATACGTGTATTTCGCTTGTGCGACGTGTATACTACGTAGATTTCGCGGATAAGTCGGCATCGCGCAATTTGACAATATTCTTCCATTTATTCATTTATATCGTGTTTATATTATGAAATTCACGTAGCCTTCACGAACGATTGAAGATTTGTTTCAAAGAAGAAACATAATATATTTGCGGCGAAGAAAAGCGAAGGAACTGGCGTGATGAATCGGTGTGGGAGCGGTTCCGTGTGTGCGTGTGCGTCGGGCACTCTCGGCTTTCTCCGCGTTGTCCGCGGGCCTGGAAGACCATGGGCCTGGCACACGTGCTTGTACACACACCGGTGCACGCACCGGGCTCCGTCTCATCATCATACGACTATGATCAGAATGATAATCAGCTGGTGTTTGGCTGTACGCGTTCATTTGGTATTTATGTACTTTGTTTTTATAGATGTGCATCTGCGTGGATTTGTGTGTGCGTGCCATTCCTTAGATGATAAGGAAAAATATCGGAATGTGATTTATTAGTGAAGGATAACAGTTTTATTTCAAGACTCTAATCTATATAAACAGCAGTGAATATATGTTCTCTTCTTGGTCATTACGGGTCAAACGGACCTAACCTCCTGTGCGTATGTCAAGGAAACGCTCAACGATTGCACTACGTGACGGTATTGGCTGAAAAGTGAGTAAAACAAATTTTCATCCCATTTATTAGAAATCTGAGAAATGACAGTTTTCTCTACATTATGCTATTGCAGTGTTGACTGGATTGCATTTATACTTCTTATTCTTGTGCCGGTGTGGTATGTCTCTATAGCTATCCATATTTTTTGCTCGCTGCGATGGATATAATAATTTAAAAAAAAGTAAGTTACAAATGCATGCTGGTGAAAGGTAAGAAAAAGTATATGAAGATTAGAAACAATGCACCGGTGTGCACAATGCGATATCATGATGGACAGCGAATAGTCCTTTCTCAGATTTATGTGAAATCACAATTTGCTCTAAACTTTAGTATCCCAGTGTATATTTACTTCCATTGCTTCCAACCGCTGGAAGTTTTCTGATTCTTTCTACCCGTTAGTTCTGAGATCAGCTATTTTTTCAATGAAGCGGAGGCTTGAAAGACGCCGCAATGGAAGTTATTAAAAAAGTAGCTGATCTCAGAACACATGAGTAGGAAGAATCAGGAAACCTCGAGCGATTAGAAGCAATAAAAGGGAATGTATACTGAGATGGTAAAATGTAAAGCAAATTGTGAATTATCTGAAATCTTAGAAAAGACTGTTCGCTGTCCATTATTCTATCCTTGTGGGTACTTTGTTTCATTGTTTCTAACCTCTACATAGTTTTTCTGACTTTTCATCCGCATACACTTGTGTGACTTCTTTTTTTTTATCAATCGCATTGCAGCAAGCAAAAAATATGAGCAGCAAGAGATGAATCGAGGACCGAAAAGTCGCTTGAGCACTATCTAAAATTTTTTTCTGAATCCTAAATTAGGGAAAAATTCATTTTTTTTGATGTTCTAACGTTTTTCGATGGAGCTCCGAAAAAAAAATATCGATTTTTTTTAACCACCCTAATATATATATTAGGGTGGCTCATTTTTTAACTTTTTTATTAAGTTGCTACTCGAAAAATTTGTGACAAATATTGAAAAATAATTGTCGTAAAACTTGGAGGAGGTAGAAAATATGCAGAGGTCGCTACCAATTATTGAAATATTTTTTATTTATTTTTATATGTACATCTTACGCACTTATACATGTAGGGCATTGACAGACTGCGAACCTTACCCTCTTTGATTTTTTCAAATGTTTTTCCTTGTTCAGTGAACTCAAAAAAAAAACTGGCGATTTTTTTTTGGATTTCATTCTCAAGTGGTTTGGACTCAGGGAATTTTTGAAAATCCTACATTTGAAGTGACCGAGAAAGGTTCATGCCCCTGTATCTCCGGTTCTGCTGGTCGTATTGAAAAAATCGAACATTTGAAATTGATACGGAATAAGACGTAGTTTTTGGAAAAAATGTATTGAGAATGATAATTTATTTTTCAAACAGTGATCTCGTCATCTAAACATCCAGAACCAAATTTCTGTCAGATTTTCCTATCCTCAATTTAGGATTTTCCTATCCTAAATGTAGGATTTCCAAAAATTTGCGGAGCCAAAATCATTTGAGAATGGAATAAAAAAAAAATCACAAGTGTTTCTTTGAGTCTACTAAATAAGGAAAAACAAATTTAAAAAATCGAAGATATTTTCAAATTTAAAAATTTTCTTCAGCAACCCCAATACATATAAATATATATGTTATACATGTATATTAGGGTGTGCGGAAACAAAACAATTTTTTTTTCGGTTGCATCCACCAAAAAAAAGTGAAATAAGGTAAAAAAAGAAGAATCTCAAACGTGAGGTAAAAAAAAAATTATTTCGAACGGCGCTTTGCATTTGAATATTTTCCATAAGAATAACACAGGAAAATATTGGGATTTCTGAATGTGGTAGTGCAACTCGTCAGAAAAAAATCACACAAATTTGTCATTAACATATTCTCACGGAGAATCGAATTCCCTACAAAAAAAGTTCTTACGAAAAATTAGCTCAGAAAAACCGTTCAAGTGGAATATAACGCAAATGAATATAGTGAAAATAACGCTGTCTGAAATTGAATTGATAGAAAAAAAAAAAATTCAAAAGGCTGTAAAAATCGAATTTTTCGCTTTACGAAAAAACTTTTTCGGGGTTTTTTGTAGAGAATGTTCTGCTCTAACATACTTGCATGAAATTGTTCTCAAAATATTTCTCTGATACAAAAAAAAATCAAGTACAACAAGAAATATAAAAGAAACGACGTTCATCATTGATCGTGTTTCGAAAACCTTTATTCAATGAATTTGGTTAATAAGATAGAATAGGTTTTTTTTAACATTATAATGCTTAATAATCATCGTTTCTTTTTTCAAGAGTCTGTTTGTTGCAATTAGGGTATTTCTGTCGATAATTTTGCACTATGCAAAATAAATAAGCTGCTCTTCATTTTTTGTTAATGAACCGTTATATGCTTCTATCAAAGCGACACCACGTTCGGCTATGTCATTAACGACTTTCAGATTTTTTAAAAAATGTACGTAAAAAGGCTACGTCATTAACGACTTTTAGATTTAAAAAAAAATCTGAAATTTTTTTAAAAAAGACGTAGCCGAACGTGGTGTCGCTTTGATAGAAGCATATAACGGTTCATTAACAAAAAACGAAGAGCAGCTTATTTATTGGGGATAGTGCAAAATTATCGATAGAAATACCCTAATTGCAACAAACAGACTCTTAAAAAAAGAAACGATGATTATAAAGCATTATAATGTAAAATAAACTTATTCTATCTTATTAAACCAAATTCATTGAATAAAGCTTTTCGAAACACGATCAATGATGAACGTCGTTTCTTTTATATTTCTTGTTGTACTTGATTTTTTTTTATTAGAGAAATATTTTGAGAACAATTTCATGCAAGTATGTTAGAGCAGAACATTCTCTACAAAAAACCCCCAAATAGTTTTTTCGTAATGCGACAAAATCGATTTTTACAGCCTTTTGAATTATTTTTTTTTATATCAATTCAATTTCAGACAGCGTTATTTTCACTATATTCATTCGCGTTATATTCCACTTGAACGATTGTTCTGAGCTAATTTTTCGTGAGATTTTTTTTTTGTAGGGAATTCGATTCTCCGTGAGAATATGTTAATGACATATTTGTGTGATTTTTTTCTGACGAGTTGCACTACCACATTCAGAAATCCCAATATTTTCCTGTGTTATTCTTATGGAAAATATTCAAATGCAATGCGCCGTTCGAAATAATTTTTTTTTGACCTCACGTTTTAGGATTCCTCTTTTTTTACATTACTTCACCTTTTTTTGGTGGATGCAACCGAAAAAATAAAATTGTTTTTTTTCCGCACATCCTAATATATTTGTACATATACAAATATATATACTGTATATACTGTATATATATACTGTATATATATATATATATATATATATATATATATATATATATCAGGGTGTATCGAAAAATTAAAAAACTTTTGGCTACCCTCAAAAATCAAAGATATCATTGAAATAAAGGTCTCCGTGCAATGATTCGATTTTTTGACAATATATAGGGGGTGCGCGGGACGTTTAAAAACGCCATTTTTAGCGTTAAATTCACTTTATCACTGATAACCGGAAACAGTTCATTCCAAAAATTCTGATTTTTTTATATAAGGTGCCCAGATATGAACCCTTTCAAGCCCACATTCACGGAACATTAACAGATGGTTCATATCTTCGAATAAAATCTCTGAAAATCAATATTTTAACTATTTTTCAATTATACCTATCGTTAAATGTTGATTTTTTTCTTCTAAAACGTTTTTGTATTTGTTCCATCTTTTTTTTCTTGTGAAACGCGGTATCAGTATTGCTCACAATGCGAAAATTGCTGAATAATAAATCTTGATTTTGAAAATTTTCATATTCACGAAAAAATGGTGTGAATCAATAAAATATAAAAATTTCCAAAATAAAGATTTATTATTCAGCAATTTTCGCATTGTGAGCAATACTGATACCGCGTTTCACAAGAAAAAAAAGATGGAAAAAATACAAAAACGTTTTAGGAGGAAAAAATCAACATTTAACGATAGGTATAATTGAAAAATAGTTAAAATATTGATTTTTAGAGATTTTTTTCGAAGATATGAACCATCTGTTAATGTTCCGTGAATGTGGGTTTGAAAGGCATTTATCTGGGCACCTTATATAAAAAAATCAGAATTTTTGGAATGAACTGTTTCCGGTTATCAGTGATAAAGTGAATTTAACGCTAAAAATGGCGTTTTTAAGCGTCCCGCGCGCCCCTTATATACTGTCAAAAAATCGAATCATTGCACGGAGACCTTTATTTCAATGATATCTTTGATTTTTGAGGGTAGCCAAAAGTTTTTTAATTTTTCGATACACCCTAATATATATATATACACATATATATGTAGATATATTTTTATTTATATTGTATGCGTTTCGTGCCGGAACACAAGGCTCGAAGATGATGTAGGTGCTAAGATGGTCGATAAATAGATATATGTTTTACAAGCTTGTGACGACGCGTATAGTCGTCACAGTCCTTTGTATACTCTCGTCTCTTTTTTTTTGTATGATCAAGCTTATAATTATTCTGACTTTTTGGTAGCTAAATCGTTTTATTTTGTGTCATCTACAATTATACATATATTCTTGTAGGTGGCACAAAATAAATCGAATTAGCTACGAAAGTCCGACATAATATATATAATATGTACATACATATACATGTGCGTGTGTATGTGTGTGTGTGTGTCAGAGAGAGAGAGAGAGAGAGAGAGAGAGGTATTCCAAGAACTTGCGTGGTCATGGGGTAATTCTTCAGTTTAGTTCCTTTTGCGAAAAATGAGCCTAAATTTTTTTTTTCCCTATTTTCTCCTTTATTGGGTTATGAATGATTATATTCAGTTGGGGGAGATTAAAAAAAATTAAGTAAATAAATAAATAAATAAATAAATAAATAAATAAAAAAGTAAAATCGGTTTTTCCATTTTATTTTGAAAAATGTTGATCTTAGAGCAAAATGTTCGCTACAAAAGTTTCAGCTCATGAGAAAATTCATCTTTTATGTTTTATGAATTTTTTTGTCTAAAGCCATTATTTTCGAGAAAAATGGGATCATGCCCCATTTATCGCGCTGTGTTCGTCAGACGCTGTTTTATGATGGGGGATGATGACGAAATCCTTTGTTGCTATATACGGGAGAATTGTGGATGCATGTTGAAGCGCTCTTATTGCCTAGACGTAAAAAAAGCAGAGAACAATAGTGATAAATTAATTGAATAAAAAAAAGAAAAAAACTTCAAAAGCAAAATCAACCGAAAAATACAAAAATTGAAAGGGCTCGACTGGCCCTTTAGTGTGTGTATGTGCACGCGTGTGTGCGTGGCGCGTATGCGCACTCACACGCACGCACTCACACACGCACACACACACACACACACACACACGCACACACACACACACGCACACACTGAAGGGTCGGTCGAGCCGTCAATCAATTTTTGTATTTTTTGGTCGTTTTGTGCTTTTGAAATTTATTATTTTTTTTGTTCAATTCATTTATTGTTTTTGTTCCCTGCTTTGTTTACGTCGAGACAATAAGGGACCTTCAAAATGCACCCACAGCTTTCGGGTATACAGCAACAAAAGATTTCGTCGTCATCCCCAATCATGAAGCAGCGTCTAATAAACATAGCGCGAAAGATGGAGCATTATCCCATTTTTCTCGAAAATAATGGTTTTAGACAAAAAAAGTATACAACATTAAAGATGAATCTTTTCAACAGCTCCCACTTTTGTATGAAACATTTTTTCTCTAAGATCAACATTTTTCAAAATAAAATGGAAAAACTGATTTTATTTATTTACTTATTTATGTATTTATTTACTTAATTTTTTCAGCCTCCCCCGACAGAATATCATCATTGGTAACACAATAAAGCAATTCATCGTGAAAAAAAATTTTCCACCGTTTTTCGGAAAAGTGACTAAATGAAATTTTTTTTGTAATGAAAAAAAAAAATTGTTTTCCAAATTTTGATAAAAATGGCAATGATGGTTTATTGTAGATAAAGAAAAGATAAAAATAAAATGTCTCGGGGTGAAAATTTTTTTTTCTCATATTTTGATAGTCAAAGGCTGAAAATGTGCGCAAGATATGATTTACAAGATACATTTTACTTTTATTTCTTTTTTTTATACAATAAACTATCATTGAAATTTTTAATTTTTGAAAATTTAAAAAATAATTTATATTTTTTAATAAAAAAAAATAGAATTTATTGTCGGCCCACTTTCTGACTGTGTAAGATCAAAATACTTTTTTTTTATTCCTAGATCGTGTGGAAAAATTTTCAGACTTTTAAACCTGGGACTAATTTATTTCTACTCAAAGGTTATGGGGAAAAAATTATTTTATTATTTCGGTGATGATAAACACGCTCGATCGACGATGCTCCTTTAGCATCGTTCGACGAGTCTGATAATTCATTTCGACGAGACTCGATCGAGAATCTAGTATTCTCGGCCGAGTACTCGTCGATTCGAATATGTCAGAGCTCGTCGAATTTTCGATCGCGTAACTATAATCGACTCTCCAAGAGAGAGAGCTAGAGAGAGAAAGAGAAGAGAGAGAGAGAGAGAGAGAGAGAGAGAGAGAGAGAGAGAGAGAGAGAGAGAGAGAGAGAGAGAGAGAGAGAGAGAGAGAGAGAGAGAGAGAGAGAGAGAGAGAGAGAAAATAATTTTGGCCGAGACTGCATGTTTTTGGTAAAAATATAAACGCTCGATTGACGGAACTCTCTTACCGTCATTCGACGAGCTCGACGGTTCGTTTTGATGAGACTCGATCGAGAATCATAAATTCACGACCGAGAACTCATCGTTTGGAATGAATTCGCGCTCGTCGAGTTGTTGATCGCGTACATACATAAGCGAGAGTGCTTTGCCACAAAAATTTCACGTTATTCTCGGTGATGATAAGCACGCTCGATCGACGATGCTCTTTTAGCATCGTTCGACGAGTCCGACAATTTATTTCGACGAGACTCGATCGAGAATCTAGTATTCTCTGCCGAGAACTCGTCTATTTGAATATGTCAGGGCTCGTCGAATTTTCGCTCGCGTACGTACAATCGACTCTCCAAGAGAGAGCGAGACAGGGAGAGAGAGAGAGAGAGAGAGAAGAGAGAGACATTTTCTCTCAACGTGCCTAAAGAAGTTTCACTCAAAAATGTTCGTTTCGTGAAACACTGAGCCTTTTACAATAATTAGTGCTTTTGTCTTTTTTGTATAAGCATACAGTTTCATCAACTCAGCGTGTTATTACATTGTAAGGGGCAGTGCCTTCATTTCGTTGAAGCCCGTGAGAGGAGAAGAAAAAAAAAACAATCGCCCGTGCGAGCTGTCGAAACCATACGCGTTTTGCCAGCTTCATCGTATTCAATGCATGTGTTGTAAAAAGCGATTTTACTATATAGCAGACGACTGCGCGTAACGTGAACTTTTAATGAGTAATAGTATTATTCATGTGTAAAGAAAAAATAGTGTACAAATATAAGAATTTGGATTAAAAAATTCGTGAAGTGCGGTATTTCATACCTACAAAAAGTGATTGATAAAGTGAGGTGAAAGAGAATAAAAATAATTTAAAAAATCGTCCTCAATTACGTCGAAGGAGCAATAAATACAGGCACATTTTGGAAACACACTTATGGCACAATCCAATGGCTCAGAAAAAAATGAAAATTGGACAAAAATATTTTATGCACAATTTTAAATAAAAATGTTAATGCGAGTATATATTGAGATATATTTGCGAATATTTTGTAAATTTTGTAAAAAAATTGTAGAAAGCAAAATTTTACATTTTGAATGGAAAAAAAACCTATTTAAAAAATGAAAACCGATTTTTGAACGATTACGAAAGTTTAAAAAAAATTGAAATATTTTTTTTTTAATTCCTCGAACTGTTTTCAAAAGTAATACGTCTCTTTCCAGATGGAGATATTCAATCTGAAGGCTGAGAAAAAAAAACACTGAAAAAAAAAATTTTAGGCAAAATTTGAAATAAAAATGTTATACAATGCGAGTATATTTCTCAATATATTTACAAATATTTTTTAAATAAATATTGATAAATGTACTCGCATTATATAACATTATTATTTCAAATGTTGCATAAAATTTTTCTTAATAATTTACTTTTTTTTCTAAGCCTTTAGATTGAATTTCTCCATCTGGAAAGAAACGTATTCCTTTTGAAAAAAGTTCGAGGAATAAAAAAACGAGTGTTTTTAGAGAATTCATCTTAAAAATTACATATGTTCTGTAAAATTTTCTCAGCTTCCTGAAAAATATGTAAACATTTTTTTTTGAACTTTGGGCAATGGCGAAAAAACGACTTTTCAAATTATAATCCTGATTTAGAGAGTCTTCTACACTCATATTAATTAGGCTATATTTTTTTTCGGAAAGTTCAATTTTTTTTTTCAAATTCAAGCCTCCAAAATCAAATTCAAAAAAAAAAACAAAAAAGTTTCAAATGAAAGAATTCGAAACTCAACGGTGGCTAAAAAACGGAGGAAAAAATGTGAAAAAATTATGGCACGTGTTTTTCATCACCGACACTAAACTGTGTAATTTACAAAATGATCCCCGATTGTGAAACCCAAACTTGGCCGATAATTAATGTTTTTACTCCTATATATACATTTATTCTTTTCCTTTTGGGCGTATTTTCGATCGTTCGTGACGGCCACGCGAATTTGATGATATAAACACGATGTAAATGAATGAATGGAAGAATCTTGTATAATTTCGCTTAGCCGAGTGATCCGCGAAATCCACGTATTATACAGGTATTTCTCATGTGCGACGTGTATACTACGTAGATTTCGCGGATGACTCGGCATCGCGCAATTTGACAATATTCTTCCATTTATTCATTTCTATCGTGTTTATATTATCAAATTCGCGTAGCCTTCACGAACGATCGAAGATTTGTTACAAAGAAGAAAAATAGTATATTTGCGGCGGAGAAAACCGAAGGAACTCGCGTGATGAATCGGTGTGGGAGCGGTTTCGTGTGTGCGTGTGCGTCGGGCATTCTCGGCTTTCTCCGTGCTGTCTGCGGGCCTGGAAGACCGTGGGCCTGGGACACGTGCTTGTATTCGAGATCGGTAAAAAAACAGTGTGCGAACGGTCGTGTACATGCATGTGGGAGCTCACAGTCTCACCAGTGTTTTTCGGTTCGGTCAGCGCGTGCATGTGCTCGTGGGTCTCTCGCCAAATTTACCTCGAAAAAATCAATCGAGTGAATTGAAACAATTTGATTACATTGTAAAATAATTCATTCGTGTTTTTTACATTTTTTTGGGAGAAATGTAAATAAAAATGTCAATAAATTCAACGCAAGTTGTGAATTTTTTTTTTGTTTTTGCCTTTCTCTCAAAATCTCTCATAAAGAAATGATGATACGTCATAACTGTTTTTGAAAGCAATTACTTATAAACTATAGAACGTCGGGTATTTACGGTTCGAAACACTCAACAATGTGTTGGTTAGACTTTTTTTCAAGCTGGTAACAATAAGTCTTTTAAAGAACCATGACGTATTATTATTTATTTATGATAAATTTTGGGAAAAAAAGCAAAAAAATTAACAACTTGCGTTGAAATTATTTATGTGTGTTATTTAGATACCTTTGAAAAAAATAAAAATAAGAGGAATCACACTCCCGTCTTGGTAAATTATCGTTTGAGATCAGTGATCTGTGATCGGTTAATTTAAAATACATTGCCTGTATCTTGTAAAAAAAATGTTAAAAAGGGTCTTTTTTTAATCGAATTAACGACCCCCCCCCCCCCTTAATGACCCCGAAATTGCACGTTCTCGGTGATAATACACACGCTCGATCGACGATGCTCTTTTAGCATCGTTCGACGAGTCTGACAATTCATTTCGACGAGACTCGATCGAGAATCTAGTATTCTCGGCAGAGTACTCGTCGATTCGAATATGTCAGAGCTCGTCGAATTTTCGATCGCGTAACTATAATCGACTCTCCAAGAGAGAGCTAGAGAGAGAGAGAGAGAGAAAGAGAGAGAGAGAGAGAGAGAGAGAAAATAATTTTGGCCGAGATTGCATGTTTTCGGTAAAAATATAAACGCTCGATTGACGGAACTCTCTTACCGTCATTCGACGAGCGCGACAGTTCGTTTCGATAGGACTCGATCGAGGATCATAGATTCGCGACCGAGACCCTATCGGTTCGAATGTATTCGCGCTCGTCGAGTTGCTGATCGCGTACGTAGTACAGTAGACTCGCCATAAGCGAGAGTGCTTTGCCACCGAAATTGCACGTTTTCGGTGATGATAAACACGCTCGATCGACGATGCTCTTTTAGCATCGTTCGACGAGTCTGACAATTCATTTCGACGAGACTCGATCGAGAATCTAGTAGTCTCGGCCGAATACTTGTCGATTCGAATATGTCAGAGCTCGTCGAATTTTCGATCGCGTAACTATAATCGACTCTCCAAGAGAGAGCTAGAGAGAGAGAGAGAGAGAGAGAGACAGAAAGAGAAAATAATTTTGGCCGAGATTGCATGTTTTCGGTAAAAATATAAACGCTCGATTGACGGAACTCTCTTACCGTCATTCGACGAGCGCGACAGATCGTTTCGATAGGACTCGATCGAGAATCATAGATTCGCGACCGAGAACTCATCGGTTCGAATGTATTCGCGCTCGTCGAGTTGCTGATCGCGTATGTACAGTAGACTCGCTATAAGCTTTGCTACCGAAATTGCACGTTTTCGGTGATGATAAACACGCTCGATCGACGATGCTCCTTTAGCATCGTTCGACGAGTCTGACAAATCATGTCGACGAGACTCGATCGAGAATCTAGTATTCTCGGCCGAGTACTCGTCGATTCTAATATGTCAGAGCTCGTCGAATTTTCGATCGCGTAACTATAATCGACTCACCAAGAGAGAGCTAGAGAGAGAGAGGGAGAGAAAATAATTTTGGCCGAGATTGCATGTTTCCGGTAAAAATGGAAACGCTCGATTGACGGAACTCTCTTACCGTCATTCGACGAGCGCGACAGTTCGTTTCGATAGGACTCGATCAAGGATCATAGATTCGCGACCGAGACCCTATCGGTTCGAATGTATTCGCGCTCGTCGAGTTGCTCATCGCGTACGTAGTACAGTAGACTCGCCATGAGCGAGAGTGCTTTGCCACCGAATTTGCACGTTTTCGGTGATGATGAACACGCTCGATCGACGATGCTCTTTTAGCATCGTTCGACGAGTCTGACAATTCATTTCGACGAGACTCGATCGAGAATCTAGTATTCTCGGCCGAGTACTCGTCGATTCGAATATGTCAGAGCTCGTCGAATTTTCGATCGCGTAACTATAATCGACTCTCCAAGAGAGAGCTAGAGAGAGAAAGAGAGAGAGAGAGAGAGAGAAAATAATTTTGGCCGAGATTGCATGTTTTCGGTAAAAATATAAACGCTCGATTGACGGAACTCTCTTACCGTCATTCGACGAGCGCGACAGTTCGTTTCGATAGGACTCGATCGAGGATCATAGATTCGCGACCGAGACCCTATCGGTTCGAATGTATTCGCGCTCGTCGAGTTGCTGATCGCGTACGTAGTACAGTAGACTCGCCATAAGCGAGAGTGCTTTGCCACCGAAATTGCACGTTTTCGGTGATGATAAACACGCTCGATCGACGATGCTCTTTTAGCATCGTTCGACGAGTCTGACAATTCATTTCGACGAGACTCGATCGAGAATCTAGTATTCTCGGCCGAGTACTCGTCGATTCGAATATGTCAGAGCTCGTCGAATTTTCGATCGCGTAACTATAATCGACTCTCCAAGAGAGAGCTAGAGAGAGAAAGAGAGAAAGAGAGAGAGAGAGAGAGAGAGAGAGAAAATAATTTTGGCCGAGATTGCATGTTTTCGGTAAAAATATAAACGCTCGATTGACGGAACTCTCTTACCGTCATTCGACGAGCTCGACGGTTCGTTTCGATAGAACTCGACCGAGAATCATTGATTCGCGACCGAGACCCTATCGGTTCGAATGTATTCGCGCTCGTCGAGTTGCTGATCGCGTACGTACAGTAGACTCGCCATAAGCGAGAGTGCTTTGCCACCAAAATTGCACGTTTTCGGTGATGATAAACACGCTCGATCGACGATACTCTTTTAGCATCGTTCGACGAGTCTGACAATTCATTTCGACGGGACTCGATCGAGAATCTAGTATTCTCGGCCGAGTACTCGTCGATTCGAATATGTCAGAGCTTGTCGAATTTTCGATCGCGTAAATATATAATCGACTCTCCAAGAGAGAGCGAGAGAGATGGAGAGAGAGAGAGAGAGAGAGCGAAAGACATTTTCGCCGAAAATGCACGTTCTCGGGGATGATAAATACGCTCGATCGACGATGCTCTTCTAGCATCGTTCGGCAAGTCGGACGATTCATTTCGACGAGATTTGATCAAGGATCTAATATTCTCGGCCGGGAACTCGTCGATCCGAATATGTCAAGACTCGTCGAATTTTCGATCGCGTACCTGAAATTGACTTTCCAAGAGAGAGCGAAAGAGAGAGAGAGCGAGAGAGAGAGAGAGAGAGAGAGAGAGATTTTCGCCTAAAACACATGTTCATGGTGAAAATACACACGCTCGATCGACGATACTCTCTTACCGTCATTCGACGAGCTCGACGGTTCGTTTCCATGAGACTCGATCGAGAATCATAAATTCACGACCGAGAACTCATCGTTTGGAATGAATTCGCGCTCGTCGAGTTGTTGATCGCGTACATACATAAGCGAGAGTGCTTTGCCACTAAAATTGCACGTTATTCTCGGTGATGATAAACACGCTCGATCGACGATGCTCTTTTAGCATTGTTCGACGAGTCCGACAATTTATTTCGACGAGACTCGATCGAGAATCTAGTATTCTCCGCCGAGATCTCGTCTATTTGAATATGTCAGGGCTCGTCGAATTTTCGCTCGCGTACGTACAATCGACTCTCCAAGAGAGAGCGAGACAGAGAGAGAGAGAGAGAAAGAGAGAGAGAGAAGAGAGAGACATTTTTGCCGAAATTGCACGTTCTCATCGATGGTAAATACGCTCGATCGACGATGCTCTTCTAGCATCGTTCGACGAGTCGGACAATTCATTTCGACGAGATTTTCTCTAGAATCTAATATTCTCGGCCGAAAACTCGTCTATTCGAATATGTCAGGGCTCGTCGTATTTTCGATCGCGTACATGCAATCGACTCTCCTAGATAGAGAGAAACTGAGAGAGAGAGTAATTTTAGCCGAGATTCATTTTGCTCGGTAAAAATACACACTCTCCACCGATGATGCTCTCTTACCGTTAGCTCGACGATTCATTTCGACGAGATTCGATCGAGAAACTAGTATCCTCGCCCGAAAACTCTTCGAGCAGACTATGAATATGTCAGGCTTGTCGAATTTTCGTTGACGTACCCACAGTCGATTCTCCAAGAGAGAGCGAGCAAGCGAGAGATCGAGAGAGAGAAAGAGTCGATGTATTGTTAGTTGCCGAGACTATATATAGTACACGTTCTCGGCGACGCGTGTGAATACATTTGTGTGCAGGCACAAATATATCCACGCACGCATACACGCTTAGGCGTCACGTACGCATGTAGCTGTTTTTTTTGTGGAGCCATCTAGCGGTGGCGCGGTCCGCTTAGGCGGTAACGCGCCCCGTACACTACTATGCCGACCCCGTTCGAGTTCGCCGTCGCCTTTCACATGCTCTTAACATCAATACATTATCATTGAAGGACGGATTATACTTAATTTAGCGGAAATCGATAAAAGGGTACAAACCTCATGCAATTGAGATTTTGTCGAAAAATGTGTGCGACAATTGTAAATTCTGCACATTTTGAGATAACCGGCTACAATTTTATACAGCAATAAAACATATGGATATGTTATACACAATTGAAAAAAAAGTTGCAGAGTGAAAACTTACACATTGCTTCTTCTTAATTTTCATAATTTTACAATGACTCCTCTACGAGGAAGCAAAACTAAGAAAAGCACTTGCTCATAGAGGGAGATTTGTAAAATTCAAAAAATTACAATAAGCAATGTGCACGTTTCAATTCCCAACTTTTTTTTACTTCTTCTTTTATCCTTTAAAGGACGGGACTGGTTGAAATTTTGACCACCAAATTTGTCGGGCACTTGACGTGACATATTCTTCGATATTATGTACAAATATCGTGTAAAAAAAAAGTCCCATTTCAACGTAAAAATCTCCGTCCTGAACAGGTTATAAGGATCGAGTTGGCATGCAATTGCTACATAAACAGGCTAGGGGACAACCATGTATAGATGTTAGGTCGAAAAGAATTGATGCAGGGGTTCCGATTGTGAAAAGTAATTGATTTTAGAAAACAATGGTTATATTTGTAATGGAAAGTTTTTGTTTGCTTAAGCTTTAGTATATTTCCCAGGAGCATAATATGATATTATGTTACTGAAATGTATAGTGTCAATTAACACATAAGGTTAAATTCAGTAAAATAAACTCTATGAATTAGAAGCTTGCACATTGCTTCTTCATTATTTTATCTCTCCGGCGAAGTTTCCTCTATTAAAAGGCTAAAATTGATATTCCCACTTGTTTATAGATGAAAATTCTCTAGCGAGGAAAAATAATAAGGAAATATGTTTTAAAAATAAGTATATATTTCTGATTTTCACGGCATTTTTTTCAGTCAGAGTTTTGAAGAGATCGGACGGGCGGCTCGTTTAAGTAAACAGCAGCACGGCGACGCTCTTAAAAGGTGCAGTCTTTCATAAAGCTATTAAATTGCTTATTATTGCTATTATATAGCTATTATATTATAGAGAGATACTAGGGGTGCGTAGGGCGCTACGCGCCCTCACTTAGGTTTGGGTTTTGGGTTTGGGTTTGCGTTTGGTCATCCTTTTCGAATTGGACACCCGGTATAAGCTCAAATCCTGAAACAGCGGCGGCGGCGGCCGCGGCGGCAGCGGCGACATATCTTTATATTATAGAGAGATATACATGATGACGTCATCCTTCTAGAAGCTTCTGGAAGCTTCAATTAAAAAAAAAAAAAAAAAAAACTACGCAGTGACGATTACGTCATCCTTCTCGAACCTTCTGGAAGATTCAATAATAATAATGATCTATGCAGTTACGATAACGTCATCGTTGTAGAAGGGCGAGGGGAAGCCGAGGGGGCATCCTTCTAGAAGCTTCGAATAATCTACGCAGTTAGGATGATAATAATCTATGCTAAGTACACAGTTACGATGACGTCATCTTTTTTCGAACCTTCTGGAACCTTCTAAAAAAAAAAAAAAAAAAAAAAAAAAAGTTCTGGATCAAGAGCGAGCCGATAGAGGAAGCTGAGGGGGATGACGTTGTCTTTCTCGAACCTTCTAGAAGCTTCGATTAATAATAATAAACAACGCAGTTACGATGACATCATCCTTGAAGAAGGGCGAGAGGGGAAGCCGAGGGGGTGACGTCATCGTTCTCGAACCTTCTGGAAGATTCGATAATAATAATAATCTACGCAGTTACGATGACGTCATCCTTCGAGAAGGGCCGAGGGGGAGCCGAGGGGGCATCCTTCTCGAACCTTCAGATAATAATAATAATAATAATAATAATGTACATAGTTATGATGGCGTCATCCTTCTCGAAGCTTCGAACAATCTATGCAGTTACGATCAGTATATGCATAGATACATACATCCATATATATACACATACATATAGATATACAAAGTCTAATAGAAACGAGGCTATTGGAAGTTTGGATGATCTACAGTGTATATACATTGTAACGCCTTTGACCGTCTTTTACTGGAAGTTTGGATGATCTACAGTGTATATACATTGTAACTCCTATAACCGTCTTTTACTGGAAGTTTCGATAATCTACAGTGTATATACATTGTAACGCCTTTAACCATCTTTTACTGGAAGTTTGGATGATCTACAGTGTATTTACATTGTAACGCCTTTGACGGTCTTTTACTGGAAGTTTGGATGATCTACAGTGTATATACATTGTAACTCCTATAACCGTCTTTTACTGGAAGTTTCGATAATCTACAGTGTATATACATTGTAACGCCTTTAACCATCTTTTACTGGAAGTTTGGATGATCTACAGTGTATTTACATTGTAACGCCTTTGACGGTCTTTTACTGGAAGTTTGGATGATCTACAGTGTATATACATTGTAACTCCTATAACCGTCTTTTACTGGAAGTTTGGATGATCTACAGTGTATATACATTGTAACTCCTTCAACCGTCTTTTACTGGAAGTTTGGATGATCTGGAGTGTATATACACTGTAACTCCTTTAAGCTTCTAGAAGAATGACGTCACCCAACTATCTCTCTCTCTCTCTCTCTCGCCCTGTATATAAAGGCCACCAATGGTGTGACTTGACCATTAAATTTCTGACTGCGAACAATTGAACATTAGTGTACAAAATGGAATCAGAACAGTGTTTGAAGCTTATAGGCATCATGGAAGATGCCTATAAATCTTTGAAAAGTGCATCGAGTGAACGAATTGAGAAATGTAAAAAATTTGGTATTCGGAATATTAAATTATTAAACAAAATATTAAAAACACCGAACTTATCTCCGGGTGAAAAAACGAGAATTCAAACAACGGTTTCCCTGCTCAAATCCCTGAGTGAAAAATTCAAGGTTCATCAACGAGTAGGTGGAAACATTGGTGCGCGGAAGAACACATCCGATCGCGTTCGTTGGGTGCATTTGGAGTCCGCTTTTGAGAACCGTATTCGAACTGGTGCAGTGGTGAATCTCATCCACAAGGATCTACGATCATTCTTGTATGATGCTAAAGTCACCACTGCAAAGCGACTCGCAAATGTGCTGAAAAAGGATGGAAATTTGAAAGCGAATGTTGTGCTGGCGTGTAAATTTTCCACGATGAAAAACGGTGAAGTGATCGAATAAACAAAATACTTTAACACGAGAAACGAAGCGATTCTCGCAGCAACGGACATTAAGATTTGGTTCGATGAAAACGTAACGGACCGTCTGTTGGAAAAAGTGGAAGAATTTCAAGAACGTGATTCGGGCTGGTCATTGCGCGAAATCGTCAACTTGACAGTTAATATGAATCACTTCGTACCATTACGCGGAGGGCTGTCAACATTCGTCGAGTTGCCTCGAGAAATACAAAACAAAAAGGCTGTGGTGAATGTGAAAAACAATGGCCTATTCTGTTTTCTGTGGTCGGCCGTAGCAGCACTCCATCCAGTTGCAACAAATGCAAACCAACATAGCTCATATACCAGCTACAAGCAAGTGCTGAAATATGACGGTATCAATTTCCCGATCGCCTTAAAAGATATTTGTAAATTTGAAAAAATGAACAATTTAACGATTAATGTATACGGTATGGACAAGTGTGGCAGAAAAAATGAAATAGTACCGTTATACATGAGTAAAATCGAGTCAGATAAGCCCACTATACATCTCCTCATGGTGGAGGGGAATATCGGCATGGATGTAGATGGGGAAGACAATTTCCAACCAGTTTACCATTTTGCTTGGATCCGTAATCTGTCACGTCTGCTAAGTGCTCAAGTAACAAAATACGATAAACAAACGCTGTTTTGTGAAAATTGCTTGAACCATTTCTATCTTAAAGAATCTTTTGAAAATCATAAACAAGATTGCATGAGCATAAACAAGACGAAAATGATTTTACCAACTGAACAAAACAAAATTTTGAATTTCAAAAATTATCGATACAAAGAAGATGTACCGTTCGTTGTGTACGCTGACCTCGAATGCCTTCTCGAACCAACGGGAAACGATTGTCAAAAGCATGTTCCGTACAGTGCCGCGTATTATTTGAAATGTGCCTTCGACGATTCTCAATCAAAATTCGAACTGAAACGGGGACCCGATTGCATCGAGTGGTTTATCAAACAATTACGCGAAATTGCTCAAACGGTCGATTCTTATTTGAATAATATTGTCCCGATGAAACCACTCACTCTCGATGAGAAAAAAGAATATTATAATGCCACGAAATGCCATATATGTGAAAAACCTTTTATTTCAACTGACGTAAAGATCCGCGATCACTGCTATTTCACAGGCAAGTATCGTGGCCCCGCACATCAAGGATGCAATTTGAATTATACGAAATCTCACAGTATCCCGATAGTTTTTCACAATCTTTCGGGCTACGACTCACATTTCCTGATTGAAGAGGTGGCTACACAATTTGATAGTACGGTAAAACTACTTCCCGTTAACAAAGAAAAATATATTTCATTCACAAAGTACGTCGAAGGCACAAACGTCAATTTACGCTTTATCGATTCTTTCCGTTTCATGGCGAGCAGTCTCGAGAAACTCGCGTCTTACTTGAACGATAATAACAAATCAATCACACGCAAGCACTGCAGTAGTGCAGAGGAATTCCAGTTGCTCACGAGAAAGGGAGCTTTCCCTTACGAGTACGTGGATAGCTGGGACAAACTCAACGAAGAGCAGTTGCCATCGAGAGAAAATTTTTATTTAAAATTGACGGGTGAAAATATTTCAGAACAAGACTAGGAACACGCAATAAAAGTTTGGGAAAAATTCAACATCACCTCATTGGGTCAATATTCCGATTTGTATTTGAAAACCGATGTTCTACTATTGGCGGATATATATGAGAATTTTCGACGCAACTGCTCTTCGACGTACGATTTGGATCCTCTGCATTATTTCACAGCTCCGGGACTTGCTTTTGACGCGATGCTCAAATGTACCGGTGTACAGCTTGAGCTTCTCACCGATCCCGAAATGCTCTTGTTCGTTGAGAAAGGCATTCGAGGCGATGTTTCAAAGTGCTCAAACAGGTATGCTCGTGCAAACAACAGACACATGGGTGCAGATTATGATCCAAGCAAAGAGGAATCGTACTTAATGTACTATGACGTTAACAATTTGTACGGTGCGGCTATGAGCCAATATCTACCAGTTGGATCTTTTGAGTGGGAGTCTGAGCCGATAAATGTGCTGAATGTTCCTGACGATTCTCCTGTGGGATATATCCTGGAGGTGGACTTGGAATATCCCCAGGAACTTTTTGAGCTACATAAAGATCTCCCCCTTTGTCCCGAGCACTACCTACCACCTCACAGCAAGCAATCGAAATTAATGACGACATTATTGCCGAAAAACAGATACATTATTCATTATGGAAATCTGAAACAATGTTGAAATCTGGGTATGAAACTGATAAAAATTCACAGAATTTTGACATTTCATCAAGCTCCATGGTTAAAAAAATATATCGATCTGAACACCGAATTGCGAAAAAAATCAAACAACGAATTCGAAAAAAACTTTTTTAAATTAATGAACAAAGCCGTATTCGGAAAAAAAATGGAAAATGTAAGAAAACAGAAAGATGTTAAGCTCGTGACAAAGTGGGAAGGTCGATACGGTGCAAAGGCTCTCATTGCAAAACCAAACTTCCATAGCTGCACCGTTTTCGAGGATGACATGGTAATTATTGAACTGAATCGCGTCAAAGTACATTTTAACAAACCCATATACGTCGGATTTTCGATACTCGATTTGTCGAAAATTTTCATTTACGACTTTCATTATAATTACGAAAAACCAACTTTTGGCGATTGAGCGAAGTTGATGTATACCGACACCGACAGCCTCTTGTACCATTTTACCGTACCTGACATTTATGAATATATCAAGCAAGACTTACATCGATTTGATACTTCCGACTACCCGATTAATAACATATATGGAATTCCACAAGCTGATAAGAAAGTTCTAGGTTTAATGAAAGATGAGATGAATGGTAAAATTGTGGAGGAGTTCATAGGACTCCCAGCAAAATTGTACGCGTTTAAAGTTTATGACGATGACAAGGCAAAGAAAAAAGCCAAAGGTATCAAGGGATCCACATTGAAAACTATCGAATTTCGAGATTATAAGAATTGTTTGTTTTAGCAACAAGACTTGGTGAAACATCAATACTTAATTCGGAGTAAGAAACATGAAGTACACACGATAAAATAAAAAAATCAGCATTAAGTTGGTTAGATGATAAGAGGATACTGTTACCTAATACGATGGATACCGTACCATATGGTTATAAAAAATAAAAAGTCCATTATGTACATTTTTTTCTCTTTATTTGAAAAACCTTTACATATCATTTACATATCCTTTTCGTCGATCCAACTATTGTGCGAATTATCGAAACCTAACCACTTTACAATAAATTTATTTCCACGTTTTCGTATGATTTTCTCTACAAGATAAATATCCGGATATTTGATTTTGGTGATTTCTTCCTCATAGAAACCACCTTCGATCGGTTGATCCCGATAGTCCACAAATTTATATGTTACCGGATTGGTATTTCGCACCTCACTTATCGTAAATATTTCAGTCGTCCAGTTGGGTGTGTAACCTTTTTCGAAAACGTGTTTGTACGTGTTGATTCGAACTTTATCACCGACTTTGAATTTTATTTTCCGCGTACGATTGACTTCAAAATTCCCATAAATATTGCGCAGGATCTTTTTCTCATTCTTAGCGGTAACATATTTTGGTTTAATTTTAATTGTACGATGTTTGCTATCATTATAGTTTGATATTAAATCAGATAAAATATCTATCCATTCATACGTGCCTCGTAGACTGAATTTCTTCCACATTTTATTTTTAAATGTACGATTAAAACGTTCACACATCGATGCTTTCATATTACTAAACGTGGAATATAGTTCAATGTGGTAACGTTGCAAAAGATTCTTGAAGTCGCTATTATAAAATTCTTTGCCACGATCAACGTGCAATTTTTTCGGTATACGGCCTTTCGCGAGTACAGATTTCATTGCGTTCGTTACATCTTTGCCGTTCTTACTCTGTATCGGTACAGCCCAAGCAAATTTGGAAAATACATCGATAATCGTCAGTAGGAATTTGTAGCCATTGTTGTATCGTGAGTATGCTGACATGTCCACAAGATCAGCCTGCCAGGTTTCATCCAATCCACGAATATTCACGTGACGACGGGGATAATTTCTTCTCGCAGGTCTGTGGAGCTCCTCCACTACAGCTATCTTCCGCTCATTCATTTTTTTTTTCTCATCTGCCAGCTTCAATTGTCCTTATGCTCCAATGTTCTCAGTCTGTTTTCCAGATCGCTAATGAGCTCAGAGTTGTGCTTCATGAGATCTTGTAGGTTCTCATAATTTATTCGTTCATTTTTTAAATTATTGCCAAATTCGGACTGAAGACCTCGAATCATTATATCAACATCGTCAATATTATTTCGCAAAGAAGACGTAATTTCATATACGAGATGAACTTCTTGCTGTACAATATTTTTCATGACTCCAACAGTCACTGCATCATTTGCATTTACAGGATCAGCAAGATTACACAGTCTTTTATTGTTCATATCATATTGACCATCGGTAGTAATTTTGAATCCATCTCCAGGAGGACCGCGGCTGCCTGGGAGACTACCTTTTCTCAATAACTGTCGTCCAAACACGTCGACGCTCATGGATCAAATGAATCCGTGTAGACCGCGTACCGTCTAATAAATAATTCCAGCTTCACGCAATTCCTCAATGATGGAGATTATTTCATTGTTATGATTCATGTTGCCGGCTGCCTGCGATGCCATAAGTAATCTTAGTCGATCCACCAATTCATTCGGATCATCCCAATCAACGTAGTCCATTTTATTATTCTTCCTAGCAATCATATACAGCGGTAAACCCTTTCCTGTTGGCTGTGACCGCCTCTTCGGTGTCCTCCTTGCTGATTTCATCGGGGAATCAACCATCTTTGCAATAATATTTTTGAATTTTTCGTTATCTGTACGAATGGATTTGTTCGGTTTATAGTGTTTGTGATGCGCATTCGTGCTTGTGATAATTGCACCATAATTATCCATATCTGTTGCAGTTATGATCTCTCTGTTTGGTGACTTTTTGAATATCAATTCGAGCAAACCGGGGGAGAGTTCGTAAGTCTTGTTCTGCACTGAAATGCGCTTATCGTCGAAATTCACCGGTGAATCACCGATCTTCAAAACACCACCCGTGAGTTTGCGAACACCGTATACGGTATCAAGCTCTTTTCCTTCAGTCGTTTCAAACATATGCAGATACTGCTGGACAAGTGACTCACTGGATGTTTCATGTATAACAGATGAATCCTTCTCGAATGTCGCATCTGGTACTTGTCGATAATCTTCTTTGTTGGATGTTTCATGCACAACAGAAGAATCCTTCTCGGATGATGAATCTGATACTTGTTGATAGTCATCATCATCATCATCATCATATGCAGTTCTAAAAGAGCTATCAAGATCCCTTTCTATCTTTAATGCAGGTTCTTCCTTTTTCAGTTTTTTCTTAATATTCTCCAGTGTTTTCGATTGATGAACAATTTTCTGAAGAGGAGTCACCACGGGTCTGAAAACTTCATCTATGACCCGTTCCGTGGTCTCTCTGCCCGATTTTATAAGTTTATGCTTTCGTCGAATCGCATCACTCGCGGCTGTGATTTTTCGTAAAACGTCTTTTTCCTTGTTGAATGTTGCGCTCCGCATGTTGACGCCTTTCCGTTGAAACGTTGACTGTTCTTATTTCTCTGATGCGCTTATATTTATAAAGCAATCAAATCCTCGGCGATATCGACCATCATTCATGTCTCCATCTTTATCAATCACTACGAAAGAATATTTACTATTGTTCCAGCATGCTGAACACAAATCTTTAAACTGTGTATACGAAATGTCGGTGTTCACATGATCATCATAGATATGCCGTAAATTCATTTCATCTTGACGAAAAAGTACCAGCAAATTAGTATTGTCACGAACTAGATGTTTTGGGATACGAGCGTACGTTTGACAGAGATAGAACGAGTCAACATCGCGGTGTCGACCCATGCAAAAGAAAGATCTCATATTATCCTGCTTCTCACAGGCTTCATCATCGAAAATCATGATTGAATTTGGTCTAGCATCTTCAGGCTTAATTACTTGCTCATGATCGTCAAAAGGAAAATATCCCACTCCTTTTACAGTTCCGAGTAAACGCTTGAGAAGTTTGTACTTGGGTTGATTCAACGATTTAAAGTATACATAAACGTTTTCAAATCTCAACCCGTTAGGGTGGGTTATGAAGGTAAAAAGTGCATTCGTTTTGCCACAATTTGACGGTCCACAAATCACAGCACGCACACTGTTTGGCAGCAGAGGTCCATGGCGTCGCTTCTTCGCTTCTCGCTGTGCAAGTTCATCAAAATTCATGACAGACAATTTGTCAGGTTGTGTCTTGAACTTCATCATCATAACGACTGATAGAAATAGGTATAAGCAGGGTGCTTATAAAGATCAGTATCTCAGTAACGAATGTTCTCTCTTCCGATACACTGAGACACGACAATTTGATTATTTGCGGCGGGACGCAAAAACCTCGTCGCCGGACTAGTTTTCTCGAACTTCTCTACGTCAATTATGTGAATGATTATTGGGCGCCAGTGGGATGACCATCCCACGAATTTATCTTTTTCTTCACACTCTCGGTAACCCGACTATACGACCACCTCAGGCGGACTCTTGTGCGACGTCACGGCCCCCCGCGGCCCACCGGATCTCCCGATATCGCAGCACCAGGGAAGGAACAGATAGACAGAGCAATATGACGAGTACTTACTTGTTCGATGATCTCTTTATTTAACAATAAGTGTCACAATGTCGTCCGTCTCGCTCTCGCTCGCTCGCTCTTTCACACGTCCCTGGCTAATCCGCTCTTCCGTCTCACTCTTTCACACGTTCTACTGATATCATTAGATGAACACGGCTGTCTCGATATGATTTGCTGCCGTGCTATTAAGCGGGTCTCTACGAAAAGGGTTTTGCACGTGGTTGCGACGCGTCTGTCTTGGGTGATCGGCACGGGAGAAGTGATTTTGCATGCGTCGCTCGATATTTCACGCAGTTCGGCGCATGCCCTTTGTCACTTGTCCCACTCTCGGCAGCCCATCTTTGACGACTCTGTCGTCAAGCGGTTCCGTCGATATTCGACGTGTCGCCCCTAGATCTCGAGGGATGGCGCCAAGAGTGTCAATTGGGATTATCCTCGCCGAGCGAGGGTTATATGAATTCCCTCGTCTCAGCTCTTCCCCTCTGAACCCTTGCTCGGCGTCTCTCCTGACTTTCCTCGACAGACTTCCCTCAAACCGGCTTGGAGTGCTGGCTATCTTCGCTTGGCAGCTCGCTGGTTGGCTGCTTCGTTACGTCGACCGCGCCGGTCGAGATCTACGGTCCGCAACACCGCTCGCTTCTGAAATTCATACTTGCGGACTTGGAACCTGTGGCAGTCCTCGCCGATTGCTCTCTCGATCCTTTTGAATTGGGTAAGGGTGGCAATGAGGAGAGTTTTATGATCAGACAACACAAATGAAATATGGAGCGTTCATTTGGTCCCAACACCAATCTATATTACAAGGAGGGCTTCACATGTTTTGAAACAAATAATAATTTGGCCTCTTGGTCCGGCTCTTTCGGAATAAAATAAAATATGATAATTTTTTGATAGTTCTCTGCTCGTGTATTTCGGCAGTCAAATAAAGTGAAACAAAAGAATTTCCACGTGTGGCCTCTCTCGGCGCTCTACGAAACACACAAAGGACGTCTCTTAAGTGCTATAATACTGAGCTTGTCAGTCAGTTTGGGTTTCCTCTTA
Organism: Rhorus exstirpatorius; assembly: GCA_963564615.1. Classification (NCBI taxonomy): domain Eukaryota; kingdom Metazoa; phylum Arthropoda; class Insecta; order Hymenoptera; family Ichneumonidae; genus Rhorus; species Rhorus exstirpatorius. Next base: position 1,325,478 of record OY751316.1, read on the forward strand.
GTCTATAGTCGGTCTTCTTCCTATTCTACTGAGCCGCTATTATGACTCGAGGTTTACTGAATTATGGCACTCGAGATCGATTCTTACATGGCTAATGATAATATTATTCTGTGCGGGGTGTGGTGGTCGAGTCCCGCGAAGAGGCGGACGTCTTGTACCGCTGGATGAGGTCCTCCGGTAGAGCTCCGTGGGACGACAGCCAACGAAGATGTCCCGGGTAACGGTCGTGGCATGCTCGGCAGGATGGATTGAAGAGGCTGAGCTTCATGCCACACCCTTGGCAAATACCCTTCGACTGAGCCTCCTCGGGCCCATGATGGCGGAAGCATGTGACCGCGGTGACCTGGTCCTGTCCACAGAGGTGGCACATGTCTCGTCTCAGCGGGAGGCGGCACTCCTTAAAGCGGTGCCCAGTCATCCGGCAGTTGGCGCATCCGCCTGACGGGTGGAAGGCCGACTGTGTTGCCCACGATTGGGTCCCCACGCTTCGCATGGACGAGGATATCGCTTGGTCGGGCCGACGTATCTCGTACCGGGCCAAGGTCGTCCGCATGATTTTTGCAAATTCCTTGTAGCCGAACTCGAATTTGCCCAGCTTCAAGAGAGCCGGATCTTTCTCGGGACTCGGTGGACGTGGACGTTCTTCCCCCGTGATTTCTTCGTACATCCGGGTGTAGACCATCTTGGCGATCTCCTCCGCTCCGGACATTGGTTTGGCCGGGGGGGCTAGTCTTGGTAGGGGTTTCAGTGAGGACGCAGGCGGCTGATGCCGTGCCTGGATCAGGCCGAAATCCCTTCTGTCCCCGTCACGCGGGGCGTTCGGGGCCGCCGTCCGACCTAGCGGGAGGCGGTCGTCGATCGACCGCGTGCTCGTCGTGGCATATTGCATCCGGCGGTCCTGGGGCGGAGGCGTGGCTCCGCTGGTGCTAAATTGGCTTCGCACGGCTGGTGTCAGGTGGCCTGTAAAGTTATTACCGACCAGGTCCCCGCACTTCGCAGCCCCGTCGTCCCCGTCGTCGTTCTCCTCGAGAACCTGGATTCTCTCGGGGCGGCTGATTGCGCCCCTTGCCTCGGGAGGTGACGCAATCTCGGTGGGCGTATTGGTGTTCGATTGGTCCGTCTTGATAGTCGGGAGACGTCCGGCGCCGCGCCAGTCTGGACTTACGCCGGTCGTGACATTGGCGGGCCTGTTGTCCGAGATTAACCCCTTGAGAATCGTGGAGACCAGATCCCCTATGGTGTTCCCACCGTCCCCGAATATGGTCGAGGCGGTCTCGGACCCTGATGAGCCATCCTCGTGTTGCTCGGTCTCCGATATTTGAACTTCCGTTGTCTCGGTCGGGGCGGGATTCATGTGGAGCTCTCGGAGCTCGGTAGCACGGCGTTGGTGAGTCGCGACGCTGTCTTCTAGCTCGCGGATCCGGCGGAGGCATTCCTCGATGTTGGTCGGTGTGCTGTCTTCGTCGGTCATTCTAGATGGGTGAATACCGGGTTACTTCTGAGTTCGCGCGCTACGCCTAGGTATTTTGAGATCGTGCACATAGTATTGCCCCAAGTCGTTTCCATGCTGATCGCTTAAGCCGACTACATGCGTGCCGTGAAGACTGACTACTACGGCGGGGCCTCGATATTTTGTTCCCAATTTCGCGCTGTAGCCAGCGGCCTTATTGCTAAGTTTCTTATTCTTGTAATAGACTAGATCGCCGATTTGTAAGGTGAAAGAAGGGGGCGACGTCGTACCAACATGCTGTTTACGTGTTCGAGCTTGGGCTTTGAGCATAACCTTCTCGACTAAATGCCTCAATTCGATTATGCGGTCCATTCGCTCCCTCCAAGGTTCGATACCTGGCAAGGGACTCTCGGGATCGACGAACTTCGCGCATGGCAGATCGGTGGCGGCCCTGGGATCCCTACCGAAATTTAAATAGAACGGCGAGACACCCAGTGAGCTATGCACTACCGTGTTGTACGCGAACTGTAGTTCGTCTATATTCCTATCCCAGACCTTTTGATTGTCGTCAATGTAAGCCGCGATCATTGGCTTAATTGTTCGGTTAATTCGTTCTACGGGATTCGCACTCGGATGTGCGATTGCCGTGGGGGTAAAGTCTACTCCGTGTTTTTCGAGCAACGACTTTACATCCCGATTGATAAATTCGGTGCCGTTGTCGGCTATCAGCTGTATGGGCGATCCCCAACGATTGAATAATTTTTGTAAGTGTTTTGATACGATTTTCCCTGTCGCTTCGCGTATGGGGATAATCTCGAGATAACGCGTGTAAATATCTTCGATCACGAGAGCGTAAGAATTTCCCAAGGACGACTTTGTATAAGGGCCTACGGTGTCGATCGAAACTATCGCCCACGGCTCGACTGGGGGACGTTGTCCGGGAAGACCTTTAGATTTTGCCGGGCTAAACTTCGTAAGGGTGCATTGTTCGCACTGACCGACGTATTCTACAATATCGCGATACATGCCGGGCCAAGAGTATCTTTCGCGGATGCGAGCGTATGTTTTATCGGCTCCGAGGTGTCCGGATTGCGGGTCATTATGGTGTGAAGTCAGACAATCTTTAACTTGGTCGTCTCTCAATACGAGTTTCCACGGATTTAAATCACCGAGTGCGTCTTTCAACCGATTTATTCGGTGAAAATATAATTTATCGTCCTCGATTTTCCAGTCAGGGTATCTGTCAGGGTATTTACTTACAACTCGAAGTTTTTCCGCGTACCAGTTTTTAATCGCACCGTAATCTTCGCCCACCGCGACGGCCAACACGGAATCGATGTTGTCCTCGCTACAGAGTCTAGATAGGGCGTCTGGCGCTTCGTTTTGCGTACCTCGGTAATGTCGTATCGTTACGTCGTGCTCTGATAATACTATGGCCCATCGAGCGAGACGGCCTAGAGGGTCTTTAAGGTTTTGTAACCAATTTAGAGCAGCGTGGTCGGTATAAGCTGTGAAAGGAAGACCTTCGAGATAACAGCGTAGCTTCTTTAAGCTCCAGATCATGGCGAGACATTCTCTCTCGGTCGCGTTATAATTTTTCTCCGCTTTGGTGAGGGGTCTACTCAAGCGAGAGATTACGATTTCGTGTTCGCCGGTTTCGTTATACTGAGTCAGAACGGCTCCTAATCCCGAATCGCTCGCGTCAGTGTAAAGTCTGTACGGTAATTTCGCGTCTGGTACCCCTAGAGGAGAGGCCTTGATTAAGGCGGCCTTGGTTCGTAGGAACGCCTCCTCTTCGACGTCGGTCCACTGCCACGCGACTTTGACGCTAGTCAGTCGATTGAGTGGGCCAGTGATCCTCGCGACATCTTTGATATGTCGGTGGTACCAGTTTACTAGGCCGTTGAATCTACGTAATTCGCGACGATTAGTGGGTCTTGGATAATCGAGAATCGGTTGTATTCGTTCCTCATCAGGGCGTAACCCGTTATGATCCACAATGAACCCGAGAAATCGTACTTCCGCGCAGCCGAAGTGACTCTTTTCGCGATTTATTAAGAGATCGGCTTCTCTGAATGTCTCGAGTATTACTGTCACTAATTGTAGGTGTTCTTCGAAGGTGTCGGATATAACGATTCAATCGTCTAAGTATCCGTATACTTTTTCTTCCAATTGAAGTGATTTATCCCGGAGTTTTCTCTTTATTCGTTCGCGGAGTTCGTCGGTCAATTTTTGATACGTGCTCGGAGCACCTGTGAGCCCGAAGGGCATCCGGACCCACTCGAACAATCCGCGACCTTCTACGGGAAATGCGGTGTATTTAATACTGGACTCTTCCATTGGAACTTGGTGGAAGGCCTCAGTTACGTCAATGGTCGATATTATTTTCGCGTGATGTAAGGACGCGAGTATTCTCTGCATGTTTGGTAACGGGTATGCAGGCTTTCGTGTTTGTTTGTTCAATTGTTGGTAATTAATGCAAAATCGAATCTTACCGTCTTTTTTCCTGACTACGACAGGTGGACTCGCCCAATCGCTGTCGCTTACGCGAATGTATCCCTTTTCTAAGAGCCTATCTATTTCTTTATTGACGGCCTCTTGAATAGGTGGGCTTCTACGGTATGGTTTTTGTCGACACGGTGTTTCGTCTAATAGTTCGATTTTGTGCGTCACTATGGTCGTTGCCCTACCGAGGTTCGAGTCGAACTGCGCGAATTGTTTGTTTAAGAGCTGTTGGAGCTCCTCGCGTTCAGGCAAGGTTATACTACCTAGCGCGTCGTCGCTCGAGTATCCCGTTTCCTCGAACGCGAATATATTTTCTCGGCCGGCTAACCCCCATATTCGTGCTGGGGCGTTGATCTGTACGCCTGCGGTTATCCAAAAGTCTAGCCCTAATATTGCGGCTGGAGATATTGTCGGAAATATCGTGAACCACACGATGGTCTCTACTGTGTCGATTGTGACCTTGAACGGTACTCCTCCTAGCGCATATAAGACTGAGCCATCCGCGAGCACGGCGCCTTTCGCCTTCGCCGGATCCCCCATCAATTCCTGCTCAGCTTCTTCCTTCAGGAGCAGATATAATTCCTCACTCATCACGCTGCGAGTCGCCCCGCTATCTAACAGTACCGTCCCTTCTCGACCTCCTATTATGGCTTTAGTTGTTAATCTACAAATTCTTGTGGGCGGCGAGAACCCTTCGCGTGATTTGCTCGGACCGTATTCTTCGGTTCCGAAAAATTTCATCGCGGCGTTCATAGCTAAGCTCATCGTCCCCACGTGACCTTCGTCGGTCGTCATACATTTAATACACGTTGTGAACTCATCGTCGCTTACCTGGTCTAGGATATCGTGCTCTTCTTCGCTAGCAGAACTTTCGCGCGACTCTAGAACTCTCATGTGTCTCCTACTGATCTTCGGTGGAGACAACTTTTCGTACGTCATAACCGAATGCCAATTATCATCGTCCTCTGAGGATATTGGCGCTCCCACGCTAACTACACGATGCTTCTTCGACCTTGTTTCCCCTTGATCGTGTAAGCTCTCAACCGTCAGCCTCTTCCCTTCCTCACTCGTGCTGTGACTCGATCCCTCGTCGTCGGACTCTTCTGACTCACCCCGAGTTTGAAGGCTGAATTGCTGCCCTATCGGCCTATCCTCTCCCCCACCCTCACTAGAACTCGAACCCTTGTCTCCGGATTCTCCTGAGTTAATTCGGACTTGAAGACCGAATTGCCACCTATTTTGAAAACCGACTCGCGTCCTCGGCATGCTACCGACCGGAGCTACCTCTCCTTTCTCTCCCGGATCGCCTAACCCCCTCTCCTGGGAAGCCTGTTGATTCTTGAGCCGGATTGTAGCCTTCCGTCGGTCTCCTCGCACCCTTGGCACGACGACGTTTCCCTCCGAACTCACGCTATCGCTCTCCGCGGAACTTCTGGACTCAACTGGCGGAGGTTCATTTACTCTCGGAGGAACACGACCTCTCGTTTTCTCCCGATCTCTTCCCCCCTGAACCCTTGCCACGGTGGTCCTCAAACTTCCCGCTTCTGCGCCTATCAAGTTTCTCGAAAGTTCTACAGTCGTCTCAACATTCTTAGCCTCGTTAACGCGTGACCCATCACTAACTGATTTTGATATAAGCCCCGGGGCCCTCCTCTCAAATTCTCCGCCTTGCCTACCCGTGTCTGCTCGCGAGGCTGGAACTTCATCCCCCCCACCTGAGTGTACACGCGATGCCTCGACAGACAAATTTTTTGAGATATTTCCGGCGACTTTTCCCACCTTGGTGACTGACGATTCCCCCCCAATAGCTACCGAATGTTCTTCTATTGGGGTTGCCCTGCGTTTTTTGGCTCTGCCAACTCTCGAGGGCATTTCGCGATATAGTGCCCTTGTTCACCGCATCGATAACACGTCGACGGTCTTTTCGGTTTATCTCGCGCTGGCGAACCCTCCCTCTTGAATTGAGTTTGCAATTCGCTCAATTGTTTCGTTATTTGTTCGAAAAATTTTGTGAGGTTGGTTTCGGAACTACTCGCGCTTGCTTTCTTTTCCGTTCGTTCTTCCGACTGTGTTACGCGTTGTTGAGGTTTCGCGAACCTACTCTTCTGGCCCTGCGCGTAACTTGCTCTCGGTGCTTCCACCGCTGCTATATCGGGCACGTTCTGCCCCTCGTCCGACTCGAATTCTTTAATATTTAGTTCGTCTTCGTCAGTGTCTCTGTCGGTTATCTTGCACACGGACGCGGTTTGCCTCTGATCTCGCTGTTTTTTACGAGGATCTTCGTACCGATTGTCCGTTCTCGTGTGACCTGACCTTGGCGGCGGAGCCCATCGACTTATGGCTCGATACAGTTCTTGATACGTTTTCGTATTTCTCGCGCCTATTCGAACTAACCAATTGAACGACATGTTATTCACGATTTGCTCGACCTGATCGATTTCCGAGACGGGCGTGGTTAACTTGAGATATTCGTTCTGCATTACGGTGACGAAATCTTGACCGGACTCGCCCGGTTGTTGAGTTTTTGTCTTTATGAACGCGAGTCGCGACGCATCCGAGTCGTGCTCGTCCCATAATTTTATTTCGCGCTTGAACGATTCCCACGTATCGAATCGGTCGCGATTGTTCCAGTACCACGTCTGGGGTATTTTCGATAACGTTATTGATACGACTTCGTGAAATCTGTGCAACGGAATGGCCGCGCAATCCATTCGTTGTTCGATGAATTTAACGTACGAGGTTGCGTCCATCCCGGCGGACGGATAATTGATATTCCACGATTTTACTACGCGTGCAATGTCGTAATGTCGCGGAGTGAATAATGATTGTTCCGCGAACGTCTGGTTTCCTCGATCTTCGAATCTGCCGCGGTCGGTTCTGTCGCGGTCGTTTCTGTTAAGGTCACCTTGATTTCTGTACGATCTGTTTTGTTCGTCCCTATCGTTGAGGCGGTTTTGTCCGAGTCTTTGATCGTTATTTCGTCGGTTGTTATTGTTTTCTTCGCGGAGCTCTATTTGTTCCGGTCTGTTTCGAACTTGTTCTGACAATTGTACAGTCCTTCCTCGTCCAGGGTTGTGTATCGGGGTTGATTCGATTCGTTCTTGTTCGGCCGTCGCGTCGCCTCCCCGATTTGTTTCTACGTTTGCTAGAGGGACTTGGTCCATTTGTCTGCCTGGGGGGTCTCCACCGAGAAATGGGGCAAGTATTTCTCTCATATCTCTACGTAATTCTATCTGCATGTTAGTCATGCGATCTGAATTACTTTTTATGCTCTCTAGCTCACGTTTGACGCGATCGAGTTCTCCCGCGAGTCGTGAGAAGGACGCGATGTCTACAAAACCAGACGCGTTAATTTGGTTTTCTATTACGTCATGTGAATGGGACGAATCGGTATCTACTGTCGTCTCGCCAGTCCTTTTCTCCGGTATGGCTCCCATAGTTTTACCCACATCATCCCCGTCTGCCATCGCGAAATTTACTTAGCTTATGTAATAATGAATTTTAATTATTGAGGAAAAATTTTTTTTTTTTTTTTTTTTTTTTTTTAACGATTGAAGATGCTCGAATGTTATGCCGTCAGGCTCAACTCTAAAATTTTTTTTTTTTTTTTTTTTTTTTTTTCGTATTATCGGGTATTTATGAGGGCAATAATTGTCTCACAGACTTCATACGATTTGCAGGAATAGTGTTGGTACGATCGTCTAAACATAAATCTTATCGCATGCACCCAGGAAACACAGAAATGACAAAGCGATAGGTGATGAGCGATGGAGTATCTGGTGCCACGATGAAAGATCGGTATACTTGTGTTACGTCCTGACCCTCGATTTTTCTCATCCCGGCCAAGAAAAGCGCGGCTTTCCCTTTAACACGTTATTCGAGATAAAATCGGAATTGGCCAGGTTATTGCCCTGTTTCGAGCCTAACCTTGCGGAAAATTGCTCAGGATGGGCGGAGAGTGCATAATTTGGTAACAATGGCAAATTAAAATAAAATCTCACGAACAAAACTCTTTAATTTTCGCGAGATACATTGGAAAAACTAATAAATTGTAATTCGGCAAAATCAGACAAATGAACTCGTAATATAAAGGGACAAAAATTGTATGAACGCATTGAATAAATTCTGAATAAAACGGGAACTAAACTGTCACTGACGCGGAAGAAAATAAACTACAGGGCCATCCTCAAGATAAGCCTCCTGGGGTTTATCCGCGCAAACTACAAGGACAAACGAAATTATCGCGAGTATTAAAATGACCGCTACTACAACGATAGCTATCTTTAATTGGAAAAGGTCCATGGTCGATTGACAACCCTCACAAAAACAAAAATCAACACAGAATTTACTCAACCACGACTCGATTAAATTTTAATTACTCAAAGAAATTCAAAAATCTCCAAAAATGAATTTAACCACGGATGATGCATAAAATTTATATTAGAAATGAATATCAAGTGATAAACACAAAAAAAAACACTATTGATCCATTATTTTCCGGAACAAAACGTGAATGACTCAAATGAATTTAACTCGCAGATATTTCACTGAATTTACAAATATGAGCACTTCCTAGGAGAAAATAAATTCACACGAAAAATAATCCTACAATCGATTGAAACACGAACAGGTTTTTCGGAGCGATTTACTCGGAACATTGAAATAATCGAATTGCACAAACAAAAATAAAAATAATTTTAAACGACGCGAAATAAATTGGACAAAGAATTGAACTTGAGCATGAGGACGATAAAATTGAGAAAATAATTTTGGTCAGACACTTTTCGCAAAACTGAAGTTAAATTGACATAACTCTTCACAAAACTGAATTTAACACAAAAAATCTGAATTTCCATAAAACACAAAAAATCTGAATCTCCATAAAACTGAATTTAACACAAGAATCTGAACTCCATAAAACTGAATTTAACACCAAAAATCTGAATCTAAAACGACAAAATAACGCGAAAAGGGAAAACAACAACGAAAATATTTCATAGACCTTCAACGGTGAGTAACCCGGTAGTTTCGGTTACGGGACTCGAGCCGTCATGGGGTGTCGACCGGGGTCGGAGACACCGCGCAACACGAACGAAAATATATCGACACATGCGAGAAAACATTTTAAAATACTTACTACTTTGATGATTGAACTGGATGAATATGGAGGATTATAGAATACGATGAATATAACGACGAAGACGATGAAAAATTCAGTGCAGATGGGATGATGGTGCGGTGAAAGTGAATGTTCAGCCGAGATTGATAAGCGGTGAAATATTTTATTCCACAAAAAAAAAATATGTTCGTTCACAAAAGAAGATAAACCGTTCGTTCACAAAAATAAAATGTTCGTTCACAAAAATAAAATGTTCGTATCGAAAAAAAAATAAAATGTTCGTATCGAAATCCACGGAGGCAGGTTGAATATAAAAAGTAAAATAAAGAAATTTGGAGATACTGAGGCCAAACGATGAGAAGTATATAAAGAGAAATAGATTAACACGACGGACAGCGATTCGATCTCTTAAAATTTTCTCCCGGCTCTAACAAACATTCCGCCTACTTAAGACTTCTCCCGATTCTAACGAACAACCCGCGGGCTCATTACCCGGTCTTATATAGGGTCCTCTAGGATAGCTTAGTTTCGGCGGTGGGGAGGTACGCCCTTAGACGCCTTAGACGCTCCAGGCTCCTCCGCCGCCTCCACCTCGCATCCCCGATGATCCCCTGGAATCTATATAATCGAAAATTTATACTTATGATTAACACGAATTCATCCTTATAATATAATATTCATTACTGCATTCCTTTATAATAACTATTTCATTATTACCTAATAATCAGAAAACGAATTTTCTCATACATACGCCGTCTTTTCATGAAGACGCTCATTCTGTCTCTCTCATACTTACATATTTCGTATTTACTTTCTCACTCACTCTATCCCTCGTTTTGGAGGTACCACACAGTGGAGGAGTAAACCCCTCTTCTTCATTCTGGTCACTCTCTCCTTCTCATCCCTCCATGCTTACATTTGACTTCTCCTACGGGCCACGCGTTGACCCGTCATAGGCTCTCGATGTCACACACACATACATACACATCCATTCGTCTTTTCCCATTCGTACTCTCGTTCGGTGACAACTTCTCCTCTGTTTCTCTGTATCTTTCTCGCTCTGGATTTCGTTCGATCTTTCCTCTCATTCTTTTCATTCCTATTTCTTTATAATTATTTACCATGCGGAGGTTCGGATGCAATGGTGTATGTCATGCTATTTCTTTTGGATTATAATTAATTCTTTCCAATAATTATACGAAAGGAAATTATTTTAGCGTATCCGAACTACTCAAAATTCTCATAATTATTAACCAGTTATTCAGATTCTACATTTGTTACAACAGTTGAAATTTTATTTATATACTCCGGATCTTGTGCAATTTTATGATTCCGGCTTTATCATTTCTCTTACTTGTCATTACAGGAAAGATCTATCTTCATGGTCACGCAACTATCACACATACATTCATTCATCAAACTCGTAATTATTATAGGAAAAGGATTCGTTCACAATTTTCATTTCCACATAAACCTTTACCCATGCATTACGAAATCTCCTGAAATCTTTGAATTTGGTCATTTTTATTTAAAAGAAAAACGTTAATTAAATAATGCGCTTGCTACGCTTTTGGGGTCTTTGTTGGATTCGATGCCGAATTTTCGTGTCGCCCCTCCTTCGTAGGTGAGAGCTTGGATTCGTCTGTCGATGGGACATACGCCTTCTGAACCCCAGGACTTGGGACAAAGCGCTGTTTGCTCTGTTTCTTTAGCTATAGACTCGGCGTTCTCTTCGTGCAGCATAAACATTCAGTGCTCATTAAATTGGAGTCCAATAACAGTCCAAGCATAAACAGATATTCTCAAAAGTTTGTTTAATTTTGGTCGTCGATGATTGGGTGTTTCGTCGAAATCTTTCTTCCATCGAGTCTCCTCGACTCGACCACTGCGTTAATTTATCGATCACGTGCAGAGCTCATGTAGACCGCCCATGAGAATTATCCGATGACTTTTTCCAGACGCCGTTCCAAAAAGTCGTAACAAGGCTAAAACTTCCCATAATTTCGGAGCAAGAAAAAAGAAAAACAACAAAGATTCAAAGAAGAATTCTCTTCTCTTCGACCAATTTCGATTCATGGAAATCCCAACCTAGTTTAAAATAAAATTGAACATTTAAATGCAATAATCTATAATCTAACGCCACATTTACCATCACCGATGACCTGACCCAGGTACCCATGCTCATTCTTGATTTTACATTTTTACATCCGTTCACTCACGTACTTTCGGGATTTTAGTTCATAAAGTCTTCATTCGGGGATAAGGAAAAAGAGGATCACCGGTCACTTAGCTTTAGATGAGGCATACACGCTCTGTCTCTCCTGCTTTCCTTCTCACACACACCCAAAGAGACCGCCTGTGGTTCTCACGAAGGCAAAGACTTTGCACTCAGCCTGTATTAGTGTCCCATGCACATTGCTTTTCGCTGTGCACAAAGGCCCACCACTTCTGAGTAATCTGATGCCATGGCCAAAGATTTCTTCAGCATCGACGGATGTTTTTCTTCACGCCCGACGATAGACGTTTTGTTATAAAGAGTTGCGATATCGACGCCGCCATGGCGTCACCTCTCGATAATTTATGCTCACTTAAGACCATATTCGTGTCAACGGCTTGATTTGAAGACAGCCCGAACTATCCGAGTTCTCCAGAGGAAAAAAAACGTTTCTCTCGTATGACCGGGTCCCTTTCCTCGTATTGAATTTTATTGAGAATTACAAGATATAAGTAATCTCAAATCGATGCAAAAGTCCCGAAAGTCGCGGGACGTAACACTTGACAATCTTATTTCATAATAGTTATAATAATTCGCCATGAGACGGGCTACACGAATTTCGGGATTAAATTTTGATAAGTAAATTATAAAGTTTCTTAAATATTGTTTCGAACGAGCCAATTAATTTATTAAATTTTTGTTCGATAATAATTTATTGATATCCTAATATTTTGAAATTTTATCGACCAGTATAATTTCGAAATAATTTGATGTTTATATTTAATGATTTTATTAAATTTATTATTTTTACTTATTTAATATTCAAAAATAATTATCATTATAATTTTAACAAAATTTTACGTCGTTTATTTTCTTCGAAAGATGTTACAAGTCCATCTCCAAATGTTCGGTGTGAAACGCCCTTTGTAAGCGAAAGATATTTTTCGTGTCAAGATTTTCTTTCTCGTGTGCATGACCCTTTATGCCGGGCTTCTACGCGCTCGTGTTTACGCTTCACAATAACAACTCTGGCCTTGACGAGGCTCTTCGAAAGCTGACGAAATTTTCTCTTCAAATATAATAGACTTCGAACATGTGGTATTTTCGGACTACAATGACTTCTCCCATACCGTCACGACTCATACCGAATTTTATTATTTCAGCACGACTAGAATTTTCTTCGACGAATTCTTCTTATTTCCTTTCTCTTAGCAAAATTCTATCGTCTCTCTTATAATACGCACAATTCTCTATACTGACGTCACACAGGAGGGCCCCACGTTGGGCGCCATTGAGACACGAAAATTTGATTATTTGCGGCGGGACGCAAAAACCTCGTCGCCGGTCTAGTTTTCTCGAACTTCTCTACGTCAATTATGTGAATGATTATTGGGCGCCAGTGGGATGACCATCCCACGAATTTATCTTTTTCTTCACACTCTCGGTAACCCGACGATACGACCACCTCAGGCGGACTCTTGTGCGACGTCACGGCCCCCCGCGGCCCACCGGATCTCCCGATATCGCAGCACCAGGGAAGGAACAGATAGACAGAGCAATATGACGAGTACTTACTTGTTCGATGATCTCTTTATTTAACAATAAGTGTCACAATGTCGTCCGTCTCGCTCTCGCTCGCTCGCTCTTTCACACGTCCCTGGCTAATCCGCTCTTCCGTCTCACTCTTTCACACGTTCTACTGATATCATTAGATGAACACGGCTGTCTCGATATGATTTGCTGCCGTGCTATTAAGCGGGTCTCTACGAAAAGGGTTTTGCACGTGGTTGCGACGCGTCTGTCTTGGGTGATCGGCACGGGAGAAGTGATTTTGCATGCGTCGCTCGATATTTCACGCAGTTCGGCGCATGCCCTTTGTCACTTGTCCCACTCTCGGCAGCCCATCTTTGACGACTCTGTCGTCAAGCGGTCCCGTCGATATTCGACGTGTCGCCCCTAGATCTCGAGGGATGGCGCCAAGAGTGTCAATTGGGATTATCCTCGCCGAGCGAGGGTTATATGAATTCCCTTGTCTCAACACATGTGGAAAAAAAAAAATGAGTAAACGATACGATTCAAAAAATCCCATAACTGACAGTTTGAAGAATTTCACGCAAGAACAACATAGACAGTTTCCTCCTCCTTCCACCAATGACAAACTGAAAGCTGAAAAGATTCGAGGAAGTCAAAGATTTACGGGTGAAGTTGATTCAGGACGATACGGCGCTGTTGGTGACAAGCCGAAAAAGTATTAAAAATGTAGAGTGAAAAAAGTATAAATAGGGCATTCGTAACCTGTAACTGCTTAGTCAAAAACATTTCGTGCTATGGTGATGATCATTCGGGAGCGTACGAAAAAAACGTGGAAGAGGATTTGTCAATAATTTGATCAATAAGCTCCCCTTTGAGTTACATATACCGGGATATCAGTACTGCGGTCCCGGTACGAAATTAACACAGAGACTTGCTCGAGGTGATCCTGGTATTAATCCTCTGGACGCTGCTTGCAAAGAACACGATATCGCATACTCGAAAAATCGTGAAAACCTTTCGGCACGACACGAGGCAGATCAAGTGCTTGCGAAAAAAGCCTGGCAAAGAGTTTTTGCAAAAGAGGCGGGTATTGGAGAAAAAGCAGCAGCTTGGGGTGTCGCAAACACAATGAAAGCCAAAACCAAGCTAGGTATGGGTGTGAAGAGAGCACAGAGAAAAAATAACACGAGGAAGATGACGCTGAGGCAGGTAGTCAATGCGGCTAAAGCATCAATGGGCGGTGCGAATCCTATAAAATCGGCTCTCAAAGGCGCACGTGATGCCGTGAAGAAGGCAGGTGGAAGGAGAAAAGTTAAATCACCACGTATCCTGCCTGTACCCACGAAAATTGGTGGTTTTCTACCATTTCTCATACCGATTTTTGCTGGATTGAGTGCCACTGGAGCTCTAGCTGGTGGTGCAGCGGGTATAGCAAAAGCCATAAACGATGCTAGCGCCGCTAAAAGACAATTGGAGGAAAGTAAACGTCACAATGAGACGATCGAAGCTATCGCGTTGGGTAAAGGACTTTACCTGAAACCCCACAGGAAGGGTATGGGCTTGCACTTAAAACCCTACTCGGCAAAAAACGCGTAAGGCTACCACACCGAGCTCTCACCGATGCTGATTTGGTAAAGTACGCCGGAGCTATGAAAATTCCATATTTCCGTGGAGTTTACATGAGAAACGAATTACCCGAGAATGGACCTCGAAAATATGAATCGGCTATTGTAAATCTCGATGATAAGGATGGTCCTGGTACACATTGGGTTGCGTACAAAAAAAATCAACCATGAAGTCATTTACTTTGACAGCTTCGGTAATCTTCAACCACCTCAAGATCTGATAAACTATTTGGGTGTTGGTAGCATTATCAAATATAATCATAAAAGATACCAGAATTATGACACTGTTGTGTGCGGACATTTGTGTCTAAAATTTTTGAGTGGTTATCTATAAAGTGGATACTCATGTCCTAGGAAGCATCAGTTGAACGTTAACCACCATGAGTGATTCTTTCACATTGACGCTTTCGGGAACGTGCTCCGTACTGGAAGCTTACTATTTTCCATCGATCGAACTATCGCCATTCAAAAATTATACCCTCGGACTTGTTGAATTGCTGACATTCAACTCAATACCAAACATTGATGTGGGAAATAATAAGTTTCATGTGGGAGAGGAAACAGTAACCGTACCCACTGGAAGCTATGAAATCGAGGATATCGAGCGATACTTACAGAGCGTACTCTCCAGCAAAAACATTTCCATCGATCTGAGACCAAACAACAATACTCTGTGCAGCGAGATCAAGTGCAATCGAGAGATCAATTTTATACCTGACGATTCCATCGGTCGTCTATTGGGATTCACACCACGTGTATTAACAGCTAATATAATTCATGAATCCGAGCTGCCAGTAGCCATTCTCAAGATCAACTCTCTGCGAGTCGAGTGCAACATTACCACGGGCGCTTATATCAACGAGCAAAGAGTCCACACCATCCATGAATTTTTCCCAGTCGTTCCACCAGGATATAAGATCGTTGAAGTACCCTCACACATCATTTACCTTCCGATCGCCACACAGTCAATAGATCATCTTCAGCTCAAACTTGTGGATCAAGACGGACAGTTGGTAAATTTTTGCGGAGAAATCATAACCGTACGATTACATGTTAAATCAGCATAATGGGTATTGTGTTTGACACGAAAGTTGGACGAAGCTATAAGACTGAATCAAGATGCCGAGAAACAATCAGTCGTCTAGCACCCCTCAAGGAGCTAACACGTCGAAACATTCAGTTTTTGAAGACTCTGAGATTGAAAATCAAACCCCGAGCAGGAAGAAAAAGTGGACAATAAAAATTCGCTTCTGCTGTATTGCTTGCATCGTACCATGGAGGAGATCTTGACAATACAAAAACCAATTATCTTCGATGAGTCTATCGCGCACTATGAGATTCATGCGCATCAACCGTTTGCATCGGCAACCTTCAATAACAACGATGAAATCCGAATTGCCGTTCAACATCAAGACTTGTGTTTGCTACCCAGCAAAGGCTCATTGCACGTACATGGTCGACTAACGAAGATTAATGGAACTGCAGTTGAAAATACGAAGCTAATCAATAACGCTATCTGCCATTTGTTTGAAGAAATACGATATGAGCTAAATGCCATTGAGATCGATCGAAGCAAAAAAGTAGGCTGTCACGTGCCGTGTTTCCGAGTAACCATTTTGGCGGCTTGGCAACACGGGGCGATGACCGTTGGGGGTTAGCCGAAGCTGTCTCTAAAAATGCTTATATCCTATAATTGCAATATTTCCACATAGCACAGTTGGAATTCCGGTGCAACGTCCTGAGAGCGCGAGTCGATGCTCGCGCGTGCAGGATTGTTGAATTGACAAAATTTTCCCCCGCTCTTTCACCTGGCGATCGAGAGAACGCCAGTTGAGCGAGCTGGGACAAATTAGTCTCCGAATGTACACGACAGCGTAAAGCTTGATTCCGGAGTAACTCCACAAATCGCTTCACATAGCGGCAATAATTCTCATGGTGTAGTTCCGCGATTCACACATAAAGTCGCCGTTTGTAAGTCGACAAGAATCGTATCGAAGCCTACGAGTTGCGCGCGTCGTGTTTATAAGTCGATTTGTGCTAGGTTTAAGGAATTACAATCAACCTCCGCCACGAACATTCTGTCGTGTAATTTTAAGTGTTTACTGTACGAGTGAGTCCAAGAGCTGTCAAGCAATCGAGGACAGAGTGTAAGGTGTGTAACGTGAGCGCAAGGAACTGCCGTGGTTGCCGCGTATGCCAACGACCGGGCCTGCACAGATAGGAGAGAGCGAGCATCGGTATACCACGGGAGAGCGAGCGAGTGAGGTAGCGT
This sequence comes from Rhorus exstirpatorius, assembly GCA_963564615.1. Lineage (NCBI taxonomy): Eukaryota > Metazoa > Arthropoda > Insecta > Hymenoptera > Ichneumonidae > Rhorus > Rhorus exstirpatorius. The sequence goes on from OY751316.1 coordinate 1,342,197, forward strand.
AAAGGTCGGCAGCCTATATTGTCAGCTGTGCCGATAACTGAGTGAGTAGCGTGTGTGTTGGTATGTATGATTGTGAGAGTTTGTTATCTTGCGATTCAGCTGTTCATCCGAGTCCTTTTAAATTATATACTATTAACCTGTATTCTTGGAACCTTATATTTGGGACTTTTCTAAATTCTGTTAATGAAATAAATATTGGACTCTTGATGGGAAAGAAGTTACTTACAATTAATTTATTCTGACCATAATTTCCTCTTCCAACTATCTAAAGGAACGGGCCCGTATGGGACGTTGTCGGAAAACTTATCCTAAACAAAATTAAATATAAACCCTTGTGTTTCACACAAGGGATTTACTCTGTTAGTCGTGCAATAACGCCCTGCACGTCACAAGTAAATTGGTGTCAGAAGTGGGATACCTTTCTGACGAATCCTGAAGATTTTGGAACAGGAATTTTTGGAAAAAAAAACGGATTTATCGATAAAAATTCCACTCATTGTTTCCGAAAAATTCATAGAGAAGTTACTCTCATCAAAGTTTAATTTTGCTTTTTATCTGGAGTCTTATTAAATTTTTAAATTATTTATCACTTTATATTATCGTTTATCGAATATTCCATCACTCCCCCATCATGCCTAACGAAACCAACGCGTCGTCTGCGACAGATGTGTCCGAACGGCTAGTCGAGAGCTTTACAATGGCTCTAGGTAATATGTCGTTACAGAATAGGCTGATGCTAATCCCTCGGTATGACGGAAAGAATATGTCTCTACGAAATTACATCTTAGATATAAAAAACGGAGCTTCATTCATCCCCCGCGAAGCAGAACCTGAATACGTCGATAGATGTATAGCAAAATTAGAAGGGAAAGTTCGTGATATATTTTATGGGGAAAGAGTTAACACGATAGACGAATTCATTAAACATCTCAAAACGCGACTCGAAAAGGGAAAAACATATGACTATTATAATGAGGCAATCACAAACATCCGATTAAAACAAGACGAGTCGGTAGGCGAGTTTTATGATAGAATTCGCATCCTACTGGACGGGGCACACTCCGCGTACAAAGCGAAAAACGGAGTAAATCTGCCAAATGCCGAGGTAGACCCACTGCAAGGGAAGGCGCTCACAGCATTTATAGATGGCCTACCCATGCAAATGGGAGAAGCGGTAAACTTGCGCGAACCTACCACCTTGAAAGAGGCATGCGAGCTAGCTGAAAAATACACAATTAGAGAAGCACGTAGGAAAAGAATTGCCCCAGACCCCGACAAAGTTCTGTACAACAGGCAAGGGTGGCTCCCAATCGCTATAACAGGGGAGATGACAGATTCCATACCTTTCATGATCAAAGAGAGTCGCGTGGTTTATATCGGGAGGAAGACTCGCGTTCTCCCTATAGATATAAAGCATCGCGAGCGCGAGATCAGGAAATCGATTCACGGTAATCATCTTCCGCTTACCCCCAGGAACTATTGATATATTCGTCTTGATCGCCGAGAATTTCTCAAACATGGAAATCATAAAAAAAAAAAGAAATTTGGAATATGGAATAAATGTAATTCCTGAATGTTGAAATAAGGTCCTAATTTTCTGAAATTTTAATGTCCATGGAAAATCGTGAGGTTCTCGTGCGAATTACGTATTTTCAAACTCAATCGCGAATTATCATAGAATATTTCATATTTTTACCAGTATACCTTCCATATTTTCTTTAAATCTTCACCATTTCGATTAAATATTTAAGAGCTTTTAGGGCCTAAATCAAATTCTAGACCTTTTAATTAAAACTGGCTATCACCAACCAGAAAGATTTACGGAAAGGTCAGGGGTCAATCATGGATAAAAGAAGATGGTCCGTGATGGAAAATTCGACGGCCAATGACATGGACCGTATACAATAGTAGAAATAACAATCATAAATAAGAGTAATTTTGAAGGTTCGCACGGATATAGATTTCGTAAATATGCTGACTCTCGTATGAATGAAAATTGTAGTATGGGTTATGAGAAAAATAGGGAATAATGATGACAATACAAATAGCCACTACTGATTCTGGAATTAATTATGTATGTATATGTGTGTATATATGGGTATGGTTGAAAAAAAAATGGCTGAGCATCTTTTCTTTCTACAGAGTTATTAACGGTCATTTGTAAAACCGTGGGAGCGAAAACGCCATAATGTCGTGAAAATAAAAATGCTGATCGATTTTTGTAAAACGAGAAGTACGGATCGCTCGTGGAAAGCGACGCGAGAAACAAAAAGTGCTGAGCATTTCTCCGTAACTCGAAGGCAGCCTTTCCCACTGCATAAAAGGATACAAATAATCAAAACCGCAAAATGCGCGATCTTAAAAGTCAATGCCATTACATCCTGGCAAAACGTGGGAAACGCTGACTAAACAAAAAGCGATTTAGCAAAAACTCGAGAGCATTCCACGGAGTACTGTATTTTAGAATAAATCTGGCATAAACGAGAGTTATTCACCCCACCTTTTTCATATATTAATAGATTTTCCGGAAAATTACGCCGGAATTATCGGTTCTCTATCAACTTATGACCCTACTCAATTCTGATTGCACATATCCCTGAGGAATTTATTGACATTATAATGATATTTGAGAATTGATGCGAGATGTTACACTAGTGTGAAGGGAACGTTTATATCAGTACTGTTTGCGAGTAGTTGCGAGAGCTTTCATATTTTTGATGGCTAAACGCGAGATGTTGCACTAGTACATAGAATAAACAATTACCTTTCTACTGTTTGCGAGTAGTCGCACGATTATCCCTATCCGATCAAGGCAAGATGTTGCACTCATGCGAGGGAAACGTTATATCGGTTCTGTTTGCGAGTTGTTGCAAGAGCTTTCATATTATTGACTGCTAATTGCGAGATGTTGCATTAGTACACAGAATTAACGATTATTTTCGTACTGGTTGCGAGTGATTGCCTGATCTATTTCTCTTCTTCCTAGAGTAGAAGTTGCGAGCACATGGCATAAACAGCTAAGCCAGTACTCAATGCGCCCTTGCTCGAAATCTAAATTATCAATCACGGAATTAAGAACAATCGGGATATGTGAACGTCAGAATAGAGAAGGCAAAATAAAAAAAAAAAAAAAAAACCCTTATTACTCCTTATCATATACTGGATAGATGACACAAAGCTACTTTAAATCCTCGAAATTAGGGATACATTCAAATCGTCACGAATGAATTCAGCAGTGAAGAGAAATACCGCAACACAATAACATGAAATACGAGACGAACAGCCAGCGATGTCCACGACTTTCCATCGGGAGATGGTCCATTGGGAGAAGCAAGAAGAGAGCTGAATCAGGGCAGTGTCATAGCCCGATAACGCACACAAGACCTGAAATCTTAACGACTACGCAGAGGAAAATAAAAGGGGGAAAACACACGTAAAATTCCACTTCAGATTCGTTTATTACTTCCATTATTCCGTTTATCACTTCCATTATTATTATATACTTTTTATTTTCCATTATTCCTTTGATTACTTCCAAATACGCCGGTTAAAATTATAAATTATGGGGACAATCCAATCTTCGTCAAATAATTGACGAAGATTGAATAAGTCGGCAGGAGCGGCCTCTGGCTCCGAGTCCTCTTCTTCCCTCGACTGGGCATCGTCCCGCCATAAAATGTCGAGGGCGGCACGTGCACGAAGACGCGCGCGACGAACCCCTTTTGCATGCGCCACAAATGACGCTTGCCAGCCAAAAGATACTGACATATTGCCAGCCGAGCCGGATCTTTTTGGCTCACGGGGAATCTAAAAGAAAAAAAAAAAAAAAAAAAACAACACGAAATTAATAGAAGGAAGTAAAACACAACGTAAGAAGGTGAGGACAATACTTACGATGATGAACTCCACCTCAGACGTGGGGTACACGGCTGCCGCTCCCGCAAGATGAAACATTCTTAATATGAAACTGCAATATAAAAAGGAGATGTTGGAAATTAATACAAATAACACAAGAGGAAAATAAGTGCAATAATTAGACAATATACTTTTTATTTTCTCCTTTCTTCTTTTCTAAAATACTTACTTGTTCGCGGAGATGATGATCGAAGACTGAAGAGGAACTTGACAAGGAGTCCGACCAGCCACTTCACCCCACCACATGAATTATAAAATAAGACAGAGACAGAACAGGAAAGAGTGCAATTTCGCTGACTCGACCATGTGGGAAATGAAGAAGTCGCGTGAAACGCTCAAAACTAAGCATTCGAAATAAATTCAAAAGTCTCTACGTTCAACTACGCTGGACGTTACGGAATTGAAAAAAAAAACAATGTTTACACCCTCCATATTTCTTTCCCGGGTGCATTGATCATATATCGTATAAAAAAAAAAAAAAAAAAAAAAAACGATGCATGGAGTAGCAGGGACGCCATTACAAACGGCAAACGCTACCGCCAAGATTCCGCTATGTCTGGAGGAAACATCGCCGAAACGTATAAAGTACTAATAGATAGCAACTGAAACGTGCAAATAAAAAAAAAAATAAAAAATAAAAAAAACCCCCAAGGGGGTATGTAAGAATGAGCCACGCGCAAGAGGAAATATGACCCTACAAGATTAACTCCAGCTCAGCTGTCGGAGATCTCCCGCGAGATCCAGCTTGGAGCACCGAGTTACGAATTTCCGTTATCGACCTATACGTGTATTCCTTTACTTGATGAAATATTTTTCTTGATGAAATATTTTTCAACTATAGGAAATGTTCCATTTAATCACCAGCTGCGTGGAAAGAGCATGTATCCTGCGCTAACCGAAATCTGAATTTACAAGGGGCATCAATAATAATTATACCCGTATGCTTTTCTGAACGTAATGTTACTAATTTTTCGGATTGAATAATCTCGATAACTTGGATCAACGACGAGACCAAAGAACATCACGATACAACCGAAAGGAAGGAGATTCAAAAAAATAAAATAAATAAAAATAAAATAAAAATTAAAAACTACATATATCAACGATGCATACATATATATATATATATATATATATATATATCCGATTTTCATGAGCCGCTATAGCGACACCGCAGACGATGAGGGCTCGTCGGCAAAATAATGTTGCCGGGGAAGCGCGGCACGGGGAGAGAAAAAGCAATGCTTGCAACAAGCCACGACAAGCAAACATCACTGAGCACGACGAGGATGGTTGCAACATAGGCGCAGCCTACTCGGTCGTAGGATACAGAGGAAAACACCAAGAGAAGATATCACAAGGCCCCTCTGAGTAGACACCAATGAGGTGAACTATACCGAAGCTCATCAACACCACGAAGGTCCACACAATACGATTATAGCAGTGATATCGTACTCAGGAGAAGATCAAGAAAAAGATCCTCACGTCAGCGTTTTAATAACAATCTTTGTAAATTCATTAGAAAACAATAAGAATATTTGTCATCGTCATTATCTAATGAACTGAATAAGCGAGACAACAAATAAGGCATATCAGTATGCATATGAGTGAAAGAGAATGTTTAATTGCATGTTTAGGTACATATGAAGTTACGAATGCAATACACAGATAAAATTACGGCAGAATGTAATCATATACAGTATAATTCGTACGGCATCAAGATCCCGTAAATTATCGACGAGGACGTCGATTTTTAAGGGGGGGATGCCCTCACGAGCCGTGGTTATCAATACTTTTCTTTATATTTACAAGCTCAGAAGCACAAGATAGGAAATTTTTCTCCTTTCGTAAAATTCAAATTTTTCATATAAAAAACAATAAACATTGACAGCTTCGAGAAACAACGAATCAAGGTCCCATGGTTTTAATTGGATCGACGAGGACGTCGATTGTTAAGGGGGGAATGCTGTCACGTGCCGTGTTTCCGAGTAACCATTTTGGCGGCTTGGCAACACGGGGCGATGACCGTTGGGGGTTAGCCGAAGCTGTCTCTAAAAATGCTTATATCCTATAATTGCAATATTTCCACATAGCACAGTTGGAATTCCGGTGCAACGTCCTGAGAGCGCGAGTCGATGCTCGCGCGTGCAGGATTGTTGAATTGACAAAATTTTCCCCCGCTCTTTCACCTGGCGATCGAGAGAACGCCAGTTGAGCGAGCTGGGACAAATTAGTCTCCGAATGTACACGACAGCGTAAAGCTTGATTCCGGAGTAACTCCACAAATCGCTTCACATAGCGGCAATAATTCTCATGGTGTAGTTCCGCGATTCACACATAAAGTCGCCGTTTGTAAGTCGACAAGAATCGTATCGAAGCCTACGAGTTGCGCGCGTCGTGTTTATAAGTCGATTTGTGCTAGGTTTAAGGAATTACAATCAACCTCCGCCACGAACATTCTGTCGTGTAATTTTAAGTGTTTACTGTACGAGTGAGTCCAAGAGCTGTCAAGCAATCGAGGACAGAGTGTAAGGTGTGTAACGTGAGCGCAAGGAACTGCCGTGGTTGCCGCGTATGCCAACGACCGGGCCTGCACAGATAGGAGAGAGCGAGCATCGGTATACCACGGGAGAGCGAGCGAGTGAGGTAGCGTAAAGGTCGGCAGCCTATATTGTCAGCTGTGCCGATAACTGAGTGAGTAGCGTGTGTGTTTGTATGTATGATTGTGAGAGTTTGTTATCTTGCGATTCAGCTGTTCATCCGAGTCCTTTTAAATTATAAACTATTAACTTGTATTCTTGGAACCTTATATTTGGGACTTTTCTAAATTCTGTTAATGAAATAAATATTGGACTCTTGATGGGAAAGAAGTTACTTACAATTAATTTATTCTGACCATAATTTCCTCTTCCAACTATCTAAAGGAACGGGCCCGTATGGGACGTTGTCGGAAAACTTATCCTAAACAAAATTAAATATAAACCCTTGTGTTTCACACAAGGGATTTACTCTGTTAGTCGTGCAATAACGCCCTGCACGTCACAAGGCCTCACGACTCTCATGAAGAATTATGTATCCCAGAGCCCTGGACAAATGACTCTGATGGAAAATGCTGGTTGGCTCAACGATGATGATGAGGCTACGTTGACGGATGAGAATGGATACTTTGATCTTTCTATACCACTAAATCTAATACTCGGATTCGCTGAAGATTACAATCGAATTATCGTTAATGCCAAACACGAGTTAATCCTGACAAGATCGAATAATGATACGAACGCCATTGTACAAACACCTCCCGAAGGTCAGGCTGCTGCTGAACAATTCAAGATTTCATTGAATAAAATCGAATGGATGGTACCGTACATCAAAGTTTCCGATCAGCGAAAAATCCAGCTGCTCAGCTTTATTGCCAAGGATCCATCGATTGCCATGAGTTTCCGTACGTGGGAATTGTACGAGTATCCACTACTACCGGCTACCTCGAAACACGTGTGGGTCGTTAAAACATCGACGCAACTCGAAAAACCTCGATACGTAATAGTGGGATTTCAAACTGCGAGGAAAAATAATGCAAATACGAATGCGAGTCACTTTGATCACTGCAACAATCGCGATATTAAGCTGTTTTTGAACTCTCAGTGTTATCCTTATGCGAACTTGAATCTTGATATTCCTCGCAACCAATATGCTCTTCTGTATGATATGTATGCAAACTTCCAAGCGTCATATTACGGCAAAGAATCTGAACCATTGTTGAGCAAAGCCGATTTCCTCAAATACGCACCATTAATTGTTATCGATTGTTCGAAACAAAACGAATTTTTGAAATCGGGGCCAGTCGATATTCGCTTGGAATTCGAGTCAACGAGTTCTTTCCCACCTCAAACATCGGCATATTGTTTGATTTTGCATGATCGAATCGTTGAATACAATCCAATTAGTGGTAATGTTAAGAAATTAGTATAATTTTTTTTTTTTTGCTTAAAACTATGATGTATTGGTTTTTTGAATAAAAAAAAAACATGGTATATTTTCGAGAGTATTTTATTTCTTTCCATTATCCCTTTCCTTACAAATCATCACAAATTCTTTCATTTTTTTCACAAGATCGTATAGATTTTGAGTATGATCTATTACAAGGTTAACAGGTTCATCCTCGAAAAATACATACTCATTCGCCTGTATTTCACGTTTAAGTTGACACAATTTCATGCTCAAATAGCCGACAAAGTGATATAAATCTTTAACGTGTGTATCAATAACATCGATTGAATCATGCATGACGTTGCACTCGGAACACGACATTCGATCTTCAGTATTACACTTTTTGTCACACTTCAACGTTTTCACATTTTTTTCGAATTCAAATAAGTCACAGATGAAATCTTGAATATTTTCCGGTGGAACGTCCCCGAAACGTTTCTCGACAACTTCATCGTAACTGCTGGCGTATGGCGGAATTGAAAGCAAATGCTGCTCTTCGTTCGGTGATAATTCGACCATGATGACTGATTGGCTGGTTGGAGAAGTCTTCCTTTATATAGCTCTTTTCCCCTACCCTCCGTTTCGAGATCGTTATTAAAAAAATTTTATTACGCCCTATCATTTTTTCGATTGGACTTGAAATGCGTTTATTTTTTAATTTTTTTATACATAGCATGTCTACACGTGGAACAATTTTTTATTAGTGGTATGGGTCCATCAAAATCATCTTCACTTATTGCCTGATGGTGTTTTTCACATCGACGATACTTCATCATAGCTTCATCCATTTTCATTTCTCTAGGTAGTCTATCCCATACATCATCGATATCGTTCCATGCCCAACTGAGAATGAACTCTTTCGAGAGATGAGCAATATCTTCAGTCCTCATGTTTCGCAAATTTCCCAATTTAGAAAATAATTTCACCGATCTTGAAAATGATGAAGTCCCACACTCCAAATACCATTTCCTCAACCTTAGGACATTTTCGAAGGCGCAGTTGTATCGGCGCACCCCATTATGATATTTGTGATGCCAGCATGTTGGTACTCTCAATACTTGCCATGCGGGACAACCCAAATCTTCCATGTTCACAATTGGTTTCCAGTATCCTATGATATCCTCGATCCACTGTTTTTTTTCAAGCCCTTTTACGTAAATCAAACTTACATCCCTCAAAATGATGTTGAATACGTCTTTTAATTTAGCGTAAGGAATATCTCCAACGTTCCAGGGAATACCGTGATAATTCCGTTCACACCACAAGTTCATGCATTTATATTTGGCTGGCAACTCATCCCATTTACAAGGTGGTTTAATGAGTAAACACCCAATCTCCTCATGACCCTCTTTATTTGGATGAATTTTAACTGCTGCCAGCTCCTTCACGACAAACTCATTGATGGGTTTCTTGAAACCTTGTGCGTCCAAAATGATTTCCATTCTTACTGTTTTTGGATAGATATCTGCGATACGCGAGTTTTCCGAGTAAACTGATTAATTATGGTGCCAAAAATCGGCTTTTATAGAACATACCCCTACCATTTGTATTCGAGATCGAATGCTCCTGAATATTCGAGAAAGATGACATCATCGAAGCTTCTAGAATATTCGAGAAGGATGACGTTACCTATCTCGAAGCTTCTAGAAGGATGCCCCTCGGCTCCTTCTCTCAGCTCCCCCTCTCACCCTTCTACAAGGATGACGCCATCTTAACTGTGTAGATTATGATTATTATTCGAAGCCGCTAGAAGGATGCCCCTCGGCTTCCCTATCTCGGCTTCCCCTCGCCCTTCTACAAGGATGACGTCATCGTAACTGCATAGATTATTATTATTATCGAATCTTCCAGAAGGTTCGAGAAGGATGACGTAATCGTAACTGCGTAGTTTTTTTTTTTTAATTGAAGCTTCCAGAAGCTTTTGGAAGGATGACGTCATCATGCATACACACATATATATATATTATTCGAAGCTTCCAGAAGGTTCGAGAACGATGACGTCACCCCCTCGGCTTCCCTCCTCACGGCTTCCCCTCTCGCCCCTTCACCCCCTCGCCCTTGATTCAGGACCCATGTTTTTTTTTTTTTTTTTTTTTAATCGAAGCTTCCAGAAGCTTCTAGAAGGATGACGTCATCCTATTCGAAGCTTCCAGAAGGTTCGAGAACGATGACGTCACCCCCCTCGGCTTCCCCTCTCGGCTTCCCCTCTCGCCCCTTCACCCCCTCGCCTACACTTTATCCAGAACGGGTGTTGTATATCTACTCACGTGCATTTATGGGTGTGTAGACATCGGGAGGGATGGAGAAATTTCCATCGTGACAGATTTTTATAAATTGTATGTATCAACCATGAAATTTGTTAAACGTATCGATAGGTAAAAATGCTTATTTTGAGGGAAAAAATTTAAGTAGTTTTTTTTTTGCATTTCGAGAATACATAGGTAATATGTGCTTTCTACGATACATGCAGAGTAGGTTCGAGTCGAACCAGTCAGCCCTAACCCCTAACGCGTGTGCGCGTTGAACCAGCGGTTATCATATGGTATTAAGGATGTATCGCACGTACCTTCCCAACCAAAAGGGACTTTCATCGACAATATTGCATACTTTATGATAAGATAAAAATCGGAAAAAATTCAACCACAATAATGATGATAAGAAGATTAATTTTGAACAATAATAATGCCAAAAGTTATCAGTAAATTGTTTAAACAAAACGTTGTTTAACACATTTTAGGAAAAGTTTTTTTTTGACACGTGAAATGAATTCGTTGATTTTTCTGACTACGCATGAATTTAAAAAAAAATTTTTTATCATTTTAAAATTTTGGTTTTCGAAAACTTTTTAATTTTAAAAAATGAAGAAAAAATCGTGAATTTTGGATATGTTTTCGTAAAAACGTAATATATTACAATTAAGAAGTTTCCAGGGCATTGAACGAATAGTATCGTAAGTAAAACCTTTACAAATTTCCGAAAACCGAAATTTCAAAATGATAAGAAACAATTTAAACAATTTATTCATAACTTTTTGGCATTATTATTATTCAAAATTAATCTTCTTATCGTCATTATTGTGGTTGAATTTTTTCCGATTTTTATCTTATCATGAAGTATGCAATATTCTCGACGAAAGTCACTTTTGGTTCAGAAGGTACGTCCGATACATCCTTAACTGAGAGATTCAGTAGATTCCACTGAACTATAGACTACCTGGAATGAGAACTACCATGGGTAAAGATAGGGCGAGACTGAACCGAGGAGATAGTTGAAAATTGGGATCCCTATCCTTTTCTACCCGTACTATCCTGTCGTAAATTTGGGTATAGTGACTGGCCAAAAAGTAAGCTGGAACTGAAAGAAGGAATCGAGGAACTTTTTCCGAGCCGACTATAGATGTGTCAAACTCTGGTACACGCAACTATACAGTAGGCGGCAATTGAAGTGGGCCAATGTTTTTTTTGTTGATTTTGACGAAACTTGGACCGATTTCGAAAAATCAAAAATATACATTCGAGGAAATTTAATAATCTTTCGAATGAGACTAGTTTCGTCGTGATCGATTGAAAATTGGCTGCTTGCGAGTAGATTGTCCGGATCGGTGTAAATCGGGGTCTGGCGTTAGCGGGTTGTGCACACCAGGATTGATATTTGCCGATACCGAACAGCTCGGTAACCCATATCAGTCGAAAGGTGGTCTCACGGCAGGCTCAAAACCCCCCCTATAAGCCAAAATCGGATCACTCCCGGAGGAGATATGGACCCAGGAAGTCAGAACGGTTTTTTAAGTGCTACGCTGGAACGCCTCGATCGATTCCATGGAAACTTTTCGCACAATCGTTTTTTATCATGACCTCACAACTCTCGTAACAGTTATTGCGATAAGTGTTCTCGTAGATGAGATCCAGGTATTTGGCGAGTGCACGCCCACGTTCATCGACATTTTTTACATTGAGAGACTTGGGCGACAGAGTTGAGACTTGTGTAATATTGAAGGGGAAGGCTCAACGATTAAAATGCGTGGTCGTACAATATCGGAAATGACCTTAATTAAAAATGACACGCCGTTGAAAAGTGAGAAGGAAATCGCCAAATCCCGCGATCTCAGTTCAAAGTTGCCCGTCGATAGTCATTTGTCTCAACGTCGGATCGCGCGCTGATTTCAGCTACTGTTTATCGCTTATCCATTGATGTGACTGCATTGAAATGTTTCGTAAAAATGATTAATTAATAACAATTTATTGATGAATAAACAATAATCAATTGATTAAATAATTTTTATGAATTGAACTTTTTCTTTCAATGAGGAAACGAATTATGAATTATTAATAATCACTAAGTCTAGTGATGTCCACTGACGACGGAAAAAATGATTATTTTTTCACGGACTCCATTAAAAATACCTGGTCAGTTATTGACTCGAGAAGCTCGTAAGAACTTCGAATGGTTCGGATCGGTAGCTTGGCCAATATTTAATTACGGGAAAAAAAAATTTCACTCTAGCCGGGTTCAAAAACAATGCGGCAAACCCAGTTTACAATTGAGCTAGCATCGCCACATTGCAAAAATGATGTAATGAAGCTGAAAACGAAAAATTGCAACGCAAGATTTTTTCCCTAATTCATCGCTGTCGAACGACGTTGTTTCCGCTTCCCAAGAACCACACCTTCCCCCGGCATTCGACCCCTGACGATGAAAAACCAACCTGCTTACGCGACGATTCAAAATTAAAAACTTCATCGACGCAATAATTAGTCGCTGATGAATTGCTGCCGAGTGACGTCGTTTCCGCATTCCTAGAACCACCCCCTCCCCCGACATTCCACCCCTGACGATGAAAAAACAACCTGTTTACGCGACGATTCAAAATTCAAAATTTTTTCGACGCGATAATTATCCGCTGATTTATTACTGCAGAATAACGTCGTTTTTGCATTCCTTGAATCACCCCCTCCCCCAACATTCCACCCCTGACGATGAAAAAACAACCTGTTTACGCGACGATTCAAAATTCAAAATTTTTCCGACGCAATAATTAGTCGCTAATTATTCGCTGCCGAAGGACGTCATTTCCGCATTCCTAGAATCACCCCCTCTCCGACAATCCACCCCTAACGATGAAAAACCAACCTGTTTACGCGACGATTCAAAATTAAAATTTTTATCGACGCGATAATTAGTCACTAATTAATCGGTGCCGAATGACGTCGTTTTCGCATTCCTAGAACCACCCGCTCCCCCGACATTCCACCCCTGACGATGAAAAAACAACCTGTTTACGCGACGATTCAAAATTCAAAATTTTTTCGACGCGATAATTAGTCGCTAATTATTCGCTGCCGAATGACGTCGTTTTCGGATTCCTAGAATCACCCCCTCCCCGACAATCCACCCCTAACGATGAAAAACCAACCTGTTTACGCGACGATTCAAAATTAAAAATTTTTATCGACGCGATAATTAGTCGCTAATTAATCGGTGCCGAATTACGTCGTTTTCGCATTCCTAGAACCACCGCCTCCCCCGACATTCCACCCCTGACGATAAAAAAACAACCTGTTTACGCGACGATTCAAAATTCAAAATTTTTCCGACGCAATAATTAGTCGCTAATTATTCGCTGCCGAATGACGTCGTTTCCGCATTCCTAGAACCACCCCCTCCCTCGAAATTCCACCCCTGACGATGGAAAAACAACCTGTTTACGCGACGATTCAAAATTCAAAATTTTTACGACGCTATAATTAGTTGCTAATTATTCGCTGCCGAATGACGTCGTTTTCGGATTCCTAGAATCACCCCCTCCCCAACAATCCACCCCTAACGATGAAAAACCAACCTGTTTACGCGACGATTCAAAATTAAAATTTTTATCGACGCGATAATTAGTCACTAATTAATCGGTGCCGAATGACGTCGTTTTCGCATTCCTAGAACCACCCGCTCTCCCGACATTGCACCCCTGACGATGAAAAAACAACCTGTTTACGCGACGATTCAAAATTCAAAATTTTTTCGACGCAATAATTAGTCGCTAATTATTCGCTGCCGAATGACGTCGTTTTCGCATTTCTAGAACCACCCCCTCCCCCGACATTCCACCCCTGACGATGAAAAATCAACCTGTTTACGCGACGATTCAAAATTAACAATTTTATCGACGCGATAATTAGTCGCTAATTAATCGCTGCCGTATGACGTCGTTTTCGGATTCCTAGAATCAACCCCTCCCCGACAATCCACCCCTTACGATGAAAAAACAACCTGGTTACGCGACGATTCAAAATTAAAAATTTTATCGACGCGATAATTAGTCGCTAATTAATCGGTGCCAAATGACGTCGTTTTCGCATTCCTAGAACCACCCCCTCCCTCGAAATTCCACCCCTGACGATGAAAAAACAACCTGTTTACGCGATGATTCAAAATTCAAAATTTTTTCGACGCGATAATTAGTCGCTAATTATTCGCTGCCGAATGACGTCGTTTTCGCATTCCTAGAACCACCGATTTGTATTTGTAATTTTTGTGAGATGCAGGTGTCAAAGAACAATGAATTATTATTTTTCACGTTATCAGTACAATTCGGCAATGTGACCGGGAGATCGATCTGTTACAATCGTAACTTTTGCGAGTTGCAGATGACTTAAAAAGGAAAACGATTATTTTTCCATTATTATTTTTCCATCACCAATTGCAATGGATTTGATTCACTCGTATTTTTTGCGAGCTGCATCAGCAACAAAATAAATAAATAATTATTTCTGCCGTGGTCGATACAACTTGGTAAAGTAACAAGGCAATCGATTTTTTCACACTAAAACTATTGCAAGTTGCAGAGGTCGAGAAGAAAATAATAATTACTGTGCCGATGAAGAGTACAGTTCACCTGAGTGACTGGTCGATCGATTTTTTGCTCTTCTAATTTTCCTAGTTCCAAATGTCGATGAAATACAGAATATTATTTTTATCGTGGTCAGTACAACTCGGGGGTGTCATCAGACAATTGAAATGTACTTGAAATTGTTTCAAGTTGCAGGAGCAGAGAAAGAACTATCATTCTCCCGACAGCCAATATCCACTAGTCCCTCAATTTTTGAAAGTTGCAGATATCGATGAAAAATAAATTACAATTTCCCCATGGTCGATGGGCCTCGCTAAAGTGAGCAGGCGATTTGTTAGATCCGTAACTGTTCCTAGGCGCATAAGTAAATGAAAGAACATTAATCATTCTTCCTATCGTCAGTGGATCTCCGACGCAGACTAACGGATGAGCAGTTTTTTCACCTTCGTAATTTTTACGATAAGTCCGAGTAAGGAAAAAAAAAATATTTTTCCAATAGCCAGTCTTCCTAGTCAAGTGGACCCGGCTGTCGATTTGTTGCATCGGGAACTTTTACCATTTGCACGAGTAAAGAAAGAATGAATTACTATTTGTCCAATAGCCAGTGGGCCTCGCTGGTTTTACAGGACACGAGGATTAATTTTTTCGTATTTTGTACGAAATGTCCGAATTATGGAGAAAATAATATCAATTTTTACAATGTCAGCCATTCCAGGCTGATTAATAAATTAATTAATTATCGCGTCGATAAAATTTTTATTTTTGAATCGTCGCGCAAACTGTTTGATTTTTCATCAACAGGGGTGGAATGTCGGGGGAGGGGGTGGTTCTAGGAATGCGGAAACGACGTCACTCGGCAGCAATTCATCAGCGACTAATTATTGCGTCGATGAAGTTTTTAATTTTGAATCGTCGCGTAAACAGATTGGTTTTTCATCGTCAGGGGTGGATTGTCGGGGAGAGAGTGATTCTAGGAATGCGGAAATGACGTTATGCTGCAGTAATAAATCAGCAGATAATTATCGCGTCGATAAAATTTTGAATTTTGAATCGTTGCGTAAGCAGGTTGGTTTTTCATCGTCAGGGGTCGAATGCCGGGGGAAGGTGTGGTTCTTCGGAAGCGGAAACGACGTCGTTCGACAGCGATGAATTAGGGAAAAAATCTTGCGTTGCAATTTTTCGTTTTCAGCTTCATTACATCATTTTTGCAATGTGGCGATGCTAGCTCAATTGTAAACTGGGTTTGCCGCATTGTTTTTGAACCCGGCTAGAGTGAAATTTTTTTTTTCCCGTAATTAAATATTGGCCAAGCTACCGATCCGAACCATTCGAAGTTCTTACGAGCTTCTCGAGTCAATAACTGACCAGGTATTTTTAATGGAGTCCGTGAAAAAATAATCATTTTTTCCGTCGTCAGTGGACATCACTAGACTTAGTGATTATTAATAATTCATAATTCGTTTCCTCATTTAAAGAAAAAGTTCAATTCATAAAAATTATTTAATCAATTGATTATTGTCTATTCATCAATAAATTGTTATTAATTAATCATTTTTACGAAAGATTTCAATGCAGTCACATCAATGGATAAGCGATAAACAGTAGCTGAAATCAGCGCGCGATCCGACGTTGAGACATATGACTATCGACGGGCAACTTTGAACTGAGATCGCGGGATTTGGCGATTTCCTTCTCACTTTTCAACGGCGTGTCATTTTTAATTAAGGTCATTTCCGATATTGTACGACCACGCATTTTAATCGTTGAGCCTTCCCCTTCAATATTACACAAGTCTCAACTCTGTCGCCCAAGTCTCTCAATGTAAAAAATGTCGATGAACGTGGGCGTGCACTCGCCAAATACCTGGATCTCATCTACGAGAACACTTATCGCAATAACTGTTACGAGAGTTGTGAGGTCATGATAAAAAACGATTGTGCGAAAAGTTTCTACGGAATCGATCGAGGCGTTCCAGCGTAGCATTTAAAAAACCGTTCTGACTTCCTGGGTCCATATCTCCTCCGGGAGTGATCCGATTTTGGCATATAGGGGGGGGGGGGGGGTTTTGAGCCTGCCGTGAGACCACCTTTCGACTGATATGGGTTACCGAGCTGTTCGGTATCGGCAAATATCAATCCTGGTGTGCACAACCCGCTAACGCCAGACCCCGATTTACACCGATCCGGACAATCTACTCGCAAGCAGCCAATTTTCAATCGATCACGACGAAACTAGTCTCATTCGAAAGATTATTAAATTTACTCGAATGTGTATTTTTGATTTTTCGAAATCAGTCCAAGTTTCGTCAAAATCAACAAGAAAAACATTGGCCCACTTCAATTGCCGCCTACTGTATGTCCATAAGACACGTGTACAAGAGTGAAACAGTAATCCCTTTTTTTCAACTACATATCCCTTTTCAACTGTCGGGCCGATTTTCAATACACGTAGTTCTCATTCCAGGTAGTCTATAGTTCAGTGGTAGATTCTCATGACCGTACTCTCACGTTCATCGCGCAAAGTTGAAAGCCACTGATGGCGGCTAGTCGCAACCAATCAAATTCAATATCTGCTGCGCATGCGCGCTTCGTTCTTCTGGATTTATACGAGTTCCTTTATTACATATATGTACATGTATACATACAATAATTTGTGTGTGTAGAAAGATAGTGTTTACAAAAAAATAATGTTTACTAGCAACATTGTAGCGAACATCTCGGTACGTATATTTTACTGTGTGTCATTTTCGTGTTTGTACCACAAGCTTTTAGTTTAGTCTTCATTGAGCATTCGTTGTATCGAGTTACATCACGACGAGCTTAAATTAAAAATGGGTGACTTTATTTTATCGAAGCGTGAACACGAAAAATATGTTCATGAAGGATACATGTACACGTTCGATAAATTGAGTGCGTGCGGCAAAAAAAAGTTTTGGAGATGCTCCCAGAAAATGGACAAATGCAAAGCTCGACTACACACATCTGCGATGACTGGCGAGGTATGTATTACGTTATTACGTTTTTTGTAATGAATTTTTCTCATTTGTAATTTTTGCATGGGTATTTGTTTCATGAAATGAATCATCACTGATGAATTCCACATGAATTTACTATAAAGTCGAACACATGATATGTGTGATTTATGAAAATATCAATTTTACTCATATAATTTCTTTATTAATGGAATTATATGTATATATATACAAATATACATATATATTATATATATTTACATATATATGCTAAATTTTTCCCTACGTTTCATAAAGATATATAGAAAAAACTCAAATTTTTGAGAATTATTCAAACTATTCAAACTATTTAATCAAATTTTTTTTTTTTTTTTTTTTTTTTTTTTAAATTAATTTATGTCCTCACGCCTTCTTCCCTTTCGGGGTTTTTAAAACGGCGCTCCTTCCCTCACTTCCCTTTCCATCCTTCCCTCACATCCACCTCAACCCTGGGTATCTGGTCCGGGTCAGTAACCAGACACCCAGGGCCCGTGCGGCCGCAGCCGACTTCCTATTCTGTAGCGTATTCACTATGGCACGCGTATTAGCACGTATCATGGGCCCCGGGAAACTGCGGAAAACCTGGGCCACTACAGTCGGTCCCGTGCTCGCCTCACGGCGTCGGAGCTACGTCACATCTTGACAGGAGAACGTAAACATGGACTACAGCTATATATACGTGACACACACCAGTAAATGTACTTGTGTATGTCCCATACATACATCTGGAGCTAGTCACGCCCATATTTTATTTTCTCCTGACAAGATTACGACACCGGGAATCGAACCCGGGACCTCCCGAGGCTCTGGCTAAGAGGCAAGCACGCTAGCCACCAGACCAAAGCCCCGGTATTATTTAATCAAATGAATTATTCATCATTTTTAATATTAGCACATTCCTGTTTAACACAAATAGCATGAAAATAATAATAAATAAATAAATTTTCATTGATTATATCTTGGTAATGTTGATTTTGATTTTATGAATTTAATAAACTAATTTAATAAATTTGTGTACATGCTTGCTTTATTTTTTCGGGTTAATATTTAAGGTTACACGGAAAATTAACGAGCATATACACGGCAGTGATCCTGCGCAGATCGGGGTAGAGAGAATAAAAAATTATGTCAAGAAACGAGCTGTAGAAAGTGTCGAGACTCCAGGTCAATTATTAGCAAACGCCATGGCAGGCACATCCTTCGCTATTCAGAGTCAAATTCCGAATTCAGATGCCATGCGTAAAATTGTACAGCGAAAACGTAGCAATACGCATGCTGTACCACCGTCACCATCTGATCTGAAGTCGCTTGTTCTGCCAGACTCACACAAAAATTACAAAATATCGAATGACGAAACCATTTCGTTTCTTTTGGGCGATACCGGAAGCGATGATGAAAATCGAATTCTGTTGTTTGGGCGAGAGAACGCGGAACAATGGAGTCCTTTTATGAAACGAATTTACATAAATGGTACTTTTAAAGTGGCTCCACCATTATTCGCACAAGTATATGTGATTCTTGTCGAGCGCGAAGGATTTGTTTTCCCCGTACTCTACGCTCTTCTTCCGAATAAGAGACAGCAAACTTACTCTGCTCTTTTCCGACTCATAAAGACGGTTTGGCCAAATTTTGACCCTGAGAGCGTTTCTTTGGATTATGAAATGGCCGTAATTAATGCTGTGACTGAGCAATTTCCGGCGGCAGAAATTCGAGGATGTCTCTTCCATTTGGCGCAAAACATTAAAAAAAAATTGGGCAGGGAAAATTTACTGTCGCAATACAATCAGGACGCAGATTTCGCACTCTTGGCTCGTATGATTGTGGCTCTCACGTTCGTTCCTCTGGACCATCTTGAAGAGGCTACAAAACAACTTTATGTTCGATTGCCAGAAAGTCTGCAGGCTGTGTTAGAATGGTTCGAGGTATGACATTTAAATTGAATTTTAACCCTTATCGTTCTAGTGTGATAAATTTAACACGTTGCACTCATAAATTTTTTTGTAATTGCTCCTTTAACATTAAAAAAATAATTCTATAGAGCTGACATGCATTACAGCATTCTGAAGGTTTTCCACGAAAAAATTAATAAAAAAATTTATTATATTTTGGTTTAAAATATGTTAAGGCGAATATCCCAATAAAAGCCTTTTTCAAAAATATGCGCGTAGCGGTCGATGAAATGTTATTGTTTATATAAAAATATAAACTCAGATTTAAAGTGTTAAGGATACATACTTATCATATCTCTTGACAATATTGGCTACCTAAAAACGTTTTAATAGGATAATTATATTGGACGAGTCAATCGCAACAAAAATCGTTCTGCTCCACTTTTTTCACCGGACATATGGTCGGTCCACGAACGTGTTTTGTCGGGGGAGAATCGAACGAATAATTACGCAGAAGCAGCACATCGAGTGCTTCAGTCAGAACTTGACGTTTGCCACCCATCGATTTGGAAATTTATTGACGGATAAAGGGATGTGCAAAAGATCCGGGATGCTCAATACGCTGGTTTCTTAAAAGGAGTTCAGCCACCCTACAAAAGGAGGAAATACCAGGAAGCCGATGCAAGACTTGCGGGAATTGTTCGGAATTTTTCCAACAGAACTCTAATAGAGTACTTAACTGGCATCGCGAATAATTTTCTGCTTCATTAATAAATCCATCCTTACTCGTTCATAGACTATTAAATTACAATTGTCATTTTATTTATTTCCCTACTTATTTTCTTGTACGTGTGCAACAATTTGGATTTTTAGGTTTTCAGTTTTTCCTACCCATAATTTCGCATAATATTGCTTCCGTGATAGCAAGACCAGGTAGGCAAAAAATTTCCTTTATTTTGTTTTTTGGCTTTGTGATGGTGAAAAAATAATTTATGATCTTAAGGATGTTTTGCACTTACATTCCCATTCAACAATAAAAGTCATTGTAACTTGTGGTAGATCCCTATTAGTTACCAATTAAAAAAAAAATAAAAGACATCGAAAACACTTTTTCAACGACAATATTCAAATGTTATTAATAACAATTAAATAAGAATGTTAACTAAATATCTAAAAGAATTATTTTTCATGAATTGTAATATCTTATCTGTTTTATAACACACAATTTTTCGTATTAAATTCCTTTAATTTTTTATGTGTAAATAATTTTAAAAAATGAATTTCTCTAGGAAAAAAATATTCTTAAAATATTTCCTACGCTGCATCGGAGTTGTTCCCTTTTCAAGAACTTTAAAGAATTTTTATAATTTTCGTTGAATAACCCGTGCACTCGATAAATTATGTAAAATATATTGTAACGGTACGCTTATGTCCTTATGACATGTATTCACGCTACGCGTGAATTCGCGCTTCGTTGATATACGGAGCAGGTGAAAAGAGACTCAAATATGTTTTACTTTCTTGATTTTTCTTTTTTTTATTCGTTACAGTCGTTTCTCTCGTATTTCTTATGTTTTATTCATAATATATTTTTTTTTATTGTATCACGACAGCTTATGGTGTCCTTGTTATATTCAAATTTCTCTAATGATAGAAGAGGTAGGTTTTTAATTAGGAGTGAAGAGCCCAACGGCGGGAAATCCGAGGTCATCCCAAGGAAATCCGTTGTTGGCACTCGGAATTTTAAGCGGGCGATCTAGGTAGAGCCCAACGGCGGGAAATCCGAGGTCATCCCAAGGAAATCCGTTGTTGGCACTCGGAATTTTAAGCGGGCGATCTAGGTAGAGCCCAACGGCGGGAAATCCGAGGTCATCCCAAGGAAATCCGTTGTTGGCACTCGGAATTTAAGTGGAAGATTTAGGTAGAGCCTAACGGCGGGAAATCCGAGGTCATCCCAAGGAAATCCGTTGCTAGTACTCGGAAATTAAGCGGATATCCCTCCTTTTATACCCGTCCTGGGCCGTGTCCCAGAATCCTCTGCGCCTCTCCCTTCTCCGCTGTTAAGCCGGATCCTCATGACGCGTCTGTTCGGTGCGCTCGACTTCATCCCCTCTCCGCCATTAAGCCGGATTCTCACGACGCGCGATGCGTCTCCTCGGCGCGCTCGACTTGATCGTCGCAGCGTATTACAAAAATGGGGGAGGGGGCTTTGCGATATCGTTACAATATATACTTGACAGTTTCAAAAAGCTATATCAATGAAACCAGTTCAATGACCTAGAAATTTTTCGAGGATAATCTCTGGACTCTGTGTGAAAACATATCCAACATTCACGTAATTCTTTCTACTTTTCATTTTTGTGTGAAACATCCTTCATGCCAATGTATTGAAAATGTCTCAGAATGGCGAGAAATCATAATAACCTGCAAAATTCAAAACGCTATATTCTGAAACCTATTGAAACAATTCATGGGCCAATTTTGCCCACAAAACTTGAGCATGAAATCCCTTAGGTTGTTGAAATCTGCGACACAATCTATAATGGAGACGTGATAACGTTTTGGCTCGTGTACATTTCCGTGTGAGAACGTTTTGGCGTGGTACGTGCGTCCGCGCGTGTTTGTGTGCGAGCACTTTAGGTTTGGGTTGTATTTTGGTATATTTTTTGGGTTAGGTGTGTTTTTATTTTTTGGGCTGGGTTTGGGTTTAGTTTTTGGGTTGCGGTGTGGGCAGTTGGAATTGAGTATATTTGTTGAATTGGTTGTGGGTATATTTTTGGGTTTTTTGGTTTTGGTAAACTTTTTGGCGTGGGTATGGCTATATTTTTTGGCATGGGTGTGGGTATATTTTTTAGAATGGGTGTGGGTATATTCATCAGTTTATGTGTGAGTATATTGTTTGGGTTGGGTGTGGGTATATTGTTTGGGTTGGGTGAGGGTATTTTTGGGTTTGAGTAAAGTAATCAAACTACAAAATTCCCAAATATTTTTTTTCTGCCATTACAGGACTTACCCTGCCTTGTATGACACTGCTGCAGCTTCTCCCCATCAGTATTTGATCATATAAAAACTCTACGAGCGATTTACTGCTGGAGCCGCATCGCTCGTAGATTTTTTATATGACCAATACTGATTTGGAATAGCTTCAGCGGTGTCATTCAAGGCGGGGGGGGGGGGGGGGGGGGGGGAGCCCTGTACCAGCAAAAAGAAATTGCAAAAAATATTTTTTTCTCGATTTTTCACAGTATTTTAAAGCTCGTTGAAATAGTCGGCAAATAAAAATTGCAAAAAAATTTTTTACGTACACTTGTACAAGCGTTTTAATACACCAGTCCAAAATTGAGTGGTATCAACCTTGGGTGTTGGTCGGAATATCTGTGTGTGTGTATGCAGTGTAGTGTAGTGTAGTGTGTGGGGGTGCCATCCACGGGGTCCAGAGGCGGAGCCCTGGTGGGCTCCAGGGGCGAAGCCCCGGCGGGGGGTTTCGGGGGGGGGGGGGCGGAGCCCCCCGACTGTCATGAACGTAGATTTTCATGTTTCAATTTTTTTTTTTCAAACGATTACACATACACACGAAATACACACGCTCCCACGCATGCACGCACGCGCACACACACACACACACACACACACACACACACCCACACACATGATATACGCACGCATGCACGCACGCACGCACACGCACACGCACACGCCCACGCCGACGCACACGCGCACACACAGAGAGAGATATAGATGTTCTGACCAACACTCACACACACACTCTGCACAAAGTCTTTTACATGCTCCCCCACCTGATTATCATTGTTAGTGCCGGAATGAAAGGTTTTGTCAAAAAAAAAAAAGAAACACGAAAGTTGGGAAAAGTAATCAAACTATAGATACGTACCGAATATTTTTTTTTTTTCATGCTTTTCCACCTGATTGTCATTTTTAGTGCCGAAAAGAAAGGTTTTGTCGAAAAAAAAAGAACACAAAAATTCAGAAAAGTAATCAAACTAAACAATTACCGAACCCTTTTTTTCTGCTGTTGCAGGGTTTCCCCTGCCTTAAACGACGCTGCTGCAGCTTTTCCCTGTCAGTATTGATCATATAAAAAATTTACGAGCGACTCACAGCTGGAGCCGCACTTCGGAATATTTACCATTTGGGTTGGGTGTAGGTATATTTCTTGGGAAGGGTGTGGTATATTTGTTGGGTTTGGTGCTAGGGTATTTTTGGGTTAGATTTCGGTTGGGAATATTTTTCATGCTCCTCCGCCTGATGGTGGGTTCAGAGGCACGTGGTAACGCGGACCGCGGTCGAGCGTGGACCAATCAGGATGCCCAAATCCAACTGCACTCCGAATTTTGGGCATCCTGATTGGTCCACGCTCGACTGCGCTCCGCGTCGCTGCATGCATCTGAACCCACCATAATCATGGATGTTAGTGATAGAATAAAGGGTTTTGTAAAAAAAAAAAAAAAAAAACGCGAAAACTGAAAAGTAACCAAACTAGTCCGTACCAAACATCCAAGCGCCAAAACGTCCCTCATATATTAAACGCTCTGCGGATAAATACCCCCACGTCAAAACGTCTCCGCACCAAAACGTCCTCGCGCCAAAACGTCCTCGCGCCAAGACGTCCTCGCGCCAAGACATCCTCGCGCCAAAACGTCCTCGCGCGAAAACGTCCCTGCGCCTAAACGTCCTCGCGCCAAATTGGCGGCGACAAAATACCCTCGCGCTAAAACGTCCACGTGCCAAAATATCTGGCGCCAAAACGGCGGAGCCAAAGCGATCGCGCCAAAACGGTCGCGCCAAAACGTAACGTACCCAAATTTTCATGTGAATGGTATAGGTGTTCACAATTTTCATGTGAATGGTATAGGTATTCACAAATTTTTCTGGCAAATTTCTACAGTAATAGTGAATATCTGATAAAAATATTCTGATTTCTCTGTACATTTCGCTCTACCTGGTGAACCACCTCAATACTGCAATCGATTTTCTTTTACAAATGTTCGGTACGGATTCTATTAGTTTTTAAATTTATTATTTCAATATCGAAACGGGGGTTTTCGGGTGATGTTACTTTCGTGATGTTAATTTATTTACATTATTGTACCTCTGGAATAGGTTGAAAAAATACTGTGATAATGTTGAAATAAAGGTGTAGGTACATAGAGTCTGAATATAAATATCGATACGATCGATCGTTTCATCCCGTTGTACACCCGTTGAAAATGTACCATTTTCAAACGGGGATATTTCTAAAACGGTTTTTCGAATCGATATTTCACAACATATTTCCATGCAGAATTTTTTCCCGTCGTCAAATCACCTTCATTAAAAAAAAGCTACAATTTTTTGAGGAGTTTTGGTACAGACCGGCGACGGGGAATGAACGGAAACGAGGGTGCGGCGGCGCGCGGTGAGCGGGGCATGCATACAACAAAAGAGAGTCTGACCGTTCATCCGCTATACCCGTGGATAGTGAGATTATGTTTTGTCTTGTAACTAATAAATCAGATGGACGAACCTATTCAAATTTGTTGACAGTCACATTGAAGATCTAATATAGATCTGACAGAAATTTTATGCGGGTGGTAGTATTTTAATGGAATTGACAGCTGAAACAAATATTGCTCCCATTTACTCTCGTGTATAAGCCAAATTTTCGAAAATTATTTTTACAAAAACGACATGGAGGATCAAATTGAAATTTCAGCAATTCACGTTTTATATATTTGTCACTTATTTAAAAAAAAATTGAGTCGATGGCAGCATTTTTAATAGGTGTACCAAAACTCCTTAAGCCAATTTAGACCACTGTAATTGGTTTAGACTATTGGTTTAGACCAACAGTAATTCTAATATTGCAATGTTCTATTTTATTAAAATGAATAAAATACCTAGATGTCTTGCGAGTCCTCGTGCGCTTTGAATGGGTTCGTCCTGAATGGCTTGCAAAATGGGAACCCGCCAAGCATCCGTAACCGGCCTCGCTCGAGGTCTTCTGGGCGCTTTAAGGACCCCATGTACCTGAAGGGTCTGAGTGAGCCGTGCGAAGGATTGTCGCGAGGGGGTCGGATTGCCGAATTCAGCAAAATAAAGCTCGGAGGCACGAGTAAAATTATTTTGTGCTCGAACGAGCATTTCGTGCATTCGTACGCATCGTAACCCGTGTAGAAATTTGACCAGTTTTCCAGAATTCTGGCCAGAGCCAGTTATGGATTTACTAGGCTGGAAAAACTAGGCAAATGCAGACCTGGGACTGGCCAGAATTCGTCTGGATTCACTAGTCTGGAAAAACTAGGCAAATCCAGACCTGGGACTGGCCAGAATTCGTCTGGATTTACTAGTCTGGAAAAAGTAGGAAATTCCAGACCTGGGACTGGCTAGAATTCTTCTGGATTTACTAGTCTGGAAAAACTAGGCAAATTCAGACCTGGGACTGGCCAGAAATGTTCTGGATTTATTAGTCTGGAAAAACTAGACAAATCCAGACCCGGGACTGGCCAGAATTCTTCTGGATTTACTAGTCTGGAAAAACTAGGCAAATCCAGACTTGGGACTGGCCAGAGTTCGTCTGGATTTATTAGTCTGGAAAAACTAGACAAATCCAGACCTGGGACTGGACAGAAATCTTCTGGATTTATTAGTCTGGAAAAACTAGACAAATCCAGACCTGGGACTGGACAGAATTCTTCGGGTTTTACTAGTCTGGAAAAACTAGGAAAATTCAGACTTGGGGCTGGCCAGAATTTTTCTGGATTTACTAGTCTGGAAAAACTAGACAAATCCAGACCTGGGACTGGACAGAATTCTTCTGGATGTACTAGTCTGAAAAAACTCGGCAAATTCAGACCTGGGACTGGCCAGGAATCGTCTGGATTTTCTAGTCTAGGAAAACTCGGCAAATCCAGACTTGTGACTGGCTAGAATTCTTCTGGATTTTCCAGTTTGGAAAAACGCGGAAAATCCAGACTTGGGGCTGGCCAGAATTTTTCCGGATTTACTAGTCTGGGAAAACTCAGCAAATCCTGATTTAGTGTTGGTTTGAATTCTTTCAGATTCACCGGCCAGGATAACCCTGGAAAATCTTATGCAGTGCAGACCGCCAAATTTCTCGCGGTATTTATCAAGGAGGACTGGTCGACCTAGACTTGACGCCCTTCCTGTCTTGGCGTTAGTCTATCAGGTTTTATAAGGATATGTACATGCCCATGGTGATCCCGGCAAAGTTCGACTGAAGATGTATCAAAATTCAACTAAGCCATAATTAATGATCTTGCATCAGCTGCAAAAATTGCATCCTCGTATAGAAGTACTTATCTAATTTTATATTTCCTCTAGCTTTGACCGTAAGCAATTTAATATTATTTACAGATACGATTCGTTTTTATAGTGTGATAGAAAAACGTATAATCTAACATTCTACATGTGTGGGGCATTCCGTGTTAACTCGACCAACGTTTATGACGCTCATATTTTTTTCGTTTTAAATTAATTTACGTAATAACAGTACTCGAGAAACATGATGGAAGTGTTTTTTTTATTTTAATTTTTCGTCTACAAGTACTTAAAAAGTTATGATTGTTTTAAAACTTCTTTAATTCCGACTGTTTTGTCAAGCCTGAAAAAATTCTTGAAGATTCTACTTCGAATTTGTAATTTTCGGCCAAAATTTCATGATATGGGCCTAGATCTTCTTCTAGGGTCTTTTTGTATACACTCGTAATATTTATGATTGAATATCACACCGTGTGGAACTTTTTTTTGCTTTTTCAAAAGTTTCGACATGTTTTACGGTCGACAGATACGGGTATAAAATCACTTTTGATCAGTGATATCACTAATTTGCAATTCTCGAAATGTTAGAAAAGTATTTTTGGAGTGGTTTTATATGGGTATCAGTTGACTGATAAACATGTAAAAAATCTTTTAAAAGCAAACTATATAAAAATGAAAAATAGATCCGCACGGTTTGATTGAATCATAAATATTTCGAGAGTTCGAAAACCGTAGAAGGAGATCTCAGTCCATCATCAAATTTGGACCAAAAATTCCAAATTCGAAATACATAATTTTTTCAGATTTAACAAAACGTTCGAAATTCAAAAATTTTTTAAACAATCTTAACTTTTGTATTCGTATAGTATTGTAATTATTTGTAAAATATTATTAAAAATATTAATAAATACTTTGTGTTTCTTGAGTGCTATTATTACGTAAATTAATTTGAGACGAAACAAAATATATAAGGAGGGTCAAACGTTGATGGATCGAGTTACATGGATCGCTCTAATGTAATATATTGTAACGGAACGAAGCCCCCCCCCCCCACCCCTCTTTTTTCTCGTAATAAACTGAGCGCATTACCCACACAGCGACGTATCTACTGAGGGTAACTCCCGCGTACTCTAACTTACCAACACTCGCTAGATCACGATCGATAGAGATCAGAACGTGACGCATAGTACCTGACCAAGACACGTACAAAAGTGGATGAATAACAATAATAATCCTGTGCATGAGCAAACAAGATTCGCTGATGACTCACGGCCCCACGCGAGACACCACAGCCGCGACGGGTATAAAAGGCCGAGCAAACGACGGACGATCACCATTCAACCATTCCTTTTCCTACCGTTCGCTCCCGAACACCTCTACCTCTAAGCGCTAGTATCAGCATCGCGTCTGACGCTAGCATTAGGACCTTCCTATAAAAACCCTTCGCTTGCGAACTGATCGTATTGCACGATTGCCTGAATAAGTTCCTACCTAGTAGCATACTTAGCTACAGTACTCGCACTGCGTCAAGCGCATAGCCAAAGTTTTCCATCCTTTTAGCATATTTTACTAGAGTACTCGTATTGCACCGAGCGCATAGTAAAATTCCCTTGCTAATATCTGTACTAACGGCTCGACCCACGTCGAGCAATTAGCCACAGATCTCCCCTAGGTACCATTTAAGCCATCGAACCGTACTTTTTACAGGAAGATCCGCTCTGTTTGTTTCGTGCTCCCAGGCCCGGCTCACTACCGTCGCACAATCTCGAATTCGTATTGGCACAGCGTCCAACGCGAGCTAGAGAAAGTACGACATAACATAGTATAAGTCGCCTAGAGTATAGGTTTTCTTATAGAAGAACCTAGATCTCGGCATTAGCCACTAAACACCAAAACCTTGAATAAGACCATTTTTTCAACTTAGCTTCAGTAAAGAAAAAAAAAAAACAAAATTTCACACTTCAATCTCGAGATTACCAAAGGACCAGTAATCATCGATCTCAATAAACGTGTCCTCCTAAATTAACCTCTTTTTTATTAATTAGCCGTCTAGACAGGCAAAGTCCATGTAACTCTTTTGTTAATTAATTGAGCATCAAAACGATCAACAATAGAGTCACAATGCCGATGATGAACTAGTTCCGGCCACTATACACTAAGAGTGAACATATTCTGAGGCAAACAAAACAAACAACAAAAAGTAACACATGAATTGATTGAATTTCTCAAATTACATTTAAAGAATTCATTCCTTGGCTATCTCTTTTTGACTACTCGAGTCCAGAACACGAATCCAGCTCTCAGATCGAAATGAAATATTAAAAACTTTCGATATTTAACACGTAAAATCTCGAAACGTTTCAATATATGATATAAATGTATCATGTACGTATTTTTCTTCGCGTATTAGATTAATTACGGGTTATGGTCGTCTCACAATTTTCTGGCCACATTTCGGTTTATATTATACTCATTGTTATTTACTTCCACAAAAATTAATTCATAATATTTCCGCTGTAAAAATATTTCCGCTGTAAAAATTATTTGAAATCGTCGATCGGCAAACGGTAAAACATCGTGAAAAACCCATGTGTATTTAGAGGTTAGAATACTATGTACGAGAAATTCAGCTACGGCAGAATCAAGTCCTATGGCAGAATCGCCAAGTCCTTCCATAGTGCCATTGATAGAATCTTACACACCATCGTAACGTAATTGTGATTACCAGCCACGATCGTTCGAAAATGAATACTGCAAGAAATAAGAAACTGAGACAAATTCGAGATCGTGTTCGGAAGCATTGTGCAGTTCAGAAAATTCATCGTGAGACTTCAAGTGAAAGTGAAAGTGAACCTGAGACGGACTGTAACAAAAACCCAAAGAATCCAACGGAGCTAATATATTGCAGTTTAGTGTCTTCTACATCACAAGCATCTGGAACTAAGCTCGATCAGAGTTCCTGTGGTTTGGATGAACATGATACACTCATATCAGCCGGTAGAGAAACTAATACAGATGAGAATAACGATACTCCAAGGGAATCAGCAGATGAGGGTTTCGAGCTCGAAGATAAATCCCATAAGATTCGAAAGTGAGCAATACAATACAATATCACGCAGGTTCAGTTGGACTCACTTCTCCCAATCTTGCGAAAAAGACTGCTTCCTAATCTTCCGAAGACAGCCAAAACATTGTTGGAAACTCCCTCCGCAGCGTACAATGTTCGAGTGATGGAAGACTCTGAAGGAAATGCCGGACAATTTGTATATTTGGGTATCGCACATCAAATTAAGGCTTACTTCAATCCAAAAGCACATTCTAGTGATTTAATTGATATGCAGATTAATATCGACGGAATGTCTCTATTTAAATCGAGTAACATGGAGTTTTGGCTTATTTATTCAAAATTGTTCATGAATCGGACATATACAACCCATTACCTGCGGCTATATATGCTGGTTGCTCTAAGCCCAAAGACCTGAATCAATTTCTCAATCAGTTTGTCACAGAAATGAATGACTTGTCAGCAAATGGCATCGTCATCGATGGGAAACTGTTCAAAGTAATTATTCAATGTTTTATCTGCGATACGCCAGCTAGATCTTTCCTAAAGTGTACAAAAGGCCATACTGGATATTTTGCCTGTGAAAGATGCGAAGTGAGAGGCTGCAGAAGTGAAAAGTCTATGGTGTACCCACAAGTGGATTGTCCAATAAGAACTGATGAATCATTCAGGCGTCAGAGTCAACGACGGCACCATAAGGGTATTTCACCATTATTACAGTTGCGGCCAAAGATAAATATGATCATCGCATTTATTCTTGATTTCATGCACTTGTGTTGTATCGGTGTGATGAAAAAACTTATCAAAGAATTTTGGGTTCAAGGAAATCTGCATATTAGATTTTCTCGCAGAGCGCGCCTACATCTTTCTCGTAGATTGGAATTTTTAAGGCCTCAGATACCGTGCGAATTTCAACGTAAACCTAGAGCAGTGAAATATATAGCTAAGTGGAAGGCTACTGAATTGAGATTTTTTTTGCTCTATTGTGGACCTGTTGTATTGAAAGGCATTTTATATCCAAAACTGTACAAACATTTTCTGTTATTTCATGCCGCATGCCGAATTTTGTCTCATGAAGATTTAGCTGTGAAGTATAATAGATTTGCTAAAATATATCTGACTAGCTTTTTCCGACTTTTGAAAGAATATTATGGCCCTGATGCTTAAGTGATGAATGCTCACAATTTGATTCATGCTGCTGATGACGCAAGGAACTTCAACTGTAGTCTTTCAAAACTCACAGCATTCCTTTTCGAAAATGCACTTGGGCGACTGAGACGTTATGTTCGAACACCAAATAGACCGCTCGCACAAATTTGTCGCAGACTACATGAGCTAAGCACTAACTGTATAGAAAAGCCCACTGTACCATCGTTAGTGAATATTATAAAGCAGTCTGCTTAAAGGGACGCAGCAACGAATCGCAGGAAAATCTTTAAGATCAAATTTAGAGGATATTTACTATCAACCGATTCTCCTGATGATACTGTGTTGCTGAAAAGTGGCACCATTCTCAAAATTGAGTACATGACTTATTACGAAGAACACCCGGAAGATATCACAGTTTATGGGAAAAAGTGGAAGACAAAAAAATCGTTACTGGCATATCCATGTGATTCAAAAATTTTGGAATCCTGGGTACTGGATGCCACATATTCTACAATAAAGATTTTGTGCTATTTAAATGACATTCAGCGAAAAATGGTTGTAATGCGTTTACCGGATAAAAAGAATGAAACTTATGCCACATCGCTTCTGCATGATTGATGAGTAAGCTTAATATCGCTTTTAAATACATGTATTTTTTTCTCTTATTTCTATATGATTATCATTCTTTCCTCAGATGTTCATGTACCTGTTTCATGTTTCAGAGCGCTAAAACAATCTTATCGATAGTATGTATTGTATAGTATGTATTAGGGTGTGCGGAAAAAAAACAATTTTTTTTTTTCGTTTGCATCCAACAAAAAAAGTTGAAGTAAGGTAAAAAAAGACGAATCCTAAAACGGGAGGTCAAAAAAAAATTATTTCGAACGGCGCATTGCATTTGAATATTTTCCATAAGAATAACACAGGAAAATATTGGGATTTCTGAATGTCGTAGTGCAACTCGTCAGAAAAAAATCACACAAAGATGTCATTAACATATTCTCATGGAGAATCGAATTCCCTACAAAAAAAGTTCTTACGAAAAATTAGCTCGGAACAACCGTTCAAGTGGAATATAACGCGAATGAATATAGTGGAAATAACGCTGTCTGAAATTGAATTGATAGGAAAAAAAATAATTCAAAAGGCTGTAAAAATCGAATTTTTCGCCTTACGAAAAAACTTTTCGGGGGTTTTTTGTAGAGAATGTTCTGCTCTAACAACGTCGCTTTGATAGAAGCATATAACGGTTCATTAACAAAAAACGAAGAGCAGCTACAATATTTATTGGGCATAGTGCAAAATTATCGATAGAAATACCCTAATTGCAACAAACACACTCTTAAAAAAAGAAACGATGATTATTAAGCATTATAATGTAAAAAAAACCTATTCTATCTTATTAAACCAAATTCATTGAATAAAGCTTTTCTAAACACGATCAATGATGAAAGTCGTTTCTTTTATATTTCTTGTTGTACTTGATTTTTTTTGTATAAGAGAAATATTTTGAGAACAATTTCATGCAAGTATGTTAGAGCAGAACATTCTCTACAAAAAAAACCCCGAAAATTTTTTTTCGTAAAGCGA
The DNA here is from genome assembly GCA_963564615.1 of Rhorus exstirpatorius. Classification (NCBI taxonomy): domain Eukaryota; kingdom Metazoa; phylum Arthropoda; class Insecta; order Hymenoptera; family Ichneumonidae; genus Rhorus; species Rhorus exstirpatorius. Next base: position 1,374,923 of record OY751316.1, read on the forward strand.
AAAATTCGATTTTTACAGCCTTTTGAATTATTTTTTTCCTATCAATTCAATTTCAGACAGCGTTATTTCCACTATATTCATTCGCGTTATATTCCACTTAAACGGTTGTTCCGAGCTAATTTTTCGTAAGAACTTTTTTTGTAGGGAATTCGATTCTCTATGAGAATATGTTAATGACATCTTTGTGTGATTTTTTTCTGACGAGTTGCACTACGACATTCAGAAATCCCAATATTTTACTGTGTTATTCTTATGGAAAATATTCAAATGCAATGCGCCGTTCGAAATAATTTTTTTTTGGCCTCCCGTTTTAGGATTCTTCTTTTTTTACCTCACTTCAACTTTTTTTGGCGGATGCAACCGAAAACAAAAAATTATTTTTTTTTCCGCACACCCTAGTATGTATGTATGTAATGTATGTAATGTATTGATCAGGTATATCGGCATTAATTTGGAAATAAGTTTTCTATTAAATGAGGATCAGTACAGCTTCATAATCACCATCCAATGAAATTTTCAATTTGTCCTTTCACGTATCGTCTCTCATTTCAGAAATATTTAATCGTTCTTAAATTTCGAATCTGCCTTCGTTTCACAAAAAATTTCATAATTAGCGGATCTGCCATTCAAATCTCATCGAGTATCTATTGTTTCAGTGTCATAAATTTTCTTTTGTTTTGAAACTGCGCGTATAAAATCACGTTTGAGGTTAATGGTAAATGCGGCACGTCTACACCCCTTGTTGACACCAGACGGCAGTTCGACTCGAACAGTGATAGTGACCGTAAATTGACCAGTGACAGTAAATTGACCTCGTGTTGTAATATGCACGATCAAATATTGTATAAATAGTTGATATATCTAACAACGTCCAGAACGTTCCGTAAAATCTCAACACTGCTGACGGAAAAATCGAACAATTCGAAAGGTAAGTAAAATCTGAAATAGAACCACGTGTTTAGCCCCAATTTAGACCTATAACCTAAAACGATTCGGCGTGCACGTGGTGATAGAGTCTTCAAAATTTTCGGTTATTTCAAGTAATAATTTTTGGTCGTCGTATTTAAAAGAATTTTTATGATTGTCTGAGACTTTGGAAACATCCGGTGGCTCGTTGACGAATCAATGTTAAATTTGAAATCTGTCTTGCTTTTGAGAAAAATTTTACGTAATTAGCGGATCGCAATAGTCAATAAATACATAAATTGTAAATATCCAGAGCACTCTTCAATTATTTTAAGTACATGCGCTATCGCAATAGTCAAAAGTTATGTGATACTAGTATACACGATAAAATAGCTTACAAGAGAGTATCAGGTCTTTGGGTCACGAATTCTGCTGAAACTTGCGGTTGTGATTCATTGAGCCCGATGCAGACGGAACATTTTTCATTGCGATACTGTATCCGGGGTACCTTGCGAGCTGGCTAACATAGCACAAATTCTGTCTGCACAGGGCTTGAGAACTATAAATCAAGCCTCTTATGCGTAATTCTATCAAACAGGCTCTTTGCCGCTCGCTTCCCTACATAAAATACAATTTTTAAGTAATTTATAAGTCCTTTGCTACCACTTTGGGCTAATCCAGCCAACTTGAATATGTTATTGAAACTTTGTGGACCGGCCATAAAAATGGATAGTCCACGTGTTAATTCACCATATTCAACATTAGCCGCTACAGTTAGACCGATACACACTACACGGAAGTGAAAAAAAAGTGAAACAAAGATTTCTATTACAAGTCGTCCCATGGGAACATAAATAAATCTTCGTTTCACTTTTTTTTCGCTTGTGCGTAATGGGCATCGGTCTAGCTGCAGTGGTCAACGTTTAATATGGTAAATTAACGTATGAACTATTCATTTTTATGGTCGGTCAACAAAGTTTCAATAACATACCCAAGTTGGCTGGATTAGTCCGAAGCGCTTGAAAAGGACTGATCAATTGCTGAGAAATGGTATTTTATGTAATGAAGCGAGCGGCAAAAAGCCTATTTGATAGAATTACGCGCAGGAGGCTTAATACTAGTAGTAGGTTTTTATTTTCATATATATAGCCTTGCAGCCTTATATACTCCCACGCCCTCTTATATAAATGTATTCTCAAATTTAGCGAGTACTTCAACAAATCTTACATACTAAATCAACTTGAAATATTTCTTGTAACATGTTACAGCCGCTGTCTTTGGTAGAAAAAAAAAAATTTTAAAAAAATTAATAAAAAAAAAAACCAAAGACAGCGGCTGTAACATGTGACAAGAAATATTTCAAGTTGTAAGTTGTAAGTTGTAAGGAGTAGAAACTCCTTGATCCGTTTCCTAGATTATCAAAGTTTGCTTTGCTTTTTCTTTTTTTTTTTTAAAAAGCTCCTCGAACTCCCAGATAAACCCGCATATTACGGTGCGCGGTGGGCCTTTCAACCACTGGCTTATTGTTGACTTCCAATTGTCTCCCCGCCAAACACCTTTCCATCTCGCTACTCATTCGACCCATTCTTTCCTTATTCCTTTTTTTGTTACTTTGCATTCCCAGATGTGTTCCAAGTCTTCTCTGTCCTCGCCGCACATTCTACAGTTCCATTCTATTAATATTTTTTTCCCTATCCTACCGATATTTCCACATTTGAGTCATGCCCATACCTCCTGGAATGCGCTGCTCAATTCCTTGCTATCCCAGTAACCCTCGCTCTCTAAGAGACTTTATATTTAGCGCTAAAGCCCTGTGCAGACGGGCCCTGTGCTGCGTTAACCAGCCCGCAAGGCACCTCGCATACAGTATCATAACGAAAAACGTTCTGTTTGCACCAGGCTTAATAAAACACGCCTACAAGATTCATGAGAATTCATGACCAGCGAACCTGATAATCTCCTTATTGTTAGTTTAGCTCAAAACTCAACCTAACCTTACTTAATCAAACTCTCGACATACACGTGATAATTCCAAGTCGTATGAACAAGATGTTTTGTCAGATGTTATCAATCAAGATTTTTCTTTTTCTGTCTTGTTTGTTCATGAGTCAATTTCGTTGTTTAAGAAAGTTTGCAATTTTCTGTAATTGTATTTTCATTTTTTATTTTAAAAAATTTATTTTTATTTTTATTTTTATTTTTTTTATTTTCATTTTTTATTTTTCATTATGCCTGGATTTACGGATATTGAGTGAAATGTACCGCAAATGTGTCATTCCATTGTTTGATACACACATTAATCACACCTTCATGCAATCTGTCAATGTGTACGAAACAATTCAACGATAACGTGCACGCAGGGACAATAAAGTCTTATCCTTCAGAATTTCGATAATTTTAAGCAATAATTTTTGGTTGTCGTAATTATAAATCGTTTTAGATTTTGGAAACATCCGGTTGATGGTTAAGAATCAATCTTAAGTTTGAAATTTGCCTTGCTTTCGAGAAAATTTTTTCGTAATTCGCAGATCTGCCGTTTAAATCTCATCAAATATCTATTGTTTCAGTGGCTCGTAAATTTTCGTCAGTTTTGAAACGACGTGTATAAAATCACGGTTGAGGTTAAATGGCAAATGCCGCATCCGGCACGCTCTACATTCATTGTTGATTGTTGACGCGAGACGCATGACGGCAGTTCGATTTGAACAGTGAAAGCGGTAAATTGGTCTCGTGTTGTGATATACAGGGTGTATACTAACGTACTAATCATATTATGAGATTCGGGTAGAGCGTCGAAAACGGAGCAGAATAGTCCTTTTCGAAAATTTTGTAAAATCAAATTATGTGGGGTTATTAGCGATTTGAAGTCGACCACCGTCGACCGACGTCGACCAATCAGCGCTCGATCGAAGTAAAATTTGAAAGGGTTGAGACAGTTGAGGGGACGACGTCGGTAGTAGCGAGGTTCGTGAAACAAAACGCTCGTAAACCCACACCGTTGAACACTACACGGACGCGCGAGAGCGAAACAAATAAACGCTAGGCGTGCGGCAATGTTCATGCTTGTCGCAATGGCCTGGCTTATGAGAATAAAAACAAATGATGAGAATCAGCAGGAAAATAATTTTTTCGCAATAATGAATAAAAATTGATACAAAAATTTAGTAATTATTGATGATGGTGGCTTTTTCAAATGTTGGTATTTAAAAATGTTTTTTTCGACGAAATCTTTTTATTTTAGGACCAAAAATAATAAAAAGGCGGAGAACTGAAAAAAAATTGCATCTTCTCTAGGTAGTAGCCGAAAACATTTTTTCGCGAAATTCTAAAGGGCAAATCTGTCCAGGATAGTCTCGAATTATTAGAAAAAAAACTCATTGTAGAGGCGGGTTATGATTCCGGTTCCGAAGATTTGCATCCGGTTTAGCCAGTCGCACGGTTACATTTTGTCTTGATATTTTCAAGGGGATATATGGCCAGGAACGGCTGAAATTGTTTTGAAAAAAACGAATCGGCAAAGTCAATTAGCCAGATCGTCGAAGCCTTTGCTTCGGCACTGACAATAATGATCGGCATGGAGCTGAGAGTAAAAAAAAATTAAAAAATTGTGGCTTGCACTTTTTGCGACTTTTTCATGTTCCATCCCTAAATTATTGTCGTTGGTGTTAAATAAACACGTTTGTCAAGGAATAAAGCAAAAAGATACGGAAAAGCCGCTATTTTAAATAATATTCAAAAATTCATGATAATTTCACGAGTATTGGAAATCATTGTTAGAACGCAGATAAACATTCATTGCTCCAAAAATGTCTTTAATTGAAAGAGCTCGCGACGGAAAAATGAAAACTGCAATGATAAAACAAATGAAACGAAAAATTTTTTGGAGTATGAAAACAAACGTTGAAAACTTTTTACCAAATAATGACGGGAAATTTTTTTGACAAAACTTTAATTTATTATGAATTTGTGCATCAAAAAAAGTGTGAAATAATTAACCCTACTTTGTGTATAATAATAATAAAAATTGTTATTAATTAATAAAATGGCATTTTGATATTCTCATTAATATGAAGATGCATCGCCAAGAATCTATTAAGCTAATAACCATGATACCGACAATAAAACTGTCAAATTATCAGGCTATTGGTTGATGAGAGAATCGACTACTCGAGCAATTTCCGTACTGCCAGAGATGTCGATAGATTCCGAGAAAGTTTAATCTTTGTAATTCTCACCATGTACGGGAAAATTGTGACCCACTCCAATTTTTGAGAATAATTATGAATCCACGAGAATGTTCAGATGATTCCACGACAGCAATACGTATGCTGTACTTTTTGACGGAGGATTTCGAGCAACCAGGGTCGGAAAAAGTTGGTTATGGTACAGTCGAATAGAAAAATTATTTTCCCATACTTTGGTAAAAAAATTATTTCTCATCTTCTTTGAGTGGAGACTTTCATAGGGAAAGACTGAATAAGAAAACGTATTTGTGAGCATCCGGCTAGCAAGCTGCCAGAAGCTAAAAGGTGACACTACGATCAAATAGAATGATTTTTAATCTTACTATGCATCCAAGTCGTGAGGAAAAATAAAAGTTTGAAAAAATCCTGTAACCACGGGGACCAGCCATTTCAAATTTTGAATAAAGTTGTCACTTAATTCGTCGACGGTTTTTTTATTGTGTAAATTTACGCATGAAGAGAATGTCGAGAAACGAAATTTTTTTCGATTCCATAATCGAGACGCATTTCATCTACAGCGTGAACGGTGAACGATCGACTAGTAGTAAGGCTTAAGATTAAGAAAAAATCGTTTCGAAAATCTACAATCCCCCTGCAAGAGATAGGAATCGTGTTGTTTATTGAAAGGTTCAGTTCTGTTAAATGCTTCGATATTATCGATCCTGCTCTTCCCACTTGTGTTTTCTCCAGAAGTAATAACGAGCGCTCATGTAGTTGCATCGCTACAAGTGACGCAAATTACGATCGATTTCCCTACATTTTTCACTATGGAAGATGAAATCGGCATTTCCAAGTGCAAAACTCCGTTCTACTCGATAATTTTAAAACTACGATACCCGTGTCGTGTTTGATTTAATCTCCTAGCTGTATCAATGAGCATTCATGGCTGTCCGCACGAAAAAAAGACAAGGGAACATCCAACAGCTTTCACTGCACGAGATGAATTACGCCCTTCCCATCGAATCTTTCGAATTTTTACAATATTCGACTGTTGAATCCCCTGCATTGCGCACTGTTGGAGATGAAATCGAAATTTGCAATAGCACGATTCCATTATACTAAGTATTTGTAAATTTACGATGCCCTTGTCATGTTTGATTTCATCTCCTTGCGATATTCGCGAGCGCTCGTTGTTCACCGAAAAGAAAAAAGACGAAAGAACATTCTACTTATTTCACTGCTCGAGATGAAATCCATCTTCCTGATCGGACAGTTCAATTCTTTTCAATATTCGACTACACGACATTCCATATTTGAGACTGATTTAATTTCCGCCTTCCATGCAGAATGAACGGTCAGTGGTGCAGCTTCAGATGAACGAAAAATCGTTTCAAAAATCTAGAATCTCTTTGCAGGAGTTGGGATTCTTGTTTTTTGTTGGATAGTATGGTTTTGCTTAATAGCAAAATATTATCGATCCTGCTATTGCAACTGATTTAATGTCCAGCGATAATTTCGAGAGCTCGTTTACTAGCGATGCAACCACATGAGCGCTCGTTATTACTTCTGGAGAAAACACAAGTGGGAAGAGCAGGATCGATAATATCGAAGCATTTAACAGAACTGAACCTTTCAATAAACAACACGATTCCTATCTCTTGCAGGGGGATTGTAGATTTTCGAAACGATTTTTTCTTAATCTTAAGCCTTACTACTAGTCGATCGTTCACCGTTCACGCTGTAGATGAAATGCGTCTCGATTATGGAATCGAAAAAAATTTCGTTTCTCGACATTCTCTTCATGCGTAAATTTACACAATAAAAAAACCGTCGACGAATTAAGTGACAACTTTATTCAAAATTTTAAATGGCTGGTCCCCGTGGTTACAGGATTTTTTCAAACTTCTATTTTTCCTCACGACTTGGATGCATAGTAAGATTAAAAATTATTCTATTTGATCGTAGTGTCACCTTTTAGCTTCTGGCAGCTTGCTAGCCGGATGCTCACAAATACGTTTTCTTATTCAGTCTTTCCCTATGAAAGTCTCCACTCAAAGACGATGAGAAATAATTTTTTTACCAAAGTATGGGAAAATAATTTTTCTATTCGACTGTACCATAACCAACTTTTTCCGACCCTGGTTGCTCGAAATCCTCCGTCAAAAAGTACAGCATACGTATTGCTGTCGTGGAATCATCTGAACATTCTCGTGGATTCATAATTATTCTCAAAAATTGGAGCGGGTCACAATTTTCCCGTACATGGTGAGAATTACAAAGAATAAACTTTCTCGGAATCTATCGACATCTCTGGCAGTACGGAAATTGCTCGAGTAGTCGATTCTCTCATCAACCAATAGCCTTATAATTTGACAGTTTTATTGTCGGTATCATGGTTATTAGCTTAATAGATTCTTGGCGATGCATCTTCATATTAATGAGAATATCAAAATGCCATTTTATTAATTAATAACAATTTTTATTATTATTATACACAAAGTAGGGTTAATTATTTCACACTTTTTTTGATGCACAAATTCATAATAAATTAAAGTTTTGTCAAAAAAATTTCCCGTCATTATTTGGTAAAAAGTTTTCAACGTTTGTTTTCATACTCCAAAAAATTTTTCGTTTCATTTGTTTTATCATTGCAGTTTTCATTTTTCCGTCGCGAGCTCTTTCAATTAAAGACATTTTTGGAGCAATGAATGTTTATCTGCGTTCTAACAATGATTTCCAATACTCGTGAAATTATCATGAATTTTTGAATATTATTTAAAATAGCGGCTTTTCCGTATCTTTTTGCTTTATTCCTTGACAAACGTGTTTATTTAACACCAACGACAATAATTTAGGGATGGAACATGAAAAAGTCGCAAAAAGTGCAAGCCACAATTTTTTAATTTTTTTTTACTCTCAGCTCCATGCCGATCATTATTGTCAGTGCCGAAGCAAAGGCTTCGACGATCTGGCTAATTGACTTTGCCGATTCGTTTTTTTCAAAACAATTTCAGCCGTTCCTGGCCAGATATCCTCTTGAAAATATCAAGACAAAATGTAACCGTGCGACTGGCTAATCCGGATGCAAATCTTCGGAACCGAAATCATAACCCGCCTCTACAATGAGTTTTTTTTTTCTAATAATTCGAGACTATCCTGGACAGATTTGCCCTTTAGAATTTCGCGAAAAAATGTTTTCGGCGACTGCCTAGAAAAGATGCAATTTTTTTTCAGTTCTCCGCCTTTTTATTATTTTTGGTCCTAAAATAAAAAGATTTTGTCGAAAAAAACATTTTAAAATACCAACATTTGAAAAAGCCACCATCATAAATAATTACTAAATTTTTTTATCAATTTTTATTCATTATTGCGAAAAAATTATTTTCCTGCTGATTCTCGTCATTTGTTTTTATTCTCATAAGCCAGGCCATCGCGACAAGCATGAACATTGCCGCACGCCTAGCGTTTATTTGTTTCGCTCTCGTGCGTCCGTGTAGTGTTCAACGGTGTGGGTTTACGAGCGTTTTGTTCCACGAACCCCGCTACTACCGACGTCGTCCCCTCAACTGTCTCAACCTTTTCAAATTTCTCTTCGATCGAGCGCTGATTGGTCGACGTCGGTCGTCGGTGGTCGACTTTAAATCGCTAATAACTCCACATAATTTGATTTTACAAAATTTTCGAAAAGGACTTTTCTGCTCCGTTTTCGACGCTCTACCCGTGTTGAAATTACCGACGACATATCTGGTTGAGGGGGGATCGGGGTGAGGAACGCCGAGAGAAAAATGACCGAGTTCATTTGGATAATTTCGTCACCCTTGGGTGACGGTTCGAGTTAATACTGAGTTTATTTGATCCAAGCCGTGTACAGAGATGGACCTTAATATCGATGAGAACGCCGCGAAACCTCAAGCACGTGGCTCGAGAGCGAGAATGTCGAGAATGTGAGATGGCGACTGTGACGCCACGAGGAGTCCGAGATGAATTCCCCTGTATCGAGTTACACCGCGCCGCGAGAGTTGTACCCGAAATATATATGGAAATTCACCGACAAGAATTATGTGAGAACCCGAATTTCCCTGAGAAAGAGCCGATGGTCAATTTATATTTTGAGAATTTCCGGATTGCTGAATTGATCAAAAATACGTGCTCATTAGCCACGGTGGTTGAGCGAAGAATGATGAAATGCCGGCTTCTCGTCGATCGAGTCGCCGGAAAATTCCGAGAGAGAGCGCGCGAGGAGCGCTGACCGAGAGGTGCTGCCGCGTGCTCCGATTTGACCGAGTTCTCCGAATTCCCGTGAGTTCGCTGTGAATAGCCGCCGTAATTCCACCCACGTGAGTGGAGTGTCGCCGAGAGCCGTCCACCGATGAGTATCCGCGATGATGAGACGGGTGACTGGAGAGTCCCGAGGCCGAATAACCGGGTGCTTGCCCTCAGGATCAAGAGCCGATTGAGATTGCCGCCCGCCGTTTCGAAGGGTGCCATGGCAATCGAGATAAGGAGTGAGTTTACCCAGGAGGTGATTTCTTGATAGAGAAGTGCCGTTTGAAAGGGTGTGTAAGTTCGAGAAGATTCATACCGATTGAAATGTCTGAATCCAGTGAGCTCGTGCCTGTTTCAGGTCGACGACGGTGATTGTTGAGATGAGGTCGCCCCATGAGCCACCCTTGAGAATCCTAATTGCATGAAACTAGAGATTTGTGACGTGGAGGCTCTTCTTTAGAGTTGAATAGCATGAAAAATGATCCCAGTGAGTATGCAATACCGGAGTGGAGGGATGGAGCAATACGTCGAATTGTTCCTCGAGTGCAACCGGAGAATCGTAACACGGCGCGATGGCTGGCCCGTGGTCCGCCGATTGGGCTCCCCATAGTGGTTTGGTCCACCAGCGAGGATGAACCGTGAGTTGTACCGCAGGGAGGCCATGAGAAACGCCATTCGCGGGGTTTTCGTTCCCAGACACGAATCGCCATTCCGCTTTCGGTACGTTCCCCAGTCCAATTGTATGTTGAACATAGGGAACGAGCCGAGTCAAGAGGACCGCTGCCGATAATTCTAACTGAGGACTCATACGCCGGTTGAAAGGAGCGACCTTTATCTTAGAGTCGAAGAGGGTGACTGATGAGATAGGTTCCGAGGAGTAGTACTCGGAGTACACCACCGCTGCCATCGAAAATTGAGAAGATTTCGAGAATCCGTGACTTTCTACCGTGCGTGATGAAGTCAGAGGTAACCCCTGTGATATCAAGATGTGGGTTAACTCTAAGAACTCCGCCCGAGATTTTTGCCACCATTGAGAGAGTTGAGCAGCCGTGAGACCTCGAGAGGCGCAATCCACAGGGTTTTCCTTACTCGATACGAATTGCCAGTGAGCGGTCGGGAGATCCTGTGCCGTCGAGACCCGGTTCCGAACGTAGTCCTTCCAGCGTGAGGGGTGGCTGCTCAGCCACGTGAGTGTAACCGAGGAGTCCGTCCAGAGATAGATCGGCACGTTCACCAGCTCAATTGTATGTCGAACATAGTGAACGAGTCGAACCGAAAGAACTGCCGCCGATAATTCCAGCCGAGAAATTGTGAGCCACTTGAGAAGAGCTACCCTCGTCTTGGAGCAGACGAGGGTGACCGAGGGTTACAGTGTTGCCGCGCTGGTACAATTGTACCACTTCTGGTACATTTAGAAATTGTTGGTACGCTGTTACTACGGTAAAATTTCCGGTACATTTTCGAATTTTTGATACTTTTTGATACTTTTTGATACTTTAAGTATTTTCTTGTTTCCATGAACGCTGTTTGCAGAATAAAAATACAACAGTAATAACGAATCAGGGTAAAACTTCGCAGCCAATCGTAAGCAAAATTTTATGGATGGTCTCTCGTTGGTCAATTCGTGTTAGAATATTTTTCTAGCACAACCAATGAGAACGAGCACATGACACTCTCTACGTACCATGTGGTATATATACGCGGATGAATATCGAAATATGTTTTTTTAAATAAACAATACAAATATTTTTTTAAATAACAAGTTACTATTTTACAATTTTTTATTATATACTTATTTTTCATGGCATGGCTTCTAACAAATCTGTGATTAGCGGAAAATTCGTTGGAAACTATATATCTATCGAAAAACAATTCACCAAACACAATTCGTAGAAATTAATTGGTTGACAACAATTCATAGATTAACAATTTGTAGAAAAAACAACCAATCCAACACAACAAAATACAATCCAACAAAATCCAACGCAACCCAATACCCAACGATGAATTGGCGTGCTTGGCTCTGTGCTTGGATCTGTCATCGCGCCGGGCGCGATGAACGATGAGATGAGTGACGAGTTTGCGAAAAAAAATAATTCTATGTTCTATGGTGTGGGCGCGCTCATTATTGTTGCTGAACGCGACCATTGCTACTTTCGCTGGTCGCTAGTGACAAAAGTTGAAAGTTGGTCAACTCTGCGAGCGACATCGGATCGCTCGGTGGGTCACGACGTTAGGAAAAGCAGAGCTCTCATTGGATATCGCTCATCGCTCATCTATAGTGTCACCAATGGACTGGCATCCTAATTACATGGCGCCACCAGCGATACGCAACTAGTGTATAGTGTATGGTGTATGGTGTTTGTATGTAAAAGTGACAGGGAATCGTTCGTTTGTCTGATTTAGCAAATATATCTTCTATCTTGAACTGATGAAATGGACAAGTAAGAGTTAATAATTAATTTTGTGTAACATGAGATAGCTTCAGGCGAATAACGTGCTAATTTGACACATATCCCAACATCATATATCATATTGTCGTCGAGCTTCTTTTTGATACGACATTAATCTCGATCTCGATAGTTCTTCCCACATCTGTTGTTTTTTTATTAGTCAATTAAGCAGTATAGGTTCATTATAGATGTGTTCATGTATAGGTTTTTAATACGTCGAGGAGTCTCGAGCACCGATGACCAGCAAGCGAGACCGAGTACATCCTCGGAATACTCACAAGTGGAGAGGAAAAGGTTAGTCTAACACGAAACGAAATTTGCCATGTGTCTGATTGTCTGATTGAAATTCAATAATCGACACTTATAGTTTTCGCAGCAATAAATATAGGATGGGCAACTACTTATACAGCAGAACTGACTATATTTTTATGCCACCTATGCATTTTTCTCAGTGATCGTAATGTTAAGACAAAACATCGACATTTCTGTAATGTTATTTCAAATAATTACTGTTGTTGCGCTTTGTCTACTGGGGTAGACATTACTCCTTATATACATTTATATGACTACCCAAAATCGACAAAGCACAACAATACAATTATTAAAGAAAAAAAATACACAAATGTTGATGTTTCGACTTATCATTGTGTTCACTCAGAAAAATACATAGGTGACATTGGCCACTCGCCTATCAATGAATTTCTTTATAAAAAAAAAGATTTTACGAATAAGTTTTTCATTTATTTTAATCTTTTTTTCAATTCCTTTCATTTTAATTTTAGTTCAGTGGCTCAATGACGTCGGAAAAACAAAAAAAAATTGTCAAATAAATATTATCAATGAACGTGCAATCGCTGGGCAATTTTTTATTTTTTTCTTTGCATTCTAGCTTTACGTCTTTCGAAGTAGCTTCAGCTGTGACGATAAGTGTAATAACTGTATGTCTTGTAATCACCAATTGGGCGAACACTGACAAGGAAAAAAAAAAATATATATATATATAAAAAAGTAATCGCAAAAAAACCAAGGTTTTTCTCATTTTCATTGCACGTCCCTGCTATTTGATATTTAGGGTTAAGCATTGAAAAAATTGAAGACGAAATTGAATTTAATATCGATATTAAATTCATTGATATGGGTTGAATGTTAATAATAAATTTTAACATGAGAAGAGAAATGGAAATTTTCAATTTTTGTAATGAAACAAAAATCTTAATCTGATGATAACTAGCAAAGCCTCAATATTCTAATAATTCTAAATAATTGCTTAATCACTAATTTTTAAATTAATTTTGTATTATTATTGATAATTTTTTAGATAAAAATACACAAATGTCGACGTTTTGACACATCATTGTGTTCACTCAGAAAAATACATCGGTGACAGATAAAAAAAAATATAGTCAATTCTGCCGTATAAATAGTTATAGTTATAGTTAGCTGTATAAAAAGTGGCATGACACTATTGTTAACCATTGTTAGAAGTCTACCTATCGATTTTTCTTGACTCTATTGATTTTTCACTCAACCAATTTTTTTTCTATATCGAATTCCGTTCCTGATTTTTGTTGCTCGAAATTCGTTGTCTTTTGAAATTTATAATAAAAAGTATAACTTTTATATCTTCCTATAATTTTCAGGCCCGTTAAGCGCAAATTATCGGAAACAAGATCCGATACAAGCGAGACAATCGACGATGATTTAACGGAAGGAACGAGCAACAATGTCTGTACGAATGTTTCTACTAGCGACAACGATCAATCGCCCTCAGACTTAAAGCAAGTAGAAAAAAAGAAAAAAAAAAGCGAAACGTCTATTTCGTGCTGTATGGGAGCGAAACCATCCGCGGATCACGAACCGCGAGAACAAACCTTTTTGTAAGATTTGCCAAAAATCTTTGGCAGGAGGACAGACACACCTCGAGCGACACGAGAACACCGATTATCACAAAAAAAGAATTTCTGCCACTTCTCAGACTGTAGCTCTAAAGATCATGGCGAGAGATAGTCCCAAATTAAAGGCAGCATCGGAGGCCCAAAGTTCGGCTTTAAAGTTAGCGATGCACTTGGCTCAGCATAATCTGCCATTTAATTTGTTGGAGCATTTGACAAAGCTCTTGCCCTCGCTCTGTCCGGATTCAGAAATTGCAAAGCAAATTACTTGCAGCAGAACAAAGGGACGTGGACTCATCATCGATGTTCTGGCTCCTGAAAGTCTGAAGGAAGCATCAAAACAACTGAGTACTGCTAAGTACTCGTTGATCATCGATGAAACGACCGACATAAGTACGAGCAAGTGTCTCGCAATTATTGCCCGATATTTTGAGAACAGCACGCACGAAGTCCGAGATCGGTGCTTGGGATTGTTGGAAGTACGTGATTGTACAGCTGCTGCATTGCACACGTCTGTGACGGAGTTTCTTGCGTTGAACAATATTCCTCAACAAAATATGATCGGTTTTGCAGCAGATAATGCATCAGTCATGATGGGAAATTTTAACGGGGTGCAAGCAAAATTCAAGGAAATCTTGCCAAATTTATTCGTGATAGGCTGTGTGTGCCACTCTTTTCACCTCTGCGCATCTGCAGCTTGTTTGAAGTTGCCAAGAACGATCAAAGATCTCGCGCGAGATATTTATTCGTATTCCTCGCACAGTTCGAAGCGTTTAGCAAAATTTGCTGGGTGTCAAGAGATCGCGAATCTTGCGCCACATCGACTGCTACGACCGAGTCAAACGCTATGGTTATCGCTGCAAGCTGTGGTTAATAGAATATTGGAGCAATGGCCGGTATTGATCCAATTTTTCGAAATCGCCTCGATCGAAGACAATTTGCAATCTGCGGCTACGATTTTGAACGCATTGAAAAATTCAATATTCAAGCTTTACTTTTGCTTCCTCTCGTACGCCCTCGGATTGGTAAATCAGCTCAATCTCGAGTTTCAATCGCGAGAACCGTTACTCTACTCTTTGCTTGATCGAGTAACCGAGGTGTATCGAACCTTACTGAAAGGTTATCTAAAAAAAGAATACGTTTCTACGACACCAACACACTTGATTGATCCCGGAAATGTGCGAGAGTATAAGCCCATCGAACAATTGTACGTCGGAGCTAGAGCAGAGGCGATATTGAGTAGTTCGAATGTGCTGCCTGGTGATCTTCAAGCATTTAAATTGCGAGTTCTTGAATTCTACGTAGAGCTTTGTAAGGAAATAAAGCGACGGATCAAGTTTAATGATCCGGTACTGAGTTCACTATCGGTCTTAAATCCAAAAGTTGCTACTTCAGGCTCTGTGGAGTCGATAATACCGCTGGCGTTGCTCTTTCCAAATCTCGTACACCATAATGAAATGGAGGAATTGAATTCTGAATGGCGATTGTTGTCAGAGGTGGCCGAACTAGCTGACACCAACCTGAGCTTAGTAGAATTTATCAACCGAATTGGTGTGATAAAGAATCAGGCAGAAACCTTGATGTTTCCGACGTTGCATCGATTCATGAAAGCTCTCGCTTGCTTGCCCCATAGTAGCGCTGCAGCTGAACGGATTTTTTCCCACCTAAATCTAATAAAAACAAAAACTCGAAACAAGCTCAAGGCCACAACGTGTAATGCGTTGCTTCTCACAAAAGAACTTCTTCACACACAAGCCTGCTATGAGTGGAATCCTAATAGTAAGCTTCTTTCGAAAAATGCAAGGAATATAGATTCAGAGGATGATGGATTATAATCAATTCCAAGAGATATATTATATTCATATATATATATATATATATCAAATGTTTTTATATTTTTATTCAAAATATTTATGTGTGTTCTACGTTGTCTATGTTATATAGCTTAACACTTTAATACAAAAGACAAAAAATAAACGAAGACGAAATCGTTGTACGAAATTTTGCTTCGCATTTACTTATTTGGTCGTTTGTTATTTTCGTTGATAAATAACTCGTCGAATAATAGTCAAAAACACCAATTCATCGCTTGGTTGTGTTGAGTGTTGGGTTGTATTGGGTTAGGGTTCCCAATGCAGGCTCATGCAGGTTTACCAATCCACACCAGTTATCACAATTTTTTTCCAATTTCATACAATCTGGTACAATATCCATCATGCGTAGCGTATTTCGTTTCATTTTTTGAATTCTTGTGGTAAAGCTGGTCTCTATTTCATCAACCGTCGTTTATTTACCGCGTTGCCACATCGATATGGTTTGGTTGAGGTTCACCAATAGTATTAAAGAGCTAGTTTACAGTTTTACAACACCAGAGTCAAGTTGGAGTTCGACGTAAGTGCAAAAAGGACATCCGAGGATCCAAGTGGATCTCTGTCTTACACACGCTGAACCCCCCTCGGTGCAAACGTGCGTTAGCAATGTCTCTCTTGCACTCATTTCGAACGCGAACCCAACCCTATTGGGTGGAAAAGTAGTCTATGGGTATCGCATACGCCATCTAGGGCCCTCCATTCAAGAATAGACCACCTCCCAGTCCCAGTACTTTCTTCCGAAAAGTGATACCTTTTCATGGCAGATGGCGTACTTTTAAAATTTTACTTGCGGCGCTCTCTCGGTGAGGGAGCGCCGCCGTTGGTGATGACTCTGACGTACAGGACCGAAGCCATTGCCAGTTGAGACGCGTCCGAGAATCCGCGAATTTCGTCTCGAAAATCCGCTGGTGAGTGGTTTTCTGAGAGAGCCCTATCTGTCGTGACGTCAGAGAGTACACATGGATAAATTGTCTACCATTTTCGGAACAGGAGGCCGCCCGCCATGCGAACACCCACGAGAGTTGTCGAGACAGCAATGAGTTGATCCAGTGTATCCGCTCCACCGTATATATTGTCCGCATAACTTCCATTGATGTGTAGGAGAACTGCAAGAGGAAATTTTTTGCATTCGTTGACGACGAGTTGGAGCCGTACCCGTCCTGAGAGCAATGGAGTTGACCGGAATCTGTCGGTCACCGTGATGAGCAGAAATGGAACCGCATTGAGGTGACCGTCGGCCGAGAGCATCCACTGGAGGTTCCAGTCCTCGTGATTAGCCCGAACTTTTCGGAACCTCTTCGTGATGTCCGACGAGAAGAGATACCATTGCCGCCGAACCCAGAGTAACATTTCAGAAATGTCGAGTTGCATGTGAGCACCGGTGTGCAGAACAGCGTTGAGAGAGATTCCAACGCTGGTCGCGCTGGAGCCTTTGAGGAAGACCCTGAGCTTGTTGGTGAGAGAGTCGTCCGTGAGTACGTCGTGACGAAGAAGATGATGTACCAGAGACAGTTCTGGCGTATTCAAGGAGAGGCGCTGCAGGTGATCAAGTTGCACATCCCGCCGGATGACCGTGGTGGAGAGCTCCGTGGCCGGAAGGGCCGGAGAAGGGCGCCGAACTGTCGGACCGAGGCCCCATTGAGCAGAGAGGCGTGAGTCAATGGGTTGCCTCACTGAGAGCTTCACCGATGACCGAGCAATGGACAGCCCATAGCTGTTGTGAGAGTAAGTAACCGGGGAATGAACTTCGCAGACCGCTTCGTCCACGAAGGGCTGCGAGCCGACCGTTGAGTCACTTGCGTTCTGAATCCAGAGCGCAGTGAGTAGTTCCAGGTAACCACTGAGATTACGATTGACCGCCACATGGTGAGAATAAGTAGTCCTCGGAACCGCATCCGAAACTGAGCTGAAACAAATCCATTCGAATGTCGTCCGTTGGGGAATCGGCTCCGACTCCGACTCCTTAATATTCTCTGATCCGATGAGTTGACCATCTGAGTCTACCACGATGAGGAGATAGAACAATCCTAGAGTGAGAGAGTCCGGATTCACGAGCCACACCCATGAAAGATGAGCGAACGAGCTCAGATCCGAGGTGAACAAGGGCTGAGTAGTCATGAGACAAGCCAAGATGTGAGCGGTGGTAAGCGTGCGCTGCTCCGAGTGAGTCGGTCGGAGGATGAGTGCGACCACTCTTCGAGTGGTTCCGCCGGGGGAATGACCGACACCCATGATGCGGATTGGAGAGCACCGCCGAGAAACCCGCAGCTGCTGTATCAGCTGATCCAAGGTGAACGTGAGTGCCGATCCGGGATCAACGAGCATCCTCGTTTCAAGAGATGAGCCGAAGAGAGAGATGAATGTTGATAGACCCGTCTCGTCTGTAGGGCGAGTTTCACGCGAAACGTCGCCATGGTGAGGTACGACCGCGAAGGGGAGAGCCCGACAACCGCCTACGACCTTCGGAGCAGCTGCTGTATCAGCAGCTCCGAGGTGAACGTAAGCTCCGATCCCAGATTGATGATCATGGAGAAAACCGTACACGATGGGGGGCGAGATTTCCGCGAAACCCCGCCATGTTGAGAGCTGACCGAGAGAGAGTGGCCGAAAGGAGCCGAAGAGCCTCAGATTAGCTGCTGTATCAGCTACGCCGCGGTGAAAGAAAGATCCGATCCGGTGTAGAGAATCATTCCGATGCCGAGAGGTGCACCAACGAGAGAGATGGCCGTAGATATAACCGTTTTGTTCACGAGTCAAGTGAATTGGCGCGATAAGCAGCACCAACTGTCCATCAGCTGTGATCGTGGATCCATGACAGCCGAGAGTGAGAGCACACCGGAGAGAGAGATGAGGCACTCGAATACAGATGACGCCCACAGCGATACTCGCGACCGATCGATGAGCATTGGCGAGAGACAGAGAGGACGCGCAAGCACCACCGAGCACGTACACGGTTATAAGCCGAGAGTCTGAAATAGCCGCGAGCACGCGAATCAAACCGGGAGAATGAGTCTGAGGACCGCACGCGAGTTCGAACCGAATCGTGAGTCTACGAGCTCCTCACGAAACTCGAACCGAAAAAGTGAGAGCCTGAGCATACACGCGAGAATTCACACCGAATCCCGAAAACACTGAGCAGCTGAGCCTCACCTGACGATCAGCTGAGCGCACGAGTTCGAGCCAGCTGAGCGCGAGAGTCCACTCGGGAGTGAGTACACTGTAAGAGAGTCTTACAGAGGCACACGAGAACGACCGAATGGTGGCACAACTGGATCGAGCACAACCGAATCGAGGGTTCGTCGAAATACACCCGAACGACGAATCGAGCACAAACGAATTGAGAATGCGTCGCAGAACACACGAGCGATGGATCGAACATAAATCGAGCACAACCGAATTGAGTAGTTGTCGCAAGGCACGCGAACGACGAGTCGAGCGGATGAGTCACTGAATCGAAAATTGAACCGGGAGAATGAACCTCAGCCGTCGATCAGCTGAGATCACGAGTCCGAGACAGCTGAGCGCGGAAGTCTAAGAGGTACACACGTGAGAAACGACCCGTAAGAGTGAGAGTTGGAACACACGTGAGTTCACACCGAACCAAGAACCTTCGAGAAACTCACGTAACCCGAACCGAACGACTAAACTTGAGAACCGAGCACGAAGTCACTTCGAGACGAGAATCGTCGAGTAACACGCGAGGCACGAACCGAGAGAAAGAGATTCAAGATGGCGCGCACGATCGAGCAACGGGAGAGTGCTCCCGACCGAGAGGGAGAGACTGTCTGTACCGAACACGACCGAATTGAGCACAAATAGCTTTAGAATTCGTTGAGAGGTACGCTAACGACGAATCAAGCACGAATCGAGCGAAAACCGAACCGAATATAATGAGTCTGAGAACCGGGCACGCGCGAATCGTGAGCAACCGATTTGTCAAACGAGTCAAAAACTCACGAATGACGAACCGATAAATTGAGCCGAACTGGAGACGAAAGAGTCCGAAACACGCACGCGTCGTATGCGAGAACAAACGAGATCACCGAGTCACCGATGACGCGCACAATCGAGCAACGCGAGAGCTCTACCGACCGAGAGAGAGAGAGCGAGAGCGAAAGTTTGAGAAACGCACGTGAGTTAACACCGGAGAGAGAGTCGGCGAAATACGCGAGAACACCGAACCGACAAATAGTGAATCTGTGAGCCGGGCACGAGCGAATTCCTTGAGAATTAGTCGGAATACCCGATCTACGGATTGAGCACTGAGTCTAAAGTCACTTCACGGCACTATTGTCGAGAGGCACACGAGTAGCCCGCGAATCAAGCCGAGAGAGTGCGAATATAATCCCCGATCAGCTGAGCGCGAGAGTTCGTACCGATGGTGAGAGACGCAATAACTGGTGAGAGAACGAGGGAGAGAGAGAGAACGCGCGCTATTGAGCACTGAGTCGAACGGCACTTCGCGGCTCTATTGTCGCGAGGCACATGAGTAGCCCGAGAATTCAAGCCGAGAGCGCGGGAGTATCGTGCCCCTGTCAGCCGAGCCCGAGAGCTCGTGCTGATGGTGAGAGACGCGATCACTCGGGAGAGAGAGAGAGAACGCGCGCGATTCAAGATGGCACTCACCGAGATACACGCGACCGTTCAACGAGAGCCGGCGAGAGACCCGGTGTCACCCGACGATTACCGAGCGCGCGCACTGTCGCGAACCGCGAGCAAGAGCGTAGAGAGAGTCGCGACCAAGATGGCGGACACCGAGATCTAGCCGAACGATCGATTTCCCGTGAGAGAGCGAGAGAGCGCGAGATGCGCTCAGCGCTAGAGCCCGTGACACACACACACGCCGATAAGCGGGTACGAGCGCGTCGCCTATGCCCGTCGTGAGAGTAAGCGAGACAGCACGAGAACTTACAGGTACGCCGGTCGAGAATTGTATGAGATCCGATGAGATGTATGAGTCCGTGTCCTTATCACTTGCACAATCGATGCACTCGCGAGAAATTTCCTCACCTTTTCCCCGCCAGATCCGGCTTGAAGGACTAAAAAATGTTGAAATTACCGGTGAGATATCTGGTTGAGGGGGGATCGGGGTGAGGAACGCCGAGAGAAAAATGACCGAGTTCGTTTGGATAATTTCGTCACCCTTGGGTGACGGTTCGAGTTAATACTGATAAGGAAAGTCTTTCCGCTGACGTCCTTCGATTTTGACGAAATTCAAATATGTTATTCTACATCAAAATCTGAGACACGTATTTTTTTCTTATCGGCGGAAAAACGTTTCTAGGGGTTGAAATTACCCTTTAAAGTTCAGACCTCCGAAGGGTACTTTTCAGGTTTCACCTATTTGCACTTGAGATAATCGAATGCACCCAAATGGATAATTACCTTAATGATAAACGACGAAAAATGCAACTGGTTTCATATCGGGGGGTTGCATAGGAAAAAAGTTACAGGGGTTGAAATTCACAAAATCGTTATAACAAAAAAACTATTGCATCTTTCCGATGGATTCAATTGCACTTTGAAGAGGGCAAAAAAATAATACATACATGTTTTTGCGTTTTTTTCGCAAATCAAGTTAAGGGGGTGAACTACCCCTATGTATGTTTACATTTAATCTTAATAAAACGGCAGTAATTCTTTTTTTTTCTCATTCCTTCTCCCAGTGATACGTTTTTTTCTTTAAATTCTCAACATCTACATATCAAACGATGGATAGATTTTTCTCGAAATTACATTCTCATAATTGGTGAAAGCTATAGAACCAAAAGTATACGTCCAATCTTAATGGTTTGTTTTTTATTTGAAAGCAATTTGAGACTATTCTAGTTATACTTAAAAGATTCCATTTAAAATTAATTTAACAATGGATTTTACCTAATTGAGCAAGGAAAATTGGAAAAAATCAAATTTTTCCGTTAAAATTCTACCACTTTATCAGTTTTTTTATTTTTTGTAACTTTTTACGGTATTTATAAGAATCACATCCATAGTTTGAAAAAATTCACTTATTTATTTTTTTCCGCCAAAAATTACAGATTGGATAACTTTTACGGATAAAAATTTTTTTTATTAGTTAATATTGAATAAACCACAAGACGAATTTCAAAAATATCTATTCCTTATATTTTTCACAAAAATTTAGTAAATACTGACGTATTTTCATAGCCATCATAACTCCCCCCCTTACTTGACGGTGTTATCTGGGAGTCACCTCTGTTCAGTCTGTGACTCGCTCCCAAAATTAGATTTGAAATACGACGTAGAAGCAGTGATAAAACTGCAATCGCGGAATATATTCACCGCAGTCGGCTATTTTTCTTTTACACGACGAAAGAAGTCACTTACAATTCGAGACTATTTAAAACTGTGAATGCGTTCGCCCTTCGATGTGCGAACGAGGCACACTTAATATTGTTTTTTTTATTCGCCGGATCGGGGGAAGTATGCGACAGCGAGCTTTGAAATAGGAAAGGCGTATAGGCAAGGTTAACACACAAAAATGAACACTCGCTTAACAGGCAGCTGGGTTTTGCAGTTTTTATTAAAAACACTAACGCGGAGCACACAGAAGCACGTAGTTGAGCCCGGTGAATGCACAGTGACTGCAAGAAGGTATATCGGATTCGCCAAGCGGCGTTCGTGCGATAATGCCAAGCGAATTATCGACGCGGATCGCTCCTTCTTCTGCTTCGGCAGAAAGCAGACTCCTCTGGTCGCAACGAGTAGGAAAAATAGGAAAGAAGCGGGGTGATAGGGGTGAGCGGGGAGACCAAGATATATTATATTAGCGCCGTCCTACTCTGACACCGAGGCCTCGCGCGAGCCGCTTTGTTTACATTTGGTCAACGCGACCGAAGGTGTCAGAGTAGGAGCTCTAAGAATTTTACACGGTGTACGAAATATCGCGCGCGCTAGAATATTAATTTTATTGTAAAAACTGAACAAAAACGAAATTGCAAATATTAATCAAAATGAAGATAAATCCTTTGAACGTTATTAGAATGCTTCTCGCAACTTTTGAAGTTATGCGTTTACCGGATTCGCCAGTAAATAACGATGAAATACAGTTGAAAGAAAACTTTGAAAAGACAGTCCGACCTCGATTCTACGGAGTTCGATTTTGTGGACAATCCCCACTTTTCTACCCTTTCCTGCTGGGCGTGTTCAGTACCGTAGTAGAAATCTTTTCGTGGTGGGAACCATTAGGACCGCTTTTTAGGTTAGGCTGTACGTTTCAACTGTGATAGCGAAAAATGAAAAGGGCGACACCACCATATGATACGGTACTGGGAATAGAGCCGTGATTGGCCTAACACGTTCTAGGGGTTGCGTTTACGTGGCCTCGATTCTGTGGACTTCCGGTCCCAAAGTGTCCGTAGAATCGAGGTCCGACTGTATTTTGTTGAGTGCAATGAACGAATACAGTGGTTTCGAAATGGCAGAAGAAAATTCTTTGCATTTCGAAGAACCGTTTAAGGATTGGGAAATGGAAATTGTTGAAGATAAAGAATTGGCAAACGCCCTGTATGAACCAGAACTTCCGCCTGATACATGCACTTGTGATAACGAAGACTTATCTTACGAGTACAAATTAAGGGCCGTTGAGTTCATTAAATGCTATGTACGTGATACGGTTGTGGTAAATTTGAAGAAAAAAACGTATCACTGGGAGAAGGAATGAGAAAAAAAAAGAATTACTGCCGTTTTATTAAGATTAAATGTAAACATACATAGGGGTAGTTCACCCCCTTAACTTGATTTGCGAAAAAAACGCAAAAACATGTATGTATTATTTTTTTGCCCTCTTCAAAGTGCAATTGAATCCATCGAGATAGGTGCAATAGTTTTTTTGTTATAACGATTTTGTGAATTTCAACCCCTATAATTTTTTTCCTATGCAACCCCCCGATATGAAACCAGTTGCATTTTTCATCGTTTATCATTAAGGTAATTATCCATTTGGGTGCATTCGATTATCTCAAGTGAAAATAGGTGAAACCTGAAAAGTACCCTTCGGAGGTCTGAACTTTAAAAGATAATTTCAACCCCTAGAAACGTTTTTCCGCCGATAAAAAAAAAATACGTGTCTCTTAGATTTTGATGTAGAATAACATATTTGAATTTCGTCAAAATCGAAGGACGTCAGCGGAAAGACTTTCCTTGTGAGTTTATTTGATCTAAGCCGTGTACAGAGATGGACCTTAATATCGATGAGAACGCCGCGAAACCTCAAGCACGTGGCTCGAGAGCGAGAATGTCGAGAATGTGAGATGGCGACTGTGACGCCACGAGGAGTCCGAGATGAATTCCCCTGTATCGAGTTACACCGCGCCGCGAGAGTTGTACCCGAAATATATATGGAAATTCACCGACAAGAATTATGTGAGAACCCGAATTTCCCTGAGAAAGAGCCGATGGTCAATTTATATTAAGAGAATTTCCGGATTGCTGAATTGATCAAAAACACGTGCTCATCAGCCACGGTGGTTGAGCGAAGAATGATGAAATGCCGGCTTCTCGTCGATCGAGTCGCCGGAAAATCCCGAGAGAGAGCGCGCGAGGAGCGCTGACCGAGAGGTGCTGCCGTGGGTGATTTGAGCGCGAGCATTTAACATGATATTTTCCCAACAACCCGAATCTCATAATATGATCAGTACGTTAGTATACACCCTGTATACACGATCAAATATTTTATAGATAGCAAGTAATATCTAACAACGCATCGTCCGGAACATTCCGTACAATCTCAACACTGCTGACGGAACAGTCGAACAATTCGAAAGGTCAGTAAAATCTGAAATAGCACTACGTGTTTAAGCACAAATTCGCCTTATAACCTAAAACGATTCGGCGTGCACGTGGTGGTAATAAAGTCGTCATAATTTTCGGTAATTTCATGTAATAATTTTCGATCGTCGTATATGTAAATCTGCTTTGCTTTCGAGAAAATGTTTACGTAATTAGCGAATCTGCCGTTTAAATCTCATCGACTGTTTATAAATTCACGCCCGTTCGAAAGTGTGTTTATAAAATCAGCTTTAACCTCTTCGCACGCTTAATACTCGTTGACATGATTGTTTCCCATTATATAAGCAGCAATTCAGCCACGTGTGCAGTTTTCACGATCGACATATAAATTGTAAATATCCACAGCACTATTCAATTCTTTTAAGTACATGCACTACCGGAATAATCATCAGTAATGTGATATTATTATACACGATACAATAGCTTACAAGGAGAATATCAGGTCTCCGGGACACAGATTCTGCTGTAACTTGCAGGTGTGATTGACTAAGCCCGGTACAGACGAAACATTTTTCGTTACGATATTGTATGCGGGGTACCTTGCGGGCTTGCTAATGCAGCACAGGGTCCGTCTGCACAGGGCTTTTGCGCCAAAAATTAAGCATTTTATGCGTAATTCTATTGAATAGGTTTTTTCCGCTCGCTTCATTACACATAAAATACCATTTTAAGCAGTTTATCAGTATGCTACTGCTTTGGACTAAACCTTGGATATGTTATTGAAACTTTGTGGACCAACCATAAAAATTAATTTTCCATGCCTTAATTTACCATATCCAACATTGACCTCTGCAGCTACACCGATACATACTACGCACAAGTGAAAAAAACGTGAAGCAAAGATTTATATTACAATTCGTCGTTATGGGAATACGCATAGTATTTGCACAAATACTATGCGAAACATTTCCCATACAACGAATTGTAATCTAAATTTTTGCTTCACTTTTGAATTGTATTTGCGCAAATGCTATGTATATTCCCACATGGCGAATTATAATATAAATCTTCGCTTCACTTTTTTTTTGCTTGTGCGTAGTGTGTATCGGTCGATCTGCAGCGGCCAATGTTGAATATGGTAGATTAACGCTTGGACTATTCATTTTTATGGTCGGTTCACAAAGTTTCATCCAAACGTTGACTGAATTTGTATAGAGCAGTAGCAAGGACTGATAAATTACTTAAGGATGTATCAGACGTACCTTCCCAACCAAAACTGACTTTCGTCGACAATATTGTATACTTCATGGTAAGATAAAAATCGGAAAAAATTCAACCACATTAATGACGATAAGAAGATTACTTTTACTAATAATAATGCCCAAAAGTTATCAATAATTGTTTAAACAAAACCTTGTTCAACAAATTTTTAGGGAATGTTTTTTTTGTCATGTGAAATGAATTCGTTGATTTTTCTGACTACACATGAATTTTTTAAAAAATTTCTTATTTTGAAATTTCTGTTTTCGGAAATTTGTAAAGGTTGTATTTACGAATCTATTCGTTCAATGCCCTGGAAACTTCTTAATTGTAATATAGAACGTTTTTATGAAAACATCCAAAATTCACGATTTTTTCTTCATTTTTCAAAATTAAAAAATTTCCGAAAACCGAAATTTCAAAATAATAAGAAATTTTTTCAAAAATTCATGTGTAATCATAAAAATCAAAAAATTCATTTTACGTGTAAAAAAAAACTTTCCTTAAAAATTTGTTAAACAATGTTTTGTTTAAACAATTTATTGGTCATTTTTTGGTTTCATTATTATTCAAAATTAATCTTCTTATCGTCTTTATTGTGGCTGAATTTTTTCCGATTTTTAACTTACCATAAAGTATGAAATGTTGTCGACGAAAGTCACTTTTCGTTGGGAAGGTACGTCCGATACATCTTTAAATGTGGTATTATGACCCTGAAAATATAACTGGACAATAACTTTTTTGTTCCTTTTTCGATTCTCTAAAATCGGATTTTTTTACTTTTTTTGGTAATTCTTTAGTTTAGTCACTTTTCCGAAAAATGAGCCTAAATATTTTTTTTTTCTTTTTTCTACTTTATTGAGTTTTAAATGATGATATTCAGTTGGGGGAGACTGAAAAAGTTGAATAAATAAATAAATAAATGAATAAATAAAATCAGTTTTTCCATTACATTTTGAAAAGTTTTGATCTCAGATAAAAAATTTTTTCAACACCGAAAGAAATTTATTCTTAAAGCTAGTATAATATACTAAAACTCAGTATATTTCCCTCTAAAATAGGCGGTAAGTATATATTCTAATCGTTAGAGGAAAATAATCTAATCAACGCATACTAATGTGGATGCATACTGGGTTTAAGAATATCCTCTAATCTGAGTTCAGTATGTCAGATTCTGAAGTTAAGTATTTCCTCTAAACGCCCGTAAAGAAAGCATTCTAAATAAGAAATTAGTGAAATTACAGAAAAATCATTTTATTTTTATTTTCTGTTTATATAAACATTACATTAAATATTACATTTGTCATACAAATAATTTATAATAATTATAATTATTCTAGTAGACTTGTCGTTTTTTAGACCAAATAGTCGTTTTATGGTACTTTGTTTTTCAAATAAAAAAAACCAGGTTTTTGAACTGGTTTTTGACCTGAGAAAGTATATAAGTATATATCATAGCACATAATTCTTTGAACACATAAACATATCATATATTATGTACATGATGTTTAATGAATGTTTTAGATCTATATTAAATGGATATATCATTATTATATTTAAAAATATTGGAATAGCTTTACAATCTTTAAAAATCACTACTCATAAAGAATACGTTACCATTATTTATTAATAAAATATAAAGAAAACTGCCATATAAATAACTAAAATTTGAGAGGAAGAGGGATGAACACGATATTATATAATTATATTGAAAGGCTTTATACATATGTAATTACAACACGTGTCTGAATGTAACGTACGTACATCCGTCTCCCCCTATACGGCATTGACTGGGATAGAAAGAAATCAAATTGTCAATTATTTCATAATTTTTTACGCTAATTTTGATAATAAAAAAGTTATAAACAAAAAAAGATGAAAAATGAGAGGGTAAAAAACTTTCAGGCCAGATAATTAATTAATTAAAAATCTTACAATAAAAATACCTCCTACCTTGTTTATGCAGCATTTCGTAATAAACAATTTGACCGTTTTAATTTTATTATTTCGTTTGTTTTTCGTTGGTTTTTCAGCGTTGTGCTAGTCCAGTCGAATGGTGAAACTGTGCATTTTGGGTAGGTAGCGACTTTTTTTTAATACTGTCGGGGGGTCGGCTATAGGTGAAAAACTCAGTTTCTGGGATTGTAGGAGGTGAGGAACGGCAGCCATCTTGAAATTAAGGGTGTAAGTAGTTTTTTGGATTTATCTCCGTAACCGTGGATCTGACAAAAATTTTGTAGAACTTTGTTTTGTAGCTTCTGAGATTATCTACAACTTTTTATCATAACTTTTTGCGTTAATGTTAATAATAAAAAAGTTATAAACAAAAAAAGATAAAAAATGAGGGAGTAAAAAACTTTTAGGCCAGATAATGAATTAATTAAATATCTTACAATAAAAATACCTCTTACCTTTTTTATGCAGCATTTTGTAATAAACAATTTGACCGATTTAATTTTTTTATTTGGTTTGTTTTTCATAGGTTTTGCAAAGTTTCACCATTTGACTGGACTATCACAACGTTGAAAAACCCATGAAAACAAACAAAATAAAAAAAATAAATCGGTTAAATTGTTTATTACGAAATGCTGCATAAAAAAGGTAGGAGGTATTTTCATTGTAAAATTTTCAATTAATTAATTATCTGGTCTCAAAGTTTTTTACCCTCTCATTTTTCATCTTTTTTTATTTATAACTTTTTGTTATTAACATTAGCGCAAAAAGTTATAAATAAAAGTTGTAGATAATTTTATCAGCTACAAAAAAGCTTCATACAAAATTTATGTCAGCTTTACGGTTACGGAGATAAATTAAAAAAGCTACTTAAGCCCTTAATTTCAAGATGGCGGCCGTTCCTCACCTCCTACAATCCCATAAACTGAGTTTTACAACTATAGCTGAACCCCCTATGGAACGAAAAAAAAAAATTCACTACCTACCCAAAATGCACAGTTTCACTGTCACGTACAACGTTACAATTTAAAAATTCCTTTTTCTTAATTTTATTTTCCGTTTTAAAAATAAGTCGAGACCCACACGAACTTCAAACCAAAAACGTGCATCTTTAAAACTTTTCACATGCCTAGATTTTCGTAATAACTGCATGTGGGAAGCAATAAACTTCCAAATTTATGCGACAAGTTCTTTTGAAGTCATAGTTCGTTTTTCTCAAAACGAACTGTGAACCGCAGGTGCAGCACTAAGCTATAAAAATACCCCCTTCCACGATTATTACATAGCCACGCGTCAATATATATATGTATACATGCATAGGCCTGCTTGATTCTTCTCAGCATGAGAATGTTTTCGTCAGGAGCCACAAGTGTTACAATAAAGGAAGCCGCTAAGCGTTCCTAAGACACGTGGGTAAGAGACCCTAATAATATCTTCATTGCCACTCTGGAAAAGAATTTCCAAGAACTGTAGAAGAAGTCGAGCACGCCGATGCCCAAATTCGAAGACGCCACACACTCTTTCTTTCTCTCTCTCACTCTACCGCTCTCTGTTCATTCACACACACCACACACAAGATGCAATGTTACATATTAGCCACAGAGCGCACGTGTTCCTCCACCCCCACATAAATGGACCTGTATGGGACCTCGGCATGAGAGCAGTAATAAGAATTTTCCGACCGAGCTCCGAGTGCAACCATAGAGATGGCCAGGAGCCCTATGACACTCAGATGACAAGTCGTAAAATCTGATTTTTATTGCTGCTCAAGAAATAGAAACTAGATGAAAGCACCAAAAGCGGCGATGCCTAAAATTATAAACCCCACCTCCCACGATTCACTTAACCCCGCTCTTTCAAAAATACAGATAGTCCATCTCAGCAGGAGATAAGCTACACCTCTATGACCATATTTGAAAATTCAAATCCCTTCCATTATTCAGATTCCGATCTTATAAAAAGGCACCCCTTTTGCCCAAAAACCAGTTCCGTCATAACCACAGTCGCGTCAGAAGCGCAGTTCCGGGCTCACATTATAAGAATTATCAGAAGTTTTAAAAGTTATATTTACCACAGATTATTTTACACCGCTGACTCCGTGTAGAGTTTCTCAGTTTATATAAACTACCAATATTATTAAAGTTCATCGAACAAGTGTTTATCAAAAGGAATTAATCTATAAGTTTACGAAAATTGTGCGAGTTCATCGAACTAACATAATATCGAATCATCGAATCAAGTTATAAACGTCGACACCTCTCCGTTAAGGTAAATTTACAATCGTTATAATATCTTATGTAACTGCATTGGTTTAATATAATTATAATTTGAGTTTTCAAGACATCCTAGATAATTGTTGCTCATTTTATAACCTTTGCCCTTAGTAGATTGACTTCAAGTGTGTAAAGAATCCTAGATCCCTTTGCACTATTACGAGAATATCCTATATTAAACTCTCAAAACTATAATTCGGGCATACAAGACATCCTAGATAATTGTTGCTCGTCTTGTAGGATTGCTACAGAAGAATTAATTTCATGTTAAAGAATCCTAGATCCCTTTGACATATCCCTCAATAACAAATTCATTTATCCCTAGTCCGAATAACAAGACTTCTCGAGGTCTATCAGCATACTTTCCCACTACCTATTATCCATCCGGGTAATAACAGAGTTAGCGTTTACCGCTCGACGCTTGACTCGATTTTCCTACCGTCTCCGGACGTGACATCACCATTTGACTGGAGTATCACAACGCTGAAAAACCAACGAAAAACAAACAAATTTTTTATTACGAAATGCTTCATAAAAAAGGTAGGAGGTATTTTTATTGTAAGATTTTAAATTAATTAATTATCTGGCCTCATAGTTTTTTACCCTCTCATTTTTCATCTTTTTTTTGTTTATAACTTTTTTATTATCAACATTAGCGCAAAAAATTATGGTATAAAGTTTTAGCTAATTTTGTCAGCTACAAAAAAGCTTGCGACAAAAATTTTGTCAGTTCCACGGTTACGAAGATAAATAAAAAAAACTACTTACACCCTTAATTTCAAGATGGCGGCCTTTACTCACCGCCTATTGATATTTTATGTTGTATACATTTTTTGTCTAAAACCATTTTTTTTTAGAGAAAAATGGGATAATGCTCTATCTACGCGCTACGTTCGTTAGACTCTGCTTTATGATTGGGGATGACGACGAAATCCTTTGTTGCTAGTATATACGGGAAAGCTGTAGGTGCATGTTGAAGGTCTCTTATTAGACCTAGACGTCTTATGTTAGGTCCTAGAGGTCTTATTAGGCCTAGAAGTAAACAAAGCAGAGAACAAAAGTGATAAATGAATTGAACAAGAAAAGAAAAAATTTCAAAAACAAAAAACAACCAAAAAAATACAAAAATTGATAAACGCACGCACAAACGGGTCAGTCGAGCCCTTCATCAATTTTTGTATTTTTTGGTTTTTTGCTTTTGAAATTTTTTCTTTTTTTTGTTCATTCATTTATCGCTTTTGTTCTCTGCTTTGTTTACATCCAGACAATAAGGGACCTTCAAAATGCACCCACAGCTTTCCCGTATATAGCAACAAAGGATTTCGTCGTGATCCCCAATAATGAAGGAGCGTCTAACGAACATAGCACGATATATGGAGCATTATCCCATTTTTCTCGGAAAAAAATTGTTTTAGACAAAAAATGTATACAACATAAAAGATCAATCTTCTCATAAGCTACAACTTTTCTAGAAAACATTTTTCTCTAAGATCAACATTTTTCAAAATAAAATGAAAAAACTGATTTCATTTATTTATTTATTTATTTATTTATTTACTCAACTTTTTCAGCCTGCCCCGACAGAATATCATCATTGGTGACATAATAAAGCTATTCATCATTTTGAAAAAATTTCCGCCGGTTTTCGAAAAAGTGACTAAAGAATTACCCTTTTTTTTTAAACCGCATAAAAGCGCGTTTGGGTTCAGCTTCATTCTTTGGCACGCGCCCGTGCCTCACCTGTTCATCCAAGAGATGACTGTACAGGAACTTTTTTGTACCTTTTTCGATTCTCTAAAATCGGATTTTTTTACTTTCTTTTAAAACTGCAAATCACGTTTGGGTTCGGTATGATTCTTTGGCACACCCTCGCGCCTCACCTATCCATCCAAGAGATGACTGTACAGGAACTTTTTTGTCCCTTTTTCGATTCTCTAAAATCAGATTTTTTAATTTTTTTTTTAAACCGCATATGAAGCGCGATTGAGTTCAATTTCATTCTCACAGGAGGCATAATCTTCCGTGCTAATAAAACACGTCTGCAAGTTTGAGCAAAATCCATGACCCGGAAACCTGATACTCTCCTTGTTAGTTTAGCTCAAAACTCAACCTAACCTCACTTAACCAAATTTTAAATGTACACGTGATAATACCAAGTCGTATGAACAAGATGTTTTGTCGGACGCTATCAATCAAGATTTTTCTTTTTCCTGTCCTGTTTGTTGATGAGGCAATATCGTTGTTTAAGAAAGTTTGCAATTTTCTGTGATTTTATTTTCATTCTGTTGTGCCTGGTTTATAAATGTTAGGTGAAATGTACCGCAAGGGTGTCATTCCATTGTTTCATACACACATTAATCACACCTTTATCTAATCGGCCAATGTGTATGAAATCATTGAATGATACTCTCCGGGTACATTTCAGCCCACCTTGGGTACCTATACAATGTAAAGAAAATTCTAGTGAAAAATTGAATGATGGCTACATCCGATGGAGAAAAGGTAGATGAGGCTGCAGAAGAAGATCAATATGCTTACCAAATAGTGAGATTTTTCACTAAAAATCACAAAAGCGAGGCAGATATTGACTGCGTGCCATCAACGTGGATAAATTCCAATGTTCACACGGGAAAATGTGAGTGCAGACATTTACCTCCTCCATACGATGACGACGACTTCGAGCTTCTGCACGACTTTGTGAAAAAACAAGCGTCTCCACCAGAAAGTTGGCCTTCATATCCAGTTACATTGTGTGACATGCAAGTAAGTATTTTTTTTAGTTTCTTTGAGGCTCTCCATGTTTATCAACAGGTTCATATTATCCCCCCAAAAAACACCATAAATGGTGTATACAAAAAGTTGAGACAAGTACATTTCCTTGCGCCGTTTTGTTTATCCTTACAAAAAGATGTTAAACGCGAAAATTTCTCAAATATTTTCTTACAAAAATATGACAAACATAAATAGTTGTATAATAAACCTCACAAAAAGTTCTCAAATAAATTCAAATCATCCAACTCACAGTTGCCAAGTAGATCCAGCATTTTTATTGTTTACGTTGTTTATTAACCATTTATAAGTAAGTCACAACGCCCGAAAACGTCTTGAAACGGGACTTAGGGACTTCCCGAGTCGAAATTTCGAGCCTCTTTTGAATGCCCACGAACCTCTTTCTTTTGTAATGCACGAGCCGCCGACCCTCTTTCGACTCTGCCAAGCCTTATTTTCAAAGTACGGTGCTGTCGGCGAACCTCCGCTAACCCTCCCAAACCTCACATCGCCCTCCGCTAGCCTTCCCAAGCCTCCAATCGCGACTCCGCTTAACCCTCCCAAGCCTCACGTCGCCACTCCGCTAACCCTTCCAAACCTCTTTCAAACCTACGTAGCCTCTTTTGGGCCCAACGCAGGCGAATGACGATCTCGATTGAAGATCTTGGATCCGAAGGAGGTTTTAGAGGGTCAAAGCAGAATACCTGAGAGGGGGGGAGGGGGGATTTTTTCTACCAAATACTACTTTTTACTTTTATTGGAATTGGATTATTGTTTTATTATTTCCTGTACTTTATAATATAATTATGAATCTAAAAATTGTTTGTCAAAAACGGTCTCCAAAAATTGCAACAAAATTCAGAAAAATTCAGTGGATTCTGTTATACTAAACACGTAGCATCGGTAATTTTTATATGAGAATATGAATCAAAATTTTTTATAAAAAATACGTAACTTTCATTCATAAATTACTACTTACTCAGCTGTATGGGTAAAGTATAGAGGAATAACATTGTAAATTGAAAAAGATCTCAAATCCACTGTTTATTGGCAACTTCTGATTATATAATATTATTTAGTGCAATTTATACGCAAGTACACATAATTATAAACAATTGACTTAAATTCGAGGTTTTAGTTCATACATATAGAGGTATCCAAAAAGGTTCAGAATGGTGGACATATATACTGTGGTTTACGTCCTCATTATAAAATTATTTACTGCTGTTTATATGCAAGTACACATACATACTGAAATTCTTACTTTACTCATCGATCATTTCTTCAAGGTCCTAAAGAAGTATACACGATTTAATTTGGGAGAATTCAAAGAAAAAGTATTCTTTAGTCATAAGAAGGTTAGCAAATGAGATCGTTACACCTGGGAAAAAATTCTTGAATCAAGAATAATTTTATAAGCTGGAACTTAAATTGAGAATTAAAATATTTTTGATTAAAAAATGATTTTTTTGTGTGTAATAGATACGATTGTTACATGTTTCCAAAAAATGCATTAAAAACACTTATGAGAATTGCAGATTATTTATTTGTGGTGTTCTATTATAATTTAAATAAATAATAATATTGATAATACTTAGTTCCGTTAACTCCGTACTGATTGGTTTCACAGTTAAGTGATAATTACCAAAAAATGGAAATTTATGTTTCAAGTTTATGAATAGATATTAAACAAATCTCTATATTATATATACTAGGGCGTTTACAGAAAAAAAATGATTTTTCATGCTCTTACCCCTCAAAACTTGAGTTTTGATTAAAAAAAAACATCCTCGTGAAGACAGAGCTCTGTAGCTTAAAAAGAAACCGCCGCTCATTGTACGTTTCTAATTATAACAGTCAATTAACGTCTATGGCGAACTTTTTGGAAGGAAAAATTTGAGATCATGAGGATTGTATTTTAAATTGAGAAAAAAAATTTCACTGAATACATTTTTTTCCCCTGAATTCTAACTGTTTAGGAAAAAATCGAAACAATTTTAGGTTGAAAATTTCTTCCAGCCATCATCATGTTCTACATAAAAATTTAAATCGATTTTATTCGTAATAATGATTTTGCGATTAAAAATTGTTTATAAGTTGGCATACATAATTCGTATCTAGTACATTTTTTTCGTGATTCCAATACGTACTGTTATGGTACTTTATTCTCTTGCTGAAATAGGAAATGATTATTAATCTTAGGGAAGATAGTATATAAGCAAGTTTATTCGCTTCTAACAATTTTTCCGCTATGAAATTATGCAAAAAAAAAAAAAAAACGTAAAATGTCATTTATTTATTTATTTTCGGTAAAGATTGATGCTACGAATAAAAAGGTGTCGTTGAAATCAATTTTTACCAAAAATGAATAAATTAATGACATTTTGCGTTTTTTTTTGTATAATCTCATAGCGAAAAAATTGTTAGAAGCGAATAAATTTGCTTATATACTATCTTCCCTAAAACTAATGATGTCCTATTTCAACAAGAGAATAAAGCACCATAGCAGTACGTATTAGAGTCAAGAAAAAATTTCACCAGATACAAATTGTTTATGACAATTTATAAACAATTTTTAATCGCAAAATTATTATTAGCTAGTAGTAAAAAAAATCGCCAAATAGTAATGAGGCATTCAATTTTATAAGTGTGAGCCAGCTTGCATCTTATATGTAAAAATTGATGAAACGAAATTCAATAGTAGCCCAGTAAACACAGTAATATTGCAGCAATGTAACGGCAACATAACCGAATATTACAAGTAATATTACCTGGATGTTACATGTAAATTGCATGTAACTTGCCATTTCCGACTCAGCAATATAACATGTTATGTAACGTGTTATATACCCGGTATGTAATAGTTATATTACAAGGTGATGTAACAAAAGTCATAAAAGTTATATAAATGCAATATTCTAAAATAATATGATGAAATATAAGATTATTATTAAATAATTTTTGCATTTCATCATCTTATTTTGTCATTTTTATAGGTTATAGAAGAGTTACACTGGAAAAAAAGAATCCTGCACGGATTTCTCGATAGGATTTTA
Organism: Rhorus exstirpatorius; assembly: GCA_963564615.1. Classification (NCBI taxonomy): domain Eukaryota; kingdom Metazoa; phylum Arthropoda; class Insecta; order Hymenoptera; family Ichneumonidae; genus Rhorus; species Rhorus exstirpatorius. The sequence continues at coordinate 1,410,557 of OY751316.1, forward strand.
TTGTCCTCGACGGAGATTCGAACCTGCGACCTTCGTATCTATCCTACCTATCTACCTAACACGCTACCCACTACGCTATCGACTGTTTATGAACTCTGATAATTCATATCATGTATTTGACACGCCGGAGAATTCTTGATCAGTTGTATGTTGGGAGCTACATGCCATAATATTACATGCATATGTTATTTCATATCACGACATAAATAATCATATTATGATTATACAAACACATTAAACAATATATTTAACATTTGAAATGTATGTACATGATACTGCTTTAAAAATGAAAATTTGAATAGGGTCCAAAATGCTTTTGATTTTTTCATCCGTTACATGTTGATATGATGAATGTTAGTTATATACAGATATAATGCTACAACGCATTATAACGTTCACATAACCTGCACGTTACGAATGTTATATAAAAAATGGTACAAACATGTTGCGTAAACGTTACAAGTACGTTATGTCATTGTTACAAATGTCAGTTATACAACTGTAACGGAACAACACTTTGTAACGTTCACATAACCTGCACATTACGAATGTTATATAAAAAGTGTCATAAGCCTGTTCTGTAATCGTTATAAATTTGAGTTATAAAACTGTAATGCAACAACGTTATATAACATTTACATTGCCTGCATATTACCAATAATATATAACATATTATTCTCATGTTACGTAGCAGTTACATCACACAGCTATTGCATTGTGACAATTACATGTAACTTCCATGTTATATTACTGTAATGAAACGTGTTCACTGGGAGTCCATATATACTATAGCACTATGGTGACTGAAATATGAGATATATGTTCTCGACCAAGCCTTTTTTCGCGCTCTATATTCTCAGTTACGCTCTGCTCCTGATATAGGCGTCGCGAAATTTGCAGAATAGCATAATTCATATGTAATTTAATTACTCATTATTTACAGCTCCTTTAAAACGTCCAAAAGACCCAAATAAAATACCTTTTCATCATATTTGTTATTAATATAATGAATGTCATGAGTCATGATCATAACATCTATAGCGACAATATTAGCATCTTTCATTTATCCATCGATGGTTAACCGTCCGTTGTATCCATTGAAAAATGTATTATAAAATTATGTGCAAATTTATAAAAGCTTTTGGACGGGATATGTTTGAATTGGCCGTTTTTAAATCGTTGCTACAAATAATAACAATTTTAACAATATCAAAAAGATATAAAAAAAAAATTATTATCAATCTCATATGTATCATCTTTATTTTTAATATTATTATTTTTTTAATTTCAAAAATGAAAACAAGAGACTCACAATATGATATCCATGACAAATACCGCCTGAGTATTTTAAACGTAATTATTAGTATGAAAAATTTCCAACCGTACGAATTATAAATTGTCCCTACGTAAAATGTATTATGAAATTGGAGATAATTTTAATACATGTTGATATGGTTTACATCGATATATTAATTAAATTTATTTATTTAGATTTATTATCACACGTATTGTTGTTATAATTGTTATGATTATCATATGCTGTCATTAATCGTAAAGGTAATGAGTTCATGATATATTGCTGTTATTATTATTATCGTATTAAAGAAATATTTTTCAAATGAATGAAAGTAGGAAATTGAAAAAAAAAGTACGTAAACTGAGTTTCGAACCCTTTACACGATGAAAGAACGCGCATGCGCGGTACCCTGCCTTTATCAGGCAGATGCCTTTATTCGTCTCTCTTGCTCTCTCTACTCTATTAGTGAGCACACATATACAAAATACAATTGTGTTAGTCTCACCCATACGCTTATGTATAAGCTATACGGCTTATACTCTCTCTCAGTCTGTCTCTCTCTAAGTATATCTTCTGTTTCTTTTCGCGTCACGAAATGTGTCTAATTTTCGTGACGGGACCTTGAAATTTTACTCTCAACGCGCCTAAAGAAGATTCACTTCAAAAACAAGTAATCTTACTACCGTTCTATATGTGCAGTCGTACGTCTGAAACTGACTATTTATGAAAACAAAATTGAAGAGTAAGGTTGGTTAAAATAATATTCGTTGGCTCTAGCAAATCAGAAAGAATACACTTATCGCATCTTTAGCGGTATGGACAAATAAATCATTTTCTTATTGGTGTTTTTATTCGAGAGCGTTGAAATTTTTCATGAGAGTGAAGCTACCCGCCAGCACTAGCCGCTGCAGTGGTAACGGTCAGAACGAACGGCCACTAAGGCATGAGATAGTTTCGATCTTTACCGCTCAGCATTCAAATGCCTCGTTCTGTGTTTTTGCAGTAAAAAAAATTAATAACAATTATACGTTTTATAGATTTAGATTTGCCAAATTAGCGATTTGCGTTGACCAATGAGCCGATCGAAAGGTAATTCAAAAAAGTTGAAATAGTGGCGGGGACAACAGCGGTGGAAGCGGGGCTCGTGAAACAATGCTCGTAAACCCACACCGTTGAACGCCACACGGACGCTCGAGAGCGCAACAAATGAACGCTAGGTGTGCGGCAATGTTCATGCTTGTCGCGATGGCCCAGCTGTTGAGAATAAAAAGACATGAAAAGAATAAAACAAAAAATAATTTTTCAGCAACGCTGGGAAAAATTGATGAAAAATTAAGTGATTATTGAGAATGGCGGCTTTTCCAAATGTTCATATTTTTTAATGTTTTTATCGGCCGAAGCCTTTATTTTAGCACGAAGAAAAATAAACAGACGGAGGGCTGAAAAAAAATTGCATCTCATCAAGGCAGTCGCTCAATTACATTTTTACGGGAAATTCTTAAGGTTGTATCTGTCCAGGAAAGTCTAGAATTATTTAAAAAAAAAAAAATATCGTAGAGATGGATTATGACTTCGATTCAGAAAATTTGCATCTGATTTAGCCAATCGCACAGTTGAACTTTGTGTCGATTTTGTTAAGGGGATATCTAGCCAGGAAGGGCTCAAATTTTTTTTGAAAAAAAAATCAATAACAAACGAGATAATGCAATAATTACATTTCATCTCCACCTCTTTAGGGTGTTAGTAAAAAATGTCAGTCCTAGGGAAAAAACAATAACCACCAAAGTTTTAGAAAATTTAATTTCCAACAAGATTGTTCCTTACCATTTATACGTTAAAATCAATAACAAACGAGATAATGCAATAATTAAATTTTACCCCCTCTTTTGGGTCTTAATCGAAAAATATCGATCCTAGGGAAAAAATGATCGGGACCAAAATTATAGGAAATTTAATTATAAACAACTTTGGACTTCCGTTTCCGGTGACGAAGGTGTAGAGTGAGTGTGGGACAGGTGGGCAAAAAGTGTGCGATAGTGAGGAGAGCGGGAAATGAAGGGGTGAAAAGTGCTGTGGGATAAGGAGGGTAGGACGGGATAGTCAGGGGTGAACGATAAGAGATGGTGCGGGGGGAGGGAAAAGGGAGTTGGACAGGGGTAAAAGTCGGGTGGGTCGATTTTGAGGTTAGAGTGATGTCGAGGGTGTGGGGGAAAGCGGGAACGGGCGGCAGTGGAGCAGCAGCGAAAAAGAGGGCAAAGTGGGAGGAGAGAGAGTCGGAAGTGGTCGGTAAGGGGAAAGGTGTCGGTAGGGAAGGAAGTGAAGTATTTGGAGGAAGCAGCGGAAGGTAAAGAGTAGACAAGTAGTGAGGATGGGCGACGAGGGGAGAAGGGTCGGTGTAGAGGAAGAGAAGAGGAGGGGAAGATCGAAGAATGCGGAGAAGAGGAGCAAAATTGTAGGAAGGTCGCCGGAGAAAAAAGTAGAGGAGGAAAAATGGCTGAAAAAAGTAACGGACAGTATGGGGGAGGTGATGAGGCGGGAAGGAGAGAGGGGGGGAGAAAAGGTTCGAGGAAAAGGTGAAGGGGTGGGAGAAGAGAGTGGAGGGCATGGCGAAGCGTTGGGCGGAGAGAATGGAGGTGGTAGTGAGGGAGGCGAGAGTGGAAAGGGAAGAGATGATAAAGAGATGGGAGGGAGAAAGGACGGAGTTGAGAAGCCGGATTAACAAGCTGGAAAAGAAAGTGGAAAGCCTAGGGGAGGGGGGGGGGTGGAGGGTTGAGGGAACAGGGGAAAAGGACGAAAGGGGGGAGTAGAAATGAAGAGGAGGGAGCAAGGAAGGTGAGAGAGTTGGAGATAAAATTGAATAGGGGGGAGAGGGAGAAAAGAGCCAGGAATGTAGTAGTAAGAGTGGTTATGAGAAAAGAGGGGGCGCAATGGGATAAAGAGATAAAAAGGATATGGAGTAAGATGGAAGTGATAGGAAGGATAAAAGATATGATGGCAATCGGAGGGGTAAACGAAGAGGGCAGGGGTATGGTGTTGGTGGAGATGGAGAGGAAGGAACAGAAGAGAGAGGTGATGAAGTCAAAAGGGAGGTTAAGAGGGGAGAAAGTTTGGATAAAGGACGACTTGACGAGGATGGAGAGAGAGGTGAAGTGGAAGATAGAGAGGGAGGCAGGGGAAGACCGTGTGAGTAGGATATATGAAGATGTGGGTAGACAACGAATGGAGGAGGTGGGACGAGATAAAGGGGGGATGGAGGAAGATGGAGGGGGAGCGGAAGGAAATAACGCCAGCGATGGGGGAAGTAAGGAATGAGGAAGGAATGAAGGAATGATAAAGAATTAAGGAGTGATATTGGTATGTCTTTCTCTCTCTCAAGAATGAAGGGTAGGATAAGATAGGTTAAGTGTAGGATAAGGTAAAACGTGTGAGCGGAGCGGGAGTCCGCAATGTACCCCGCAAGGGAAATAAACATTTATACTATTTAAAAAAAAAAAAAATTATAAACAACTTTGGTCATCACCATTTTTTGCGTAAAATTGAAAATAAACGAGTTATTCAATAAATAAAAGCTCACCCTTAAATTCAAGATAGCGGCTGAAGCAAGGGGGCGCAATTCCCGAAAACCAATATGGAGATTGCCGGTGACCCCTCCCAAACGATTCCCGAAGAAAAATTGCTACTTTCAATTTTTTCCGTGTCGAATCCTAATTCGACTGGACTATAAGAAGTATTCACTTCAAAAACATTGTGGTTTTCACTTTTTTGCGACTTTTTCATGTTCTAACGCCAGATTATCGAGGTTGGTACTGAAACGAAGACTTTTGTCGAGAAAAAAAAGAGCATTCGAAAAGCCACTATTCTAAATAATTACCGAAAATGAATAATATCTTCACGAGTATTGGAAATCATTGTTCGAATGCTGATGAACATTAATTGCTTAAAAAATGTACTGTTTAAAATTCTTCAGTTCCCGCAGTTCCATTCATTTCATTTTTGTCCCCGATATTCATATTCTCATTCCAACGATCAAGGTGTGGAAGAAAAATCTTGATTGAAGAAAAATCTTCAGTGAAACCCCGGTTGAACATGAGATTACCAATGTCGGGGACAAAAATGAAATGGATGGAACTGCGGGAAACATCAAATGGAGGGAACGCAGTTCCATCCATTTCATCTTTGTCCCCGACATTGGTAATCTCATGCTCAACTGCGGTTTCACTGAAGATTTTTCTTCCGTACCTTGCTCGGGTTGATGGTATGGTTTTATAGCATTGCACTTTTCCAACAACTAATATGAGCCAATATGAGCTGAGTTTTCGAAATGCTCTATGTTGATGAACTAGAGCTCTCCTCCTCATCGCTACCCTACTGAAAAAGTTCATGTGATATATCATGTAGAAAAGTACATGATAAATCACATAATAAATTGTATGAAGTTATGACCGATATCAGTGCACAATTTATTGTGTACTTTATTTTGTGATTTGTTACATGATTTATTGTATAGTTCGAATTCACATCGTTTATTATGTAATTTATCATATGATTTCTCATATGGTCTGGGTTTATATCGGAGAAAAAAAATGAGGACTTCGTGCGGGATCGAACCCACGTCCGTCAGATTCTGAAGCAGCCTCGCTACCGCCTGGGCTACGCCGCTTGTTTATATAAGTTAACAGTTTGACGAACATGAAGTCCACAGATGACCGGAATTTATTTAATTTTCTCTCACCGAGTTTAGCTTTATTTTAATCCAACTATTTGTATGTAATAAATAGCGTGACCGAGGTGGTAGCGAGACTGCTTCAGGATCTGACGGACGATCCTGAAAGATCCTGAAAGATCCTGAAGGATCGTCCGTCAAATCCTGAAGCAGTCTCGCTACCACCTCGGCCACGCTATTTATTACATACAAATCATAGTTGGATTAAAATAAAGCTAAACTCGGTGAGAGAAAATAAAATAAATTCCGGTCATATGTGGACTTTATGTTCTTCAAACTGTCAACTTATATAAACAAGCGGCGTAGCCCAGGCGGTAGCGAGGCTGCTTCAGAATCTGACGGACATGGGTTCGATCCTGCACGAAGTCCTCATTTTTTTTCTCCGATATAAACCCTGACCATATGATAAATTACATAATAAATGATGTGAATTCGAACTATACAATAAATCATGTAACAAACCACAAAATAAAGTACACAATAAATTGTGCACTGATATCGGTCATAACTTCATACAATTTATTATGTGATTTATCATGTACTTTTCTACATGATATATCACATGAACTTTTTCAGTAGGGTAACAATGACATGGCGTCTATTTTGTTGTGCATCTTTGTTGTTTTTTTTTAAATATTGTTATTGGAAACACCTTTCATGGAAGCAGTATCCTTCGGAGGAACACGTTTTCGCTTCCATCTATCTCCCGCGTTGTATAACTACATATCATCGTTGATTTTTGTAAATCACTCTGTGTCGTCGCCGTACCAACTTTTTCGCTGAGGATAGTACCTGGGAAATTTCGGAAAAAAAATGTTTCAGTCCATTTCGTTTACTAAACATATATATGATCGTTATTCATGCAGATTATATCGATAATTCCATATAATATGCAGGCAAAAGCTAAAACACGTCAATTTCGTTTCAAGTAATTGACACATACCGATAAACAATGCCAACTACAATATGACAATAAATATACTATATATGTACCTATGATAATTTGATAAATCTTCATGTCTCTGAATTGAAGAGTTCTTTTCCTTCCAGTCCATGAATAATCTCGCGCTAAGTTGTCATCGATTATTGCACTCAATATATTGGCGATGAATTAGATGACCCTGTACAGATCTTCCGAGGCTTTTCGAGACTCTTCAAAGGTCTTCCGAGGCCTTCGGAGATTCTGCACAGGCGTTCCGAGATCCTATGATGGCGTCATTGGAAAAAAAAAAATTGCCTCGCAATTAGCATGAACAGCAACATAAACAAAACAAAAGAGAAATACCTAAACCGAAATTTTTCAAATATTGAACAAAATTTCAAATAAAAAAATTTTAAAATTTAAAAATTTCAAATAAAAACAAATAATTCAATTTTCAACAAAATTTCAAATCGATAAAATTTTAAAACTTCTAGATTTCAAATTAAAACAAACAATTTAATTTTTTAGATCTGCTAAGGGCCAGCGGGGGCCTTCGAAGACCTCGCGATGGCCTTTCGCAGCCTTCGGAGGCCCTGCACAGATCTTCCGATGCCTTTCGAGACTCTTCAAAAACCTTCCGAGGCCTTCGGAGACTCTGCACAGGCGTTCCGAGACCCTATGAAGGCGTTGTTGGAAAAAAAAATTGTCTCGCAATTAGTATAACCAGCAACATAAACAAAACAAATGAGAAATACCGAAAACAAAATTTTTCGAATATTCAACAAAATTTTAAATAAAAAAAATTTTTAATTACAAAATTTTAAATAAAAAAAATTTTAAATTACAAAATTTTAAATAAAAAAAATTTTAAATTACAAAATTTTAAATAAAAAAAATTTTAAATTACAAAATTTTAAATAAAAACAAATAATTCAATTTTCAACAAAATTTCAAATCCAATGAATTTAAATAATTCAAAATTTAAAATCAAAACAAATAATTCAATCTTTTAGATCTGCGAAGGGCCAGCGGGGGCCTTTGAAGACCTTGCGATGGCCTTTCGCAGCATTCGGAGGCCCTGCACAAATATTCCGAGGCCTTTCGAGACTCTTGAAAGGTCTTCCGAGGCCTTTGGAGACTCTGCACAGGAGTTCCAAGACCCTATAAAGGCGTTTTTGTAACAAAAAAATTGCCTCGCGATTATCATTGCGAATGTGGATAAAGATGAGAAGAAAAGAGAGCGAGAAATAAAAGAAAGTATCTGTGAAAATGTTAATGTGGATTGTAAAGAGTAAACAGCGGAAATGTAGGAAGTGAAAGAAAGTAAAATAAAATAAAGTCAAATAAGAGAAGTGTGAGAGGAACGAGCGAGTGAAAATAATGTTGAAGGTATGATTGGAAGGACGGAAATATAATGCGAGGCAGAGATTGAATGAAATGATTGAAAGAAGCAGAGGGAGCAAAGAAGGAATAATGCGGATGAAGAATGTGAAATGTAGGAATGAGAGAAGAAAATGTGAAGTGAAAAAAGAGAGCGTCAAGAATGCGGGAAAAATAAAAGGTGTGAAAAATGGAATGTGGAAGAGAATTTATAACATTTGTAAGAAACTGTAAACGTTGTACAAATAAAATTCACCGATTGATACTCGTCCATTTTCAAACAAAAATTTTTACATCCTTAATACTAAAAAAAACTTTAAAAAATAGAATTTCGTGGTCTCGTCTCGACTTTTTTTGTTTTTCTGACATTTTTTTTTTTCATTTCCGGCTGCAGGCGTATGCCTGATTGCCATGAAAAGGCTCTTCCCGTTGTTCGTCAAACAATTTAGTTTTTCGATGTACGGCAATATGTGTTTAATATAGTTGTTTTGTATTGACATCGGGCTCCTATGCGTCATAAACTGGAAACGAAAAAAATAAAAATTAATTTTATAACAACACCGGCACACAAAAAAAAAGTGGTCTGTACTTTTGACCAGAAATATCTAGGTTTATGTATTTCGACCCGCTGAATTCGAATTTGAGTTCCGTTTAACCCGTAAACCTCCAAAATTTTGAGTAAATTGCCAAAAAACCGCTAAAAATCGCTAAAAATAGCAAAAAAAATGCAGTATTGCAAGCAAGAAATTTTATTACGAACTAGATCAATGTTTGTTATGTATTTCGATGCGCTGAATCCGAATCTGAAGTTGATTTAGCTCGTCAACCCTCCGAATTTTGAGTAAATTGCAAAAAACCGATAAAAATCGCTAAAAATAGCACAAAAAAATGCATTAATGCAAGCGAGAAATTTTTTTACGAACTAGATCATTGTTTCTTATGTATTTCGATGTGCTGAATTCGAATTTGAAGTTGATCTAGCTCGTCAACTCTCCAAATTTTGAGTAAATTGCAAAAAGCCGATAAGAATCGCCATATAGCAGAAAAATACAGTAATGCAAGCGAGAAATTTTTTTACGAACTAGATCAATATTTCTTTTGTATTTTCGATGCGCTCAATCCGAATTTGAAGTTTATTTAGCTCGTCAACCTTCTCAACATTCAGTAAATTGCAAAAAATCGCTGAAAATCGCTAAAAATTGTAAAAATTGAAGTTATGCAAACGAAAAAAATTTTCTCGAATTACAATATGTTTTTGGTGTATTTCGATAGGCTGAATTCAAATCACAAGTTTATTTAGCTGGTAGACCCTCCAATGTAAGAGTAAATTGCGAATAACCGCTGAAAATTGCTAAAAAAAAAAAACGTGAAAAATTGCAATTATGCAAACGAAAAAACATTTGTTAAACTAAATTAAGTATTTTTCTTTTTTATTTTGATGCGCTGAATTGAAAGTCGAAGTCAGTTTGATATTTTAAGTTGGAAGGTGTACAAGCCAATAACCGACTTCGGTTTGTGTGCCGCTGTAATTAGGCAAATAATTAAAATTTTAAAGGTACACTATTACCGCAATATTAAAACTTACCCCTTCCTCGATCATCCTCTTCCAGGCGTTCAAGCCTTTGGAAGTTGAAATGGTCCTTCGCAGCAGCAGCCAATGCAGCATGACTTCTTTTTCCATTTCGGAATAAGGTTTCTTTCTACAGAAAGATGAATTTCAACTATATTTTTATACGATAAACTAAGGAACGAAGAAGAAGAAAGAAGCAGAAAGTCGACCGGGAACAACGGAAACAGCGGGCAGAGGAAGATGTGTGCGAACGGAATATGTGGGAATATGGCGATATTGGGTAGAGACAGAAAGCAAACTGGAGAAAATGATACACGAAAAGAGGGGTGGGAAAGTACGAGAGAGTGATAGGAAAGAATATAATTGGGTTGGGCCAAAACAAAATGTGGAAAGGACGTAAAAGGAAGCAAGAATGCGAAAAGAGGGAAGGGAAACGTTTGAGAGAGGGATGAGAGCAAATTTAAGTGGTTTGGGTAAAAAGAAATGTGGAAAGGATGAGAAAGGAGAAAGTGGAAAAATGGAACAAAGCGGAAAAATGGATCTAAGTGGAAAAGCAGAACTAAGTGGAAAAATGGAACTAAGTGGAAAAAATGGAACTAAGTGGAAAAACTTAACTAAGTGGAAAAAGGAACTGAGTGAAGAAATGTATGGGCAAAAAAGGGCTTAAGAAAGCATAGTAAATAGGAAGATGGAAAAACAGAGGGTAAAAAGAATAAGAGGCGAAGGTAAATTTGAGGAACGGAATAGCAATGGAAATAAACGTTTAGGTATGGGCATCAAAGAAAAGTGGAATGGACGTGATAGGAAAAAGGAAAAAGGAAAAAATGGAACAAGGTAAAAGAGATGCGACGGATAGATAAAAAGGATTCGGGAAAGGTTAACAAGTCGCTTGAGAAAACGTGGAGGCAGAGGGAACGAGCAAGATGGCATAAGATAAAATATAAGTTGGATGTGAAGCAAGAAAGGAAGGTCGGAAATGTAAATGTTAATTCAATTGTAAGTGGAAAATAAAGAGCGGTGGTAGGATAAAGGTTGGAAATGTAAGTGTCTAAGTGGGAAATTGGAAGTAACTGGAGAATTGTATGGGCAAAAAAAGGGCATAAGAAAGGAATAAAAAGGAATAAAAAGTAAATAATAAGTTAGTATTAGAGGGAAGAAGAGAGGGGAATAGAGTCGAAAAAGGGGAAGGAAATGGCGAAAAAGAAAGGGAAGGAGGTGGGGAGAGAAAATAAAGGCTCAAGCATTAATTAAATCTAATAGTGAATGTTATAAAAGGCTGAGAAATTTGGTAACACAGGAACATAGATTTTAAATAGCTCAGAGGAGTATTATTATATCGAAGCAAAAGAGGAGTGATGGAAATGTAAGAGAGGGGATTGTAAAAAGGCGAAGGACGCCGTACATTGGAAAATAAATACAGTACAAGTGGCGAATTATGTACGTACGGTCGAGATTCAGCCATGTACCCCTCTACAGCTCCTTTATTTAGGTTACCGAGATCTTCCAGGGTCATGCTAAAAATAAAGAAATAAACGTTCAAAAATAAATATACTGTCAGTGAAAAATCTTGAAATTATTAATAGCCGATATGAACCCAAGGATTGAAATCCTCGGCTCAAGTTTCAAAAAATTAAAAGTCGCCAAAAGTTTGAATTCTGGCGGTAGAGATCCTTGCCTCAAGATTTGACGTATAGTCATTGGTCTCCGTCTTGAGTCTCGATGCGAGACGAAGACTGAAGGCTCTCGGCTGAAACTTGAGGCGAGGATTGGAATCCTTGCCTCAAGTTTCAAAAAATGAAAAGTCGCCAAAAGTTTGGGTTCTGGCAGTAGAGATCCTCGCCTCAAGATTCGACGTATAGCCATCGGTCTCCGTCTTCAGTCTCTATGCGAGACGGAGAGCGAAGGCTCTACGTGTATTTATTTATCTAATAGAAATAAAAAAGAAAAAAGTAATAAAATAATTTTGCTCACGTAGCGTCTTCGGCATCTGTGTTGATCTCCTCTCTTCTTCTTTTTTCTTTTCCGACATTCATTATTGCCGTGCGTTTTTGTATAAGCAATTTGTTGTAATGATTGATTACAAGCGTCTGTACTTTATTCTCGTCTTCGGTCTTTGAGACATTGCCGTTATTCTCATCGATCTCCAATTTCGGTTTTAACAGCGGTTCGGAGAACGAGGAAACGACCCCGAGGGGCGTTTCATCGTCGCTGTCGACGTCGATGCAGCAGTATTTCGAGTTCCCCATTTCTTTCGCAATCTGTCGAGAGAGTAAAATTCATTTTTTATTTATTTATTTATATTGTCACGGCCTTTTTAATTCAGCCAGACGATAACCAGGCGCACCTGGGCTTCGTATAGGGGAAACTCGGGGAAATATTATTTAAAAAAACGAGGTGAAAGTAAAGAAATAAAAAAAATGACAATTTCCAATGTATTCGATAAAAAAAATATAGTGTAGTACAGAGGCGAGGATTTGAATCCTCGCCTTAAGAGTCATCGAGCACACGTGACCAACTCAGAATCGAGGGTAGCGCCTCTCGCGGAAATATTTGAAAACACTGCATATCGAAGTTAGCGCCACTTACGGCAGATATGTCAACCAATGCATTTAGCAAAACGTTACGGATGTCGATAGGGTAGGATGTAAATGTTACAGTGGTGGCGCATGATTGATGAAGGGCCCTGATCGCCCCCATTGACCCACAAAGCTTATTTTATCTCAGGGCTCACTTTACCATAGACCATACAGAATGGACTGGGCATTGCCTATGCTGAAGTATTGTACGGCTTGCTGCTAAGTAAAGCAAAAGAGACAGAAGACGTATGTCGTTTGTAAAAGAAAGACGAAATGCTCTATTCACAGAGTAAACGTTGCCACGTTCAACACATCGCTATAGCTATCCTTGTCTCCTTACTCGGCAGCACCCCCACCACTCCAATGCCCAGTCCATTCTGTATGGTCTATGCACTTTACACTTACGCCATCACTGCTGCTTCTCTGCTCTTACCGACAACCGTGACTAGCGAACCTAGCGTTAGTAGCCGGAACTGCGAAATATATAGCATGTACTGCCATATAGCCGTAAGCACGGCATTGACGTCTCCGTGTCTATTTTTCGGATTATCGGTTTGTTTTTCAACGGAATAAGTTATATTTTTTTTTTAAGAAGTGCAATAAAGTGGCAAGCAGCTCCGTCTGGTCTGGTGAAGAGTGGCAGATGTGCATGAAATTCATAATAAAATGAATTCATCAATTGGCAAAAAAAGAGTGGGGGCAAACGACAGCTTTTATGTTCATTTGTGCGATACTATTATATCTTCGGTGAAATCCGAAAAATACGTTTCTCTACAATTCTTAGTTCGCTTATTGTCCATTTGGCGCTTCGTATGCACTCGCTCGATGACTCTTAAGTTTGTATTCAAGACGGAGCCTTCGGTCTCCGTCTGGAGCAGAGATCCTTGCCTCAAGATTAAACGTATAGTAATCGGTTTCCATCTTGGATTATGGTGTTAGAGATCCTTGCCTCAAGTTTCAGCGGAGAGCTTACGTTCTTCGTCTTGGGTCATCAAATAAATTATTCGCAGGTTTGACTTGCAATTAATTTATTACAGTTAAGGAAATAATCTCAGGTTTGGACTAATGAATTATGAACAAATCGTCGGTCAATGGTCAATCGAAGATAATCCATTCCTCGCAGACTAAGGGTTTCATACCTTCGAACACCACTGCTCCATCTGGAACAACAAAACGATAGGCAATAAACGTTATGGTATTACCGAGAGGCAAATCGTTTACTAATCAAGATTTCCATCGAACCCTGTTATTGCCAGCTAACAAACGATAGTTTTTGCGGAGAAGATAAACAATAAGCAATGGATTTACCTGCGGCTCGAGACATCTTCAATATCCATCGACGACTATTACTGAAAGTGCTGTACTTCTGTAACAGAACTATTATTAATAGTCTTCGTTAGATATTGAAGATGTCTCGAGCCGCAGGAAAATCCATTGCTTATTGTTTATCTTCTCCGCAAAAATTATCGTTTGTTAGCTGGCAATAACAGGGTTCGATGGAAATCTTGATTAGTAAACGATTTGCCTCTCGGTAATACCATAACGTTTATTAACTATCGTTTTGTTGTTCCAGATGGAGCGGCAGTGTTCGAAGGTATGAAACCTTAAGTCTGCGAGGAATGGATTCTCTTCAATTGACCATTACCCAACGATTTGTTCATAATTCATTAGTCCAAACTTGAGATTATTTCTTTTACCGTAATAAATTAATTGCAAGTCAAACCTGAGAATAATTTATTTGATGACCCAAGACGGAGAACGTAAGCTCCGTATTTAATATTTATTAATTTTAACCCATATATCTAATATTCTTAGGAATCGTCATTTAGACATTTATAGCTAATTGAATAGTCTCCAGGGATAGAACTACCTATAGTATATGTAATATAGTAATGTAGTATATGTAAGCATAGGATGAACGAGAGAACACGGAAGCTATCCGTACGATATAGGTGGGGGGTATTTTGGAGACACCTATATTGTGCGGGACTCACGGTTCGTGAGTCGCGATCGAGCCAGCACTCGATTTGTGTGAATAATCAATAAAGCTATATCCCACACGGAACATGACATCCATTAGAGGTCCATACTTGATCCATAGATCTATGGGAGCTCTATATATATGGTGGATGTCTTATGGACATCCATAGGGCATCCAAATATCTATGGTTTTCATGGACATTGACTGGATGTAATATGGACATCCATAGGGCATCCAAATATCCATGGTTTCTTATGGACATTGACTGGATGTAATATGGATCTCCACATAATAGAATTCCATATTGGATATATGGAAAATTCCTCTTCAATATATAATTTAAATTTTGCTACGATATATAAGCGCGCGGTCAACTTCAAGAATTGAAATGCATATGATATCTCTGTCGTTGAATAATTCGAATATTGAATGCAAAATAATATGATTTTCGGAGTTTTTTGTTTTATTCACCTGGATTAATTGAGATAACATAGAGAATTTCATATAACTCTGAAAATTTCGATCAGATTTGTTCATATATAAGAATTTGTTCATCGTTATTATTATATTATCAACAACAGTCATTAAAAAAGATTGAAAAAAAATTTTTTTGGATTTCTTCTTCCGTGCTGTTTGTGGAAAAAAGTAGCATTATTATTATTATTAAAGTAAAACTTATTTAGGCACACACACATTTTCCCGGATAGTAAATAAAACTGAGCTGAAATAACGCTCTGAACAGTGACGCTTCGAGTTAAGTCGGCTCCAGTCGATTTTCCGAGTGAGACAGTCCGCGGAGCACCGAAGTGAGAAAGAGATAGTCAATGCGTTGCTGGGCAGACGATAGACGTGCTTTGACTCGTCAGACATCTTGAAAATTTTCGGAGTAAAACGCAAGAAAAGAAAGAAATCGAAAAGGATTTAAAAAAAAAAGAATAAATAAATAAATAAATAAAGACAAAAGTGTTTCGCCCACGGTCTCTGGGGCTAACCGGTACGAAATCCCGAAGAAACTGGGCCAAAGCGCAGGAGGAAGGAGACGCTGTGCTCATAAGGCAATTGGCCAGGTAACGGTTACTCAGCGGGAAGGTTGGCAGCCATTTTGATACGCACAAAGGACTTTATGAGGTACAAGTGAAAAGCCCTTTCTTTTATCCCTGTTATGCCCTGTAACGTGTGGGACTTTCTGCAGTGAGGAAAAAAAAAAAAAAAAAACAGCACAGTAGGAGGCCTACAAAGCTGCCGTGATGACGAGCAAAAGCTCTAAATCGCGAATCAGCGGAGAAATTAGGGATACAGAGATAGAGAAAGAAAATCCATATTTGATGTTAGGAGAGCTTAACGAGGAAGAGGTAAATGAGGTGATTATGGGTACACCCACAACCACATTGACCGATTCTAACCCCCGCAAGAGAAAGAGTGTAATAGGGCGGAATTAATCATTAATAAACATAGACGACGGTACGGACTCAAGGAGGCCAGAATCGAGTAACGACAACCTGAGGGAATTGCTGTCTAAGAGATTTAGGGGCGGACAGGAGGCCCAAAGGCAGGAGAGTGGAAACAGATACACGGCGACAAGTAAGGCTCCGTTTGTGATATTAATAACCCAAGTGAACTCTGACCCGAGGCTCGCAGGCCATCATGCGACCGACAACCAAACCCACGGGACAAACGATGGCGCGGGGGTGGGCAGATTACATCCAATGATAATTGGAAAAAAAACTTCGACACAAAAACACGGGTGTCATAGAAGTAAAACGTAGGGGGAAAAACTTAGTCGAGGTATCATTTCAATCTTTTCAGGAAGCAAATACTCTAGTGGCGGAGCAAAACTCGAGGCTGCCTCCCAATTGGAGAGCTTATATCCCAGATTATAAAGTGTCAAGAACCGGCATCGTCAAGGATGTCGAATCGTCCTTAACGGTGGACGAAATACGCGAAGGGCTAGAGTGGGTGAGCTCTCCTACGCGAATTTTAAGAATCGAAAGGATATATCGTGTCGACCGCTCGGGTGGAAACCCGAGAGAGCTTGTTCCTACAAGCACCATCAAGATCGTCTTTGAAGGTAATGTGCTACCTAAGAAAATCTCTATATTTAAAATGAGAGCGGAGGTAGAGCCTTTCGAACCGAGGACAAAGAGGTGTAATAAATGCCAAAGATTTGGACACCTCGCAAAACAATGTAGGGCCAAAGAGAGATATAGGATATGTGGAGATCCCCATTCGGATCAGCAGTGCAAAAATAAACCAAAGTGTGTGAACTGCGGAGGAGACCACGCAGCCTCAGATCAGAATTGCGAACTCGCCATAAAACAGAAAATAATCAATAAAATCATAGCGCTCGAGAACGTAAATAGGGTGGAGGCTTTAAACATTATCAGGGTAAATAAACTGAATAATATGTATCGCGCCGAGGCGTGACTCGAAAACGGGAACAGGGACGGGAGAGAGTCAGACGGAGCTAGGGGCGCGGGGGATCTATGGTTCGTTCAGGACCTGCAGACCGCCCGGCCACGAGATGACAGAGACTTTCCCCCACTCAGAAACGCCTCCCGCTAAAGAGTAAATGGGGAAAAAGATAACGACAATAGCACCCGCCCCAGTAATCCGAGGTCAGAGATAATTAAAGCTCACAAAAGCAAAAGGAAAATTCCTAAAAAGATTCCAATCTCGGATTTCTACCCGACGAATAAGGACACGACGGACACTAACCCCGTTTTGTTTCCAGGTACTACAGGAGGTGATGGAGAGAACCCTCTTCCTAGATCGTTCCCTGTAAAGCAGCCACCATCCTTCTGCACAAATAACATCTCATCACAGAATACGGAAACTAATAATACTAATCCGACTCAAGCAGAATCCCCGACGCAAGGACAGCAGCGACGAAAGCCCGCTGCTTTCACGTCACCCGGGAAGGAGAATGTCAGCGAGAGAGACATAAGCTTTGAAACTTGGTTCCCAGAGGCACATTTATTGAGCGCCTCACAACGATCCATGATAGGGAAAACGCCTGAATCTGAGCGAGCATTAACGAAAATAAATTACCCACCTCAAAATAAACAGGAGGGTGAACACTGACATGCTCGACTCTTAATTCTCGGGCCTCACGTTTGTGCAATAAATACTTTTTGTGATAGTAACCGTAAGTTTCCGTGCTTGTTTTATTTTGCTCAGTATAGGCTCTCCGGTAGGCGAATGTAAGCTAAATATTGCTCAGTGGAACTGTCGAGGTCTCCAGGGAAAAAAACACGAAATACCCATTATTTTACAGGACAATGACGTTATCCTCCTTTCCGAAACGTGGCTCAACGAGGAGGTTAATTTCAATTTTCCCTACTGCAATTTGGTTAGAAGAGATAGGGATACGAGCGAAACTGGTGGAGGTGTCGCTATCGCGCTGAAAAAAAAAATCAGATATAGATCCATCACACTAAAAGCGGTGAAATGGGATATAAGAGAAATAGAAGCAGTGGCAGTAGAGGTGCAGTTGGCAGGCAATAAAAACGTCGTCATTGTCAGCGTATACAGAGCCCCTAATTTCCGTACTAAAAAAGAGACTTGGGATTTCTTCATCTCAGAGCTAGAAGATGTAAAAAAGAATAATTTTTTCTTTATCGGGAGAGATCTGAATGCGCAGTCTCCGCTATGGGGCAGTATTAAAGAGAATCCGTCAGGTAAATCTCTCATCCGATCCCTAGATAATTTCAACATGAACATCCTTAATGATGGATCCCCGACGTATTTCTCTCCTATATTGAAACGTTTCAAGATTTTACGTGTTAAATATCGAAAGTTTTAAATGTTTTATTTCGATCTGAGAGCTGGATTCGTGTTCTGGGCTCGAGTAATCAAAAAGAGATAGCCAAGGAATTAATTATTTAAATGTAATTTGGGAAATTCAATCAATTGGTGTGTTACTTTTTGTTGTTTGTTTTGTTTGCCTCAGAATATGTTCACTCTTAGGGTATGGTGGCCGGAACTAGTTCATCATCGGCATTGTGACTCTATTGTTGATCGCTTTTATGATCAAATAATTAACAAAAGAGTTATATGGACTTTGCCGGTCCAGACAACTAATTAATAAAAAAAGAGGTTAATTTAGGAGGACACGTTTATTATGATTCTACGTTTGAGATCTATGATTACTGGTCCTTGGTAATCTAGAAATTGAAGTGTGAAATTTGTTTTTTTACTGAAGCTAAGTTGAAAAATGGTTTTATTCAAGGTTTTGGTGTTTGGTGGCTAATGCCGAGATCTAGGTTCTTCTATAAGAAAACCTATACTCTAGGCGACTTATACTATGTTATGTCGTACTTTCTCTAGCTCGCGTTGGACGCTGTGCCAATACGAATTCGAGATCGTGCGACGGTAGTGAGCCGGGCCTGCTCAGGAGCACGAAACAAACAGAGCGGATCTTCCTGTAAAAAGTATGGTTCGATGGCTTGAGTAGTACCTAGGGAAGATCTGTGGCTGACTGCTCGACGTGGGTCGAGCCGTTAGTACAGATATTAACAAGGGAATTTTACTATGCGCTCGATGCAATACGAGTACTCTAGTAAAATATGCTAAAAGGATGGAAAACTTTGGCCATGCGCTCGACGCAGTGCGAGTACTATAGCTAAGTATGCTACTAGGTAGGAACTTACTCAGGCAATCGTGCAATACGATCACTTCGCAAGCGAAGGGTTTTTATAGGAAGGTCCTAATGCTAGCGTCAGACGCGATGCTGATACTAGCGCTTAGAGGTAGAGGTGTTCGGGAGCGAACGGTAGGAAAAGGAATGGTTGAATGGTGATCGTCCGTCGTTTGCTCGGCCTTTTATACCCGTCGCGGCTGTGGTGTCTAGCGTGGGGCCGTGAGTCATCAGCGAATCTGGTTTACTCATGCGCAGGATTATTATTGTTATTCGTCCACTACTGTACGTGTCTTGGTCAGGTACTATGCGTCACGTTCTGATCTCTATCGATCGTGATCTAGCGAGTGTTGGTAAGTTAGAGTACGCGGGAGTTACCCTCAGTAGATACGTCGCTGTGTGGGTAATGCGCTCAGTTTATTACGAGGAAAAAGAGGGGGGGGGGCTTCGTTCCGGTACAATATTCATACATGATGACGTCATCCTTCTAGAAGCTTCTGGAAGCTTCGATTGAAAAAAAAAAAACTACGCAGTTACGATTACGTCATCCTTCTCGAACCTTCTGGAAGATTCGATAATAATAATAATCTATGCAGTTACGATAACGTCATCGTTGTAGAAGGGCGAGGGGAAGCCGAGGGGCATCCTTCTAGAAGCTTCGAATAATAATCATAATGTACACAGTTAAGATGGCGTCATCCTTGTAGAAGGGCTGAGGGGGAGCCGAGAGGCATCCTTCTAGAAGCTTCGAGAAATATGACGTCATCCTTCTCGAATATTCTAGAAGCTTCGATGATGTCATCTATCTCGAATATTCAGGAGCATTTGATCTCGAATACAAATGGTAGGGGTATGTTCTATAAAAGCCGATTTTTTGTATCATAATTAATCAGTTTACTCGGAACAATCGCGTATCGCAGATATCTGTACAAAAACTGTAAGAATGGAAATAATTTTGAACGTACAAGGTTTCAAGAAATCCATCAATGAGTTTGTCGTGAAGGAGCTGGCAGCAGTTAAAATTCATCCAAATAAAGAGGGTTATGAGGAGATTGGGTGTTTACTCATTAAACCACCTTGTAAATGGGACGAGTTGCCAGCCAAATATAAATGCATGAACTTGTGGTGTGAACGGAATTATCACGGTATTCCCTGGAACGTTGGAGATATTCCTTACGCTAAATTAAAAGACGTATTCGACATCATTTTGAGGGATGTAAGTTTGATTTACGTAAAAGGGCTTGAAAAACAGCAGTGGATCGAGGATATCATAGGATACTGGAAACCAATTGTGAACATGGAAGATTTGGGGTGTCCCGCATTGCAAGAATTGAGAGTACCAACATGCTGGCATCACAAATATCACAATGGGGTGCGCCGATATAACTGCGCCTTCGAAAATGTCCTAAGGTTGAGGAAATGGTATTTAGAGTATGGGACTCCATCATTTTTAAGATCGGCGAAATTATTTTCTAAATTGGGAAATTTGCGAGACATGAGGACTGAAGATATTGCTCATCTCTCGAAAGAGTTCATTCTCAGTTGGGCATGGAACGATATCGATGATGTATGGGATAGACTACCTAGAGAAATGAAAGTGGATGAAGCTATTATGAAGTATCGTTGATGTGAAAAACACCATCAGGCAATAAGCGAAGATGATTTTGATGGACCCATACCACTAATAAAAAATTGTTCCACGTGTAGACATGCTATGTGTAAAAAATAAAAAACTAAACGCATTTCAAGTCCAATCGAAAAAATGATAGGGCGTAATTAAACTTTTTTAATAACGATCTCGAAACGGAGGGTGGGAGAAAAGAGCTATATAAAGGAAGACTTCTCCAACCAGCCAATCAGTCATCATGGACGAATTATCGCCGAACGAAGAGCAGCATTTGCTTTCAATTACGCCATACACCAGCAGTTACGATGAAGTTGTCGAGAAACATTTTGGGGACGTTCCACCGGAAAATATTCAAGATTTCATCTATGACTTATTTGACTTCGAAAAAAATGTCAAAACTTTGAAGTGTGATAAAAAGTGTAATATCGATGACCGAATATCGTGTTCCGAGTGCAACGTCATGCGTGATTCAATCGATGTTATTGATAAACACGTTAAAATGTATATCACTTTGTCGGCTATTTGAGCATGAAATTGTTTCAACTTAAACGTGAAATACAGACGAATGAGTATGTATTTTTCGAGGATGAACCTGTTAACCTTGTAATAGATCATACGCAAAATCTATACCATCTTGTGAAAAAAATGAAAGAATTTGTGATGATTTGTAAGAAAAGGAATAGTGAAAATGAATAAAATACTCTCGAAAATATACCATGTTTTTTTTATTTAAAAAACCAATACATCATAGTTTTAGGCAAAAAAAATTATACTAATTTCTTAACATTACCACTAATTGGATTATATTCAACGATTCGAACATGCAAAATCAAACAATATGCTGATGTTTGAGGTGGGAAAGAATTCGCTGACTCGAATTCCAAGCGAATATCGACTGGTCCCGATTTCAAAAGTTCGTTTTGTTTCGAACAATCGATAGCAATTAATGGTGCGTATTTGAGGAAATCGGCTTTGCTCAACAATGGTTCAGATTCTTTACCGTAATATGACGCTTGGAAGTTTGCATACATATCATACAGAAGAGCACATTGGTTGGGAGGAATATCAAGATTCAAGTTCGCATAAGGATATCATTGCGAGTTCAAAAACAGCTTAATATCGCGAATGTTGCAGTGATGAAAGTGACTCGCATTCGTATTTGCATTATTTTTCCTCCCACTTTGAAATCCCACTATTACGTATCGAGATTTTTCGAGTTGCGTCGATGTTTTAACGACCCACACGTGTTTTGAGGTAGCCGGTAGTAGTAGATACTCGTAAAATTCCCACGTACGGAAACTCATGGCAATCGATGGATCCTTGGCAATAAAGCTGAGCAGCTGGATTTTTCGCTGATCGGAAACTTTGATGTATGGCACCATGCATTCGATTTTATTCAATGAAATCTTGAATTGTTCAGCAGCAGCCTGACCTTCGGGACGTGTTTGTACAATGGCATTCGTATCATTATTCGATCTTGTTAAGATTAATTCATGTTTGGCATTAACGATAATTCGATTGTAATCTTCAGCGAATCCGAGTATCAGATTTAGTGGTATAGAAAGATCAATGTATCCATTCTCATCCGTCAACGTAGCCTCATCATCATCGTTGAGCCAACCAGTATTTTCCATCAGAGTCATTTGTCCAGGGCTCTGGGATACATAATTCTTCATGAGAGTCGTGAGGCCTACATTTTTGCTTCGATCGATCTCAATGGCATTTAGCTCATATCGTATTTCTTCAAAAAAATGGCAGATAGCGTTATTGATTAGCTTCGTATTTTGAACTGCAGTTCCATTAATCTTCGTTAGTCGACCATGTACGTGCAATGAGCTTCTGCTGGGTGGCAAACACAAGTCTTGATGTTGAACGGCAATTCGGAGTTCATCGTTGTTATTGAAGGTTGCCGATGCAAACGGTTGATGCGCATGAATCTCATAGTGCGCGATAGACTCATCGAAGATAATTGGTTTTTGTATTGTCAAGATCTCTTTCATGGTACGATGCAAGCAATACAGCAGAAGCGAATTTTTATTGTCCACTTTTTCTTCCTGCTCGGGGTTTGATTTTCAATCTCAGAGTCTTCAAAAACTGAATGTTTCGACATGTTAGCTCCTTGAGGGGTGCTAGACGACTGCTTGTTTCTCGGCATCTTGATTCAGTCTTATAGCTTCGTCCAACTTTCGTGTCAAACACAATACCCATTATGCTGATTTAACATGTAATCGTACGGTTATGATTTCTCCACGAAAATTTACCAACTGTCCGTCTTGATCCACAAGTTTGAGCTGAAGATAATCTATTGACTGTGTGGCGATCGGAAGGTAAATGATGTGTGAGGGTACTTCAACGATCTTATATCCTGGTGGAACGACTGGGAAAAATTCATGGATGGTGTGGACTCTTTGCTCGTTGATATAAGCGCCCGTGGTTATGTCGCACTCGACTCGCAGAGAGTTGATCTTGAGAATGGCTACTGGCAGCTCGGATTCATGAATTATATTAGCTGCTAATACACGTGGTGTGAATCCCAATAGACGACCGATGGAATCGTCAGGTATAAAATTGATCTCTCGATTGCACTTGATCTCGCTGCACAGAGTATTGTTGTTCGGTCTCAGATCGATGGTGATATTCTTGCTGGAGAGTACGCTCTGTAAGTATCGCTCGATATCCTCAATTTCATAGCTTCCAGTGGGTACGGTTACTGTTTCCTCTCCCACATGAAACTTATCATTTCCCACATCAATGTTTGGTATTGAGTGAATGTCGGCAATTCAACGAGTCCGAGAGTATAATTTTTGAATAGCGATAGTACTATCGATGGAAAATAGTAAGCTTCCAGTATGGAGCTCGTTCCCGAAAGCGTCAATGTGAAAGAATCACTCATGGTGGTTAACGTTCAACTGATGCTTCCTAGGACATGAGTATCCACTTTATAGATAACCACTCAAAAATTTTAGACACAAATGTCCGCACACAACAGTGTCATAGTTCTGGTATCTTTTATGATTATATTTGATAATGCTACCAACACCGAAATAGTTTATCAGATCTTGAGGTGGCTGAAGATTACCGAAGCTGTCAAAGTAAATGACTTCATGGTTGATTTTTTTGTACGCAACCCAATGTCTACCAGAACCATCCTTATCATCGAGATTCACAATAGCCGATTCAAATTTTCGAGGTCCATTCTCGGGTAAGTCGTTTCTCATGTAAACTCCACGGAAATATGGAATTTTCATAGCTCCGGCGTACTTTATCAAATCAGCATCGGTAAGAGCTCGGTGTGGTAGCCTTACGCGTTTTTTGTCAAGTAGGGTTTCAAGTGCAAGCCCATACCCTTCCTGTGGGGTTTTAGGTAAAGTCCTTTGCCCAACGCGTTAGCTTCGATCGTCTCGTTGTGACGTTTACTTTCCTCCAATTGTCTTTTAGCAGCGCTTGCATCGTTTATGGCTTTTGCTATACCCGCTGCACCACCAGCTAGAGCTCCAGTGGCACTTAATCCAGCAAAAATGGGTATGAGAAATGGTAGAAAACCACCAATTTTCGCGGCTACAGGCAGGATACGTGGTGATTTAACTTTTCTCCTTCCGCCTGCCTTCTTCACGGCGTCACGTGCGCCTTTGAGAGCCGATTTTATAGGATTCACACCGCCCATTGATGCTTTGGCTGCATTGACTACCTGCCGCAGCGTCATCTTCCTCATGTTATTTTTTCTCTGTGCTCTCTTCACACGCATACCGAGCTTGGTTTTGGCTTCTATCGTGTTTGCGACACCCCAAGCTGCTGCTTTTCCTCCAATACCCGCCTCTTTTGCGAAAACTCTTTGCCAGGCTTTTTTCGCAAGCACTTGATCCGCCTCGTGTCGTGCCGTAAGGTTTTCCCGATTTTTCGAGTATGCAATATCGTGTTCTTTGCAAGCAGCGTCCAGGGGATTAATACCAGGATCACCTCGAGCAAGTCTCTCTGTTAATTTCGTACCGGGACCGCAGTACTGATATCCCGGTATATGTAACTCAAAGGGGAGCTTATTGATCAAATTATTGACAAATCCTCTTCCACGTTTTTTCGTACGCTCCCGAATGATCATCACCATAGCACGAAATGTTTTTGACTAAGCAGTTACAGGTTACGAATGCCCTATTTATACTTTTTTCATTCTACATTTTTAATACTTTTTCCGCTTGTCACCAACAGCGCTGTATCGTCCTGAATGAACTTCACCCGAAAATCTTTGACTTTCTCGAATCTTTTCAGCTTTCAGTTTGTCATTGGTGGAAGGAGGAGGAAACTGTCTATGTTGTTCTTGCGCGAAATTCTTCAAACTGTCAGTTATGGGATTTTTTGAATCGTATCGTTTACTCTTTTTTTTTTCACATGTTCATCGGAAGAGAGAACATTCGTTACTGAGACACTAATCATTATAAGCACCCTACTTATACTTATTTCTATCAGTCGTTATCAAGATGAAGTTCAAGACACAACCTGAGAAATTATCTGTCATGAATTTTGATAAACTTGCACAGCGAGAAGCGAAGAAGCGACGCCATAGACCTCTGCTCCCAAACAGTGTGCCTGCTGTGATTTGTGGACCGTCAAATTGTGGCAAAACGAATGCTCTTTTTACCCTCATAACGCACCCTAACGGGTTGAGATTTGAAAACGTTTATGCATACTCTAAATCGTTGAATCAACCAAAGTACAAACTTCTCAAGCGTTTACTCGGAACTGTAAAAGGAGTGGGATATTTTCCTTTTGACGATCATGAGCAAGTAATCAGGCCCGAAGATGCTCGACCAAATTCAATCATGATTTTTGACGATGTAGCCTGTGAGAAGCAAAATAATATGAGAGTTTTCTTTTGCATGGGTCGACACCGCGATGTTGACTCGTTCTATCTCTGTCAAACGTACGCTCGTATCCCAAAACACCTAGTTCGTGACAATACTGCTGGTACTAATTGCTGGTACTTTTTCGTCAAGATGAAATGAATTTACGGCATATCTATGATGATCATGTGAACACCGACATGTCGTATGCACAGTTTAAAGATTTGTGTTCAGCATGCTGGAACGATAGTAAATAATCTTTCGTAGTGATTGATAAAGATGGAGACATGAATGATGGTCGATATCGCCGAAGATTTGGTTGCTTTATAAATATAAGCGCATCAGAGAAATAAAAACAGTCAACGTTCCAACGGAAAGGCATCAACATGCGGAGTGCAACATTCAACAAAGAAAAAGACGTTTTACGAAAAATCACAACCGCGAGTGATGCGATTCGACGAAAGCACAAACTTATAAAATCGGGTAGAGAGACCACGGAACGGGTCATGGATGAAGTTTTCAGACCCGTGGTGACTCATCTTCAGAAAATTGTCGATCAATCGAAAACACTAGAGAATATAAAGAAAAAACTGAAAAAGGAAGAACCTGCCTTGAAGATAGAAAGGGATCTTGATAGCTCTTTTAGAACTGCATATGATGATGATGATCATGATGATGATGATTATCAACAAGTATCAGATTCATCATACGAGAAGGATTCTTCTGTTGTGCATGAAACATCGAACAAAGAAGATTATCGACAAGTACCAGATGCGACATTCGAGAAGGATTCGTCTGTTATACATGAAACACCTAGTGAATCACTTATCCAGCAGTATCTGCATGTGTTTGAAACGACTGAAGGAAAAGAGCTTGATACCGTATACGGTGTTCGCAAACTCACGGGTGGTGTTTTGAAGATCGGTGATTCACCGGTGAATTTTGATGACAAGCGCATCTCAGTGCAAAACAATACTTACGATCTCTCCCCCGGTTTGCTCGAATTGATATTCAAAAAGTCACCAAACAGAGAGATCATAACTGCAACAGATATGGATAATTATGGTGCAATTATCACAAGCACGAATGCGCATCACAAACACTATAAACCGAACAAATCCATTCGTACAGATAACGAAAAATTCAAAAATATTATTGCAAAGCTGGTTGATTCTCCGATGAAATTAGCAAGGAGGACACCGAAGAGGCGGTCACAACCATCAGGAAAGGGCTTACCGCTGTATATGATTGCTAGGAAGAATAATAAAATGGACTACGTTTATTGGGATGATCCGAATGAATTGGTGGATCGACTAAGATTACTTATGGCATCACAGGCAGCCGGCAACACGAATCATAACAATGAAATAATCTCCATCATTGAGGAATTGCGTGAAGCTGGAATTATTTATTAGATGGTACGTGGACTACACGGTTTCATTTGAGCCATGAACGTCAACGTGTTTGGGCGACAGTTATCGAGAAAAGGTAGTCTCCCAGGCAGCCGCGGTCCTCCTGGAGATGGATTCAAAATTACTACCGATGGTCAATATGATATGAACAATAAAAGATTTTGTAATCTTGCTGATCCTGTAAATGCAAATGATGCAGTGACTGTTGGAGTCATGAAAAATATTGTACAGCAAGAAGTTCATCTCGTATACGAAATTACGTTTTCTTTGCGAAATAATATTGACGATGTTGATATAATGATTCGAGGTCTTCAGTCCGAATTTGGCAATAATTTAAAAAATGAACGAATAAATTATGAGAACCTACAAGATCTCATGAAGCACAACTCTGAGCTCATTAGCGATCTGGAAAACAGACCGAGAACATTGGAGCATAAGGACAATTAAAGCTGGCAGATGAGAAAAAAAATGAATGAGCGGAAGATAGCTGTAGTGGAGGAGCTCCACAGACCTGCGAGAAAAAATTATCCCCGTCGTCACGTGAATATTCGTGGATTGGATGAAACCTGGCAGGCTGATCTTGTGGACATGTCAGCATACTCACGATACAACAATGGCTACGAATTCCTATTGACGATTATCGATGTATTTTCCAAATTTGCTTGGGCTGTACCGATACAGAGTAAGAACGGCAAAGATGTAACGAACGCTATGAAATCTGTACTCGCAAAAGGCCGTATACCGAAAAAATTGCATGTTGATCGTGCCAAAGAATTTTATAATAGCGACTTCAAGAATCTATTGCAACGTTACCACATTGAACTATATTCCACGTTTAGTAATATGGAAGCATCGATATGTGAACGTTTTAATCGTACATTAAAATTAAAATGTGGAAGAAGTTCAGTCTACGAGGAACGTATAAATGGATTGAAACGTTTCGTGAAATTCTTCAATTTTGCTTTTGAAGGAATTCCCGATTTTTAATCTGATTTATGTAATGTTATGATTTTTTGTGTGTTCGTCTGTCGTCCCGTCGTTTCGTCCGGGCGAACAGAAGGTTCGACACGGGCCCGAGGTCAGTGACGTTTTATGTAGGAGAGAGGTTTGCCGAATCGATGTGATAATTTTTACTGGTTTTTCGAGATTGCCTCAGATTGGTTGTTATCGGTATTTCCCATTGGTCATGTATGACCTGGGGATAACGTGACCCGTCATCACAGGCGTTTAAAAAGTGGGCCACTTAAATGAGAGGAGAACCTTGAGAAGCAAGGTCTCCTTTGGGACACGCAAAAGTTAAATCCAGCGGCAACTGGGCAATAAGGAATTGAAAGGTTGATGAATAGGTGTGATATTAATTGGTACTGCAATATAGGATAAATGAATCTACGATGTTAAGGAACAGTCTGCGTTCGTATGTCTGACTCGAATCGTCGTTTGTCCTCGTTCGTACGTCAGTCGTTAGGCCTCGATTCGCCAGTTACGTGGCGTGAGACTGTATGTAATGTCTCGAGACTCGGTGTGCTTTGAGACGCGACGTCTCTCTATTGTTATGCCTGTGGTTGCCCGTGTGAATGTTCGTTGATGTTTGAGTGTGTATGCGCGTGTGTGTGTGTGTTTACTCAAGTATCACGGTGTTTCCAATCGGGAAGCGATTGGGAACATAAAAAATCAATTTTCCGTTCTATTTCGAAAATTGATATCTCTTTGTCGGCTGACTGAAATTGATGCGTTTAACCAGCGTCCTGGGAGTGGAAGGCCACTCGCCCAAATTCAAATGATTCTACCAATTCTCAATGCGTTTACTCGTGATATAGACAGATGGTCGGAAAGATTCAAGAATGATGATAATTTAACACGAGGATAAGTGAAGCTTATCACTCGTGGAGGGTTTTCTCAGCAAAGCGCCTTCTTCCTTGTTCCCGCCCTCAGCCACAGTGCTGAGGGTTTTTCCAAGGAATCCGGTTCCCTACCTCGAGGTTATTATTCTGAGACGATCACCTGATTCACTATCCAACTTCCCGACGCGGTGCGGGGGCTTCAAGCAAACCAGGCTCCCTATCACCTGAAATCTTTTATTGAATAGGAATGAACGAGAGTTGTGATTTGCTTAGTCTTTAGAAAGACAAGCAAGTACGTTATAATAGATTCGCCCTAAAAAGGACGAATCAACGATGATCACGAAGAGTCTTAAAAAAGAATATTCGAGATAAATGAAGTAGCCAGATGTCGTTCAGTTCGTAGTCCTTGATGCACGATGTGATACGAATGCGTTGAGAATCTCGGAACGTGATGACACGAAGTGGATGTCAAAGTAGACGAAGTACGTCGTAGAGAAAGAATGTCAAGAAATCGCTTGACGCGAATAATGCTCACTGATAACGTTGATCAAATGAGGACGAGGCTTGCTCGTCAGGATCTTAAATACTTTTCCATGAACAACCGGCGCCGTAATTTGATTGGTCGAAGGTTTTGTAGTAGGGCAATTTTGCCAAGCTTCTAGAGCTTTTGCACACGGTACGATGGTGACGTCATGGGCTTCTCTGAAGGAGAGATGATATTTTGGGATTTCGGGGAATCGCGAAATTAATCGAATATGGATGTAAACAATGGATGTCGAAATATGCTGTATTGTGACGGTAGACTGCCTAGTCTGTCCCGTTACAGGATAGATATTTTATCTGATTTAATATCAAACTATAATGATAGCAAACATCGTACAATTAAAATGAAACCAAAAGATGTCACAGCTGGAAATGAGAAAAAGATCCTGCGCAATATTTATGGGAATTTTGAAGTCGATCGTACGCGGAAAATAAAATTCAAAGTCGGTGATAAAGTTCGAATCAACAAGTACAAACACGTTTTCGAAAATGGTTACACACCAAATTGGACGACCGAAATATTTACGATAAGTGAGGTGCGAAATACCAATCTGGTAACATATAAACTTGTAGACTATCGGGATCAACCGATCGAAGGTGGTTTCTATGAGGAAGAACTCACCAAAGTCAAATATCCGGATATTTATCTTGTAGAGAAAATCATACGAAAACGTGGAAATAAATTGTTTGTGAAATGGTTAGGTTTCGATAGTTCACACAATAGTTGGATCGAAGAAAAGGATATGTAGAGGTTTATTAAATAAAGAGAAAAAAAATTACACCATGGATTTTTTATTTTTTATAACCATTGGGTACAGTATCCATCGTATTGGGTAACAGTATTCTCTTATCATCTAACCAGCTTAATGCCAATTTTTTTGTTTTATCGTATGCACTTCGTGTTTTTTGCTTCGAATTAAATATTGATAATTTACTAAGTCTTGCTGATCAAACAAACAATTCTTATAATCTTGAAATTCGATAGTTTTCAATGTGGATCCCTTTCCCAGGTAACAATTTAATCTTTTGACATAAATGTGACGTCTGTACTGTGATGATCCTAATACGTTCATCTGTAAACGTATTCGTTACGTAATAAAGATGGAACTAACGTCTCTGAAACGTAATCTCCATGTAACGATAACTTGTCACATCCATGTAAGCTTGTTACGTAAAGTATATGCTGTGATAATGCTGTCCATAGAAATGATGTAAGCGATACGGAAACGTTTGTACGTAACCTGCATGGAGCAGTGCAACATATACTTAACGTAACGTGTATGGAGCAGTGTAACATATACGTAACGTGTATGGAGCAGTGTAACATATACATAACGTGTATGGAGCAGTGTAACATAACGTGTATGGAGCAGTGTAATATAACGTGTATGGAGCAGTGCAACATAACGTGTATGGAGCAGTGTAACATAACGTGTACGGAGCAGTGTAACATATACCTTACATAATATTTGCGGATTGAAGTGTGACGTGTAACTAACATAACGTATGCATGCTGTAACCGTAATCCATCGTATCCATGTTGCAGCGTAACTATTCTTGTGCCTTCCTTAAATATGACAGCACGGAAGCATAATTATCGAAATTATCACTTACAATAAAACTTATTCTTGTCGAGATTTTCGGTTTCTTAAATTTTTCGTTATTTTTATACAAATTCACTCCTTTGACCGAGTCATAGTTAAGCTGACGACTCTGGGCTTGAATAAAAAAGATATCAACTTACCTAATATACGTATAATTTGAAATTGGTATTGAAATCATAAATAAAACACACGACACGTGAGCATAATGCTGTATGCTTCACTTATAGGAACTTGCAGGCAGCATGATAATGTTCGAGGTTATGTTTACATGCTGTCACTTTTAACACTTTGTGGTTACATCTCTGTAGAATAACTTATTGGTCACACACGGGTAAAATTTACCCAGCCAAGTTTCAAATTTGAAAACTATCAGTCCGATCGGGATCGAAAAAACACTAAAAAATGAATAATCTAAAACATGTGCCAAAATTTGGTATGTCAAAATTCAAATCACAAGGTGTTGAAAAAAAAAGTCGTAAATAGGTAAATTTGTCAAAAAATACACCATTCCTGCCAAAAGGCCTGGGTGAAATTTACCCAGTGTGACCAGGAAGGTTTAAGGATGGCACGATAGTAGATATGCTGCAATGTGGATGCGGCGGATTGAAGTTACAGCATGCATACATTATGTTAGTTACGTCACACTGGCATCCTCAAACATGTAAAGTATATGTTACACTGCTCGATCCATACACGTTATACCGTCGAAGTTAGACCCTATGCTTGGCGTGAAGACAAGTTTTTTCAGATATAAACGGTGTCTGAAGAGAGAGAGAGAGAGAGAGAGAGAGAGAGAGAGAGAGCTACATAGCGTCTTTCTCTATTTAGAGTATTGTATAGAAATAGAAGGGGCTCCAAGGCATAATGAGACTTGCAAATAAATGATGAGTACAGAAATTAGATATGGGATAATGAAACTCAAAATATCCAATATGAATCCCAAGCAGGTGTTACGTCCCGCGACTTTCGGGACTTTTGCACCGATTTGAGATTACTTATATCTTGTAATTCTCAATAAAATTCAATACGAGGAAAGGGACCCGGTCATACGAGAGAAACGTTTTTTTTTCTCTGGAGAACTCGGATAGTTCGGGCTGTCTTCAAATCAAGCCGTCGACACGAATATGGTCTCAAGTGAGCATAAATTATCGAGAGGTGACGCCATGGCGGCGTCGATATCGCAGCTCTTTATAACAAAACGTCCATCGTCGGGCGTGAAGAAAAACATCCGTCCATTCTGAAGAAATCTTTGGCCATGGCATCAGATTACTCAAAAGTGGTGGGCCTTTGTGCACAACGAAAAGCAATGTGCATGGGACACTAATACAGGCTGAGTGCAAAGTCTCTGCCTTCGTGAGAACCACAGGCGGTCTCTTTGGGTGTGTGTGAGAAGGAAAGCAGGAGAGACAGAGCGTGTATGGCTCATCTAAAGCTAAGTGACCGGTGATCTTCTTTTTCCTTATCCCCGAATGAAGACTTTATGAACTGAATTCCCGAAAGTACGTGAGTGAACGGATGTAAAAATGTAAAATCAAGAATGAGCATGAGCACCTGGGTCAGGTCATCGGTGATGGTAAAGGTGGCGTTAGATTATAGATTATTGCATTTAAATGTTCAATTTTATTTTAAACTAGGTCGGGATTTCCATGAATCGAAATTGGTCGAAGAGAAGAGAATTCTTCTTTGAATCTTTGTTGTTTTTTTTTTTCTTCTTGCTCCGAAATGATGGGAAGTTTTAGCCTTGTTAAGACTTTTTTGGGAACGGCGTCTGGAAAAAGTCATCGGATAATTCTCATGGGCGGTCTACATGAGCTCTGCACGTGATCGATAAATTAACGCAGTGGTCGAGTCGAGGAGACTCGATGGAAGAAAGATTTTGACGAAGCACCCAATCATCGACGACCAAAATTAAACAAACTTTTGAGAATATCTGTTTATGCTTGGACTGTTATTGGACTCCAATTTAATGAGCACTGAATGTTTATGCTGCACGAAGAGAACGCCGAGTCTATAGCCAAAGAAAGAGAGCAAGCAGTGCTTTGTCCCAAGTCCTGGGATTCGGAAGGCGTATGTCCCATCAACATACGAATCCAAGCTCTCGCCTATGAAGGAGGGGCGACACCAAAATTCGGCATCGAATCCAACAAAGACCCCAAAAGCGTAGCAAGCGCATTATTTAATTAACGTTTTTCTTTTAACTAACAACGACCAAATTCAAAGATTTCAGGAGATTTCGTAATGCATGGGTAAAGGTTTATGTGGAAATGAAAATTGTGAACGAATCCTTTTCATATAATAATTACGAGGTTGATGAGTAAATGTATGTGTGATTGTTGCGTGAGCATGAAGATAGATCATTCCTGTAATGACAAGTAAGAGAAATGATAAGCCGGAATTATAAAATTGCATAGGATCCGGAGTATATAAATAAAATTTCAATTGTTGTAACAAATGTAGAATCTGAATACCTCGTTAATAATTATGAGAATTTTGAGTAGTTTGGATACGCTCAAATAATTTCCTTTCGTATAATTATTGGAAAGAATTAATTATAATCCAAAAGAAATAGCATGTCATACACCATTGCATCAGAACCTCCGCATGGTGAATAATCAAAAAAAAAAAAAGAAATAGGAATGAATGGAATGAGAGAAAAGATCGAACGAAATCCAGAGCGAGAAAGATACAGGGAAACAGAGGAGAAGTTGTCACCGAACGAGAGTACGAATGGGAAAAGACGAATGGATGTGTATGTATGTGTGTGTGACATCGAGAGCCTATGACGGGTCAACGCGTGGCCCGTAGGAGAACTCAAATGCAAGCATGGAGGGATGAGAAGGAGAGAGTGACCAGAATGAAGAAGAGGGGCTTACTCCTCCGCTGTGTGGAACCTCCAAAACGAGGGATAGAGTGAGTAAGAAAGTAAATACGAAATATGTAAGTATGAGAGAGACAGAGTGAGCGTCTTCATGAAAAGACGGCGTATGTGCGAGAAATTCGTTTTCTGATCACTAGGTAATAATGGAATAATTATTATAAAGGAATGCAGGAGTGAATATTATATTATAAGGATGAATTCGTGTTAATCATAAGTATAAATTTTCGATTATATAGATTCTAGGAGATCATTGGGGATGCGAGGTGGAGGCGGCGGAGGAGCCTGGAGCGTCTAAGGCGTCTAAGGGCGTACCTCCCCACCGCCGAAACTAAGCCATCCTAGAGGACCCTATATAAGACCGGATAA
The DNA here is from genome assembly GCA_963564615.1 of Rhorus exstirpatorius. Classification (NCBI taxonomy): domain Eukaryota; kingdom Metazoa; phylum Arthropoda; class Insecta; order Hymenoptera; family Ichneumonidae; genus Rhorus; species Rhorus exstirpatorius. The sequence goes on from OY751316.1 coordinate 1,444,748, forward strand.
TGAGCCCGCGGTATGTTCGTTAGAATCGGGAGAAATCTTAAGTAGGCGGATTGTTCGTCAGAGTCGAAAGAAAAATTTTAAGTAACGAATCGCTGGTAGTCGGAGGCCAGAGTAGATCTTAGTTTGAAGTCGCGGTATGTCAGAACGTTCAGAAAGTCCGGAGAAATTTTTAAGCAGAATCGCTGTTCGTCGCGTCAATTATTTTTCTTTATATACTTTTCATCATTTTTGACACAGTATCTCAAGTTTATTTTATTTTATTTTATTCAACCGATTTCAATACCGAACAACTTTATTTTTGCGAACAATTTTATTTTTGCGGACAATATTTTTATTCCTATTTTGTTGTGAACAGACATTTCATTTTCCTTTCGCTGGATATTTCCAATATAAATTTATGCATTATCCGTGGTTAAATTCCTTTTCAAGTAATTTCGAATCTCTTTGAGTGATAAAATTCAATCGAGTCGTGGTTGAGTAAATTCTGTGTTGATTTTTGTTTTGTGAGGGTTGTCAATCGACCATGGACCTTTTCCAATTAAAGATAGCTGTCGTTGTAGTAGGGGTCATTTTAGTGTTCGCGATAATTTCGTTTGTCCTTGCAGTTTGCGCGGATAAACCCCAGGAGGCTTATCTTGAGGATGGCCCTGTAGTTTATTTTCTTCCGCGTCAGTAACAGTTTAGTTCCCGTTTTATTCAGAATTTATTTAATGCGATCATACAATTTTTGTCCCTTTATATTACGAGTTTATTTGTCCGATTTTGCCGAATTACAATTTATTAGTCTTTTCCGATGTATCTCGCGAAAATTGAAGAGTTTTGTTCGTGACATTTTATTTTAATTTGCCATTGTTACCAAATTATGCACTCTCCGCCCATCCTGAGCAAATTTCCGCAAGGTTAGGCTCAAAACAGGGCAATAACCTGGCCAATTCCGATTTTATCTCGAATAACGTGTTAAAGGGAAAGCCGCGCTTTTCTTGGCCGAGATGAGAAAAATCGAGGGTCAGGACGTAACACAGGGGCCCGCAATAACTCAATGCACTGTCGGCTCGCTTCGGTAAAACTGGACACACTGCCAACTCGGCATGGAAAAACTCTCAATGTATCACCAATTCAACATGCAAAAACTGCCGGGGCATTCCAACGCAGAGAATTCTCCCTTGGCGCAACTCGCCATGGCAAAACTTTTCCACGGTGCTGCTCGGCTCGCCCCGACTATACACAGTTGCATCTGTTGAGAGTGCGAGCGGATCAAGTTGCGCCGCATCAAAGTTTTCGCCGTGCGAAGCTGCACTATGGAAGAGTATTTGTTTGTCGAGATAGCCCATAGGAGTTTTTGCGGATCGAGTTGGTGACGGGTCAAATTTTTTTATGCCAAGTTGGTGGTGTATCGAGTTTCATTCTAGCAAATTGATGGTGCAGTGAGTTCCTTTTTACCAAGTTGGTTATGGGCCAAGTTTTACCAGATTATGACCCTCTATGGGAAAGTTTTTTGCGACGGCTTAACAATGTGATGAATTATTCTCCGTTTAGTTGATCACGTATACCCCTTTTCTTTGTAGAATTGTGTGAGCTTGTCAGGTTTGCATTTTGACGGAATCTGTGGCAAGAAAGCAGTACAGCTGGGACTCTGTATGATGATGATTCAAATACTCGGAGTTGATTGCGTAGATCATGCGAGGATGAAAAAAGTTCAGAGAAGCGGCGTCGTATTGGTACCAAGCAATGCTCGCGGAACCTTTTCAAGCCTTGATGTTCCTGTCGAAGGTCGAATTATCTTAGAACTATCAATGATATTTAGTGTGTACAAGTTGCTTGATCTCACATACTCCCATACGAACACAATAAAATGATGAATCGTACAATTTTGATTTTAAAAAAGTGCTGAATCGAAAAAACAATACTACAGAATTTCACAATTTAATTTGTTTTAACGAAAAAATGATGAATCGTATAAAAAAAAAACAATTCTCTTCTATTAATATACTCTCAACACTATTTTATAGCTGTTTAATCAGTATTTCGTATTAATTAGACGATTTTTATTTTTCGACAAAAAATGATGAATTGTGAAAAAAAACATAATATTGATTTGAAAAATTTTCGTTTTTGATAAAAAAAAAAAAAAAATGCTTTATCGTGGGAAAAAACACAATTCTCTTTCATTCATATACTCTAAACACTATTTAATAGCTGTTTAATCAGTATTTCTTTCGAAATACACTAACATAACCTCTTGATCGGGGAGCGATACGGGGAAAAAAACACAATATTAATTTGACGACTTTTCGTTTTTGATAAAAAAAAAATGCTACATCGTGGAAAAAACACAATTTTTTTTTATTCATACACTCTAAACACTATTTAATAGCTGTTCAATCAGTATTTATTTCGGAATACACTAACGTAACCTCTTGATCGGGGAACGATACCACTATGAAGGCACACATACATATAAGTATATAATTGTTTTTTTTTCATCATTTCTGCCCCAAAAAGAGAAAACGGAACAAAATTATTCTGATAACACATTAAACGATAAAAATATTTATATAAGGATATAAATTTTTTCAAGATACACCGGTATTCACGTCACTTCAGCCTTTCAGCCTGGTGTCAGAATTTGATGAAACCAACTTCAATGTTAGTCAATAGCGCAATAGGTAGCGTCCCGGGTTAGTAAGCAAACATTAGGTAGGAAACTTGTAGGTAGGCGGTTCGAATCCCGGCTCAAGCAGAAATTGTGTAACTGGTAAACATCGAAATATAAGTTTTTTTTTCTTGTTATATTTTTTTTCTCTTTTGACCCTCCACACTCCCAAAATTTGATCGACTCTCGGAGAAAATTGGAGGCTTAAAAAAGGTTTTAAGGAGGGCTGAAATTTCGACTCAGGGTACCTGAAACATCTTAGCGACATGGAGGCCATGTAATTCCGATTTCGGAATGATGCATGATTGCTACGTATCCTCAATGTAACATTGTGACTTCTCTGTTCTGTAAAATTTATGCATCAGCAACGTAACGGGCATGCAGCCATTCAACGCGATTGTTACGTAACTGTAGCTTCATATGTGGTGGACATTTTAGAGTGTCTGGACTGCCACATTCACGTTACATACTACATACTTGTTACATTTAAGGAACCGAGTGTAACATAATTGAAATGTGTTTGTTACGAAATTGTGTTGCCTGGGTTGATACCTTTGGCTTTTTTCTTTCCCAACAATCGAAAAAGAATAGAAACGGATTGAGATTTTTCAATACGATCTATTCCGATTTCTTTATCCGACAATTCGAATAAAAACGAATTTGAAGAAGGACGATCCGAATATGATGAAATAGAAACGATTAGAACAGATATTTGGCAATACTCTTCAATACGACTCAATCCGACTATCGTGGCCGGTAATTCGAATACGAACGAATTTAAAATAAACCGTCGACTCGAATATAAAGAAATAGAAACGAATAGAACCAATTTTTTTTAATATTCTTCAATACGATCTAATCTGGTAACTCGAATAAATACGACTGTGGAAAAATAAATGTACACATTTATAAAATGAAAGAATTCGAAATGTTTATATTTGAATAAATTTTGTGATGTTTGTCACGCCCAAATTATTCAAGACACATGCGATAATGACATTTCAGTTTATACATAGTAATGATAGCATTTCTGATTAAGAATACTGACTAAAAAAAATACTGACAAAAAAAGTGTTCTGCTTAAAAATACCGACTTAAAAAAGAATGGTGACTTATTATAGTACGGGAATGATATCACGTATGCTTAAAAATACTGACTTCACACAGAGACTAGCTGGTTGGTCGATAAGTACAGAGAGAAGAAAACTAATATCACATCAGATTAAAAACATGAGATCGAGCTATATAACGATAATTAATCATTTACTGGAACACCTGTAGCGAGGACTCTCGCGCTCAGACCAGGGATGAGAATCTCGAATGAAAAAGTATTTCAATGACAAAATACATGAAATGACAAAATACTTTTCAACTCGTCACTTATTTCATGATTCAGTGGAGAATGTATTTTCACTTCTCACTTATTTCGTGTTTAAGTAACGAGTGAATTTCCACTTGTCAGTTATTTCGGGTGTAAGTGATAAGTGAATTTCCACTCGTCATTTATTTCGTGTACAAGTGACGAGTGGTTTTTCATTCAGTATTTATTTCGCGTTCGAGTGACGAATGGATTCCCACTCGTTATTTACTTCGGAACAGAGTGAAGGGTGGGGAAACCATTTGAACGCTGTCTTCGGTTCGAGTGAAAATGCACTCGATATATTTTTCGAATACGATGGATATTGGAATCGATAATTTTTTTAAATACAGATGAATTTTCACTCGATATTCGTTTCAAATACGAGTTGAAATTCATTTCATTGCCTTCAACTATCCCTTTTCTTCCAGTAGAGTTATAATGACGTGATGCAGTGAGAGAGTGAGATAGAGAGAGAGAGAGAGAGAGAGAGAGAGAGAGAGAGAGAGAGAGAGAGAGAGAGAGAGAGAGAGAGAGAGAGAGAGAGAGAGAGAGAGAGAGAGAGAAAGTGAGAGTGGGAGAGAGTTAAAGAGAGAGTGAGAGGGTAAGTGAGAGAGAGTGAGAAAGACGCACAGAGTGAAAAAGATAATATTATATATATACTCTAGGTCTATAAGTCTAGGTTATATGCCTAGGGGATATATATATATATATATATCGTTCTATATTATATAAATATATCGCCGCCGCCGCCGCCGTCGCCGCCGCCGCCGCCGCCGCCGCCGCCGCCGCCGCCGCCGTGTCAAGAATGTATGGGGCATTCCGTCTAAAATCGACCTATCTAAAAGCCTCATATATGGGGCATTCCGTCTAAAATCGACCTATCTGAAACCCGATATATGGGGAATTCCATCTAAAATCGACCATCTAAAAGCCTGATATATGGGGCATTCCATTTAAAACCGACCTCCATAAAAGCCTGATATATGGGGCATTCCGTCTAAAATCAACCTTTCTAAAAGCTTGATATATGGGGAATTCCGTCTAAAATCGACCTTTCTAAAAGCCTGATATGTAGGGAATTCCGTCTAAATCGACCTATCTAAAAGCCTGATAATTCTGCCTGGTGATTCTGTCTGAACTTGATATATTGATATGAATCGATATATCGATATAAATCGATATATCGATATGAATCGATATATCGATTTATCGATATATCGATATGAATCGATATATCGATATGAATCGATATGAATCGATATATCGATATGAATCGATATGAATCGATATATCGATATGAATCGATATATCGATATGAATCGATATATCGATATGAATCGATATATCGATATAAATCGATATATCGATATGAATCGATATATCGATATGAATCGATATATCGATATGAATCGATATATCGATATGAATCGATATATCGATATGAATCGATATATCGAATATCGATTTATCAAATATCGATATATCGAATATTGATTTATATCGAATTTTGGTTTTTGATAAATCGATAAATCGATATATCAATCCGTCTAACATCAACCTACCTAAAAACCGGATATATGGGGAATTCCGTTTCAACTCGACCTATCTGAAAGTCTGATATTATAGGAATTCCATCTCATTTCATGTATATACATATGTTATGTATATACTAGGGTGTTTAAAAAAAAAAATTTCGATTTTCCAACGGGTCACACCTAAAATAGTTAGTTTAGGTAGAAAAAAAATGTATGTCAAAAGATGAGAATTTTAGGCTGTGGAAGATTCGCCGCAATTGAGTTAAAATTTTTTTTTTTCATTTTTATCGAATTTATAATGAAAATTTTTTGATTTTCCAATGGGCCACACCTGAAATAATTAGTTTGGGTAGAAAAAAAATTTATGTCAAAAGATAAGAATTTTTGGTTGAGTGGAAGATTCGCCCCGCATTTGAGTTGAAATTTTTTTTTTTCGTTTTCATCGAATATATAATTAAAATTTCTTGATTTTCCAACGGGCCACACCTGAAATAATTAGTTTGGGTAGAAAAAAAAATTTATGTCAAAAGATGAGAATTTTAGGTTGAGTGGAAGATTCGCAGCATTTGAGTTAAAATTTTTTTTTTTTTGTTTTCATCGAATTTATAATATAAATTTTTCGGGGCACACCTGAAATAGTTGGTTTAGGTCGAAAAAAATTTTATGCAAACAGATGAGAATTTTAGGTTGAGTGGAAGATTTGCCGCATTTGAGTTGAATATTTTTTTTTTTTCTTTTCATCGAATTTATAATGAAATTTTTTTTATTTACCAACGGGCCACACCTGAAATAATTAGTTTAGGTAGAAAAAAAATGTATGTCAAAAGATGAGAATTTCAGGTTGAGTGGAAGATTCGCCGCATTTGAATTAGAATGTTTTTTTTTTCTTTTTATCGAATTTGTAATGGAGTAGTAATTTTACCAGAAATTATTCATTATAAATTCGATAAAAGGAAAAAAAAAATTTCATTTAAATGCGGCGAATCTTCACTCAACCTGAAACAGAATCGTGTCAAGAATCGATAAATTGATATATCGATACGTCGAATCATGTCACGAATCGATAAGTTGATATATCGATATACCGAATTGTGTCTAGAATTGATGAATTGATATATCGATGTATCGAATCGAGTATAAATATAACGAAATGTGTCAAAAATCGATATTTCGATATATCGAACCGTGTCAAGAATCGATATATCCATATATTGAACGGAGTCAGAAATCGATATATCTATATATTGAACCGTTTCAGTAATCGATATATCGGTATATCGATATTTCAATAAAACCCAAACTCAACCCAAACTCTTATCCGAAAACCAATTAACACAAATATAAACAATTTTTTTTAAAAACATCTTTCCAGAATGTTTTTCTTTAACAACTGACACAAACACAAGATGGGGGGTTGGCGCGCGAAGCGCGCAGGGGGGCGAAGCCCCCCTAGTATATATATATATATATATATAGATCACTCTCACTCTCTCTCTCACTCTCATTCTCACTGCATCACGTCATTATAACTCCAATGGAAGAAAAGGGATAGTTGGAGGCAATTAAATTAATTTCCACTTGTATTTGAAACGAATATCGAGTGAAAATTCATATGCATTAAAAAAAATTATCGATTCCAATATCCATCGTATTCGAAAAATATATCGAGTGAAAATTCACTCGAACCTGAAAGTGAAATAAATAACGAGTGGATTTTCACTCGAACCGAAGACAGCGTTCAAATGGTTTCCCCACTCTCCACTCCGTTCCGAAGTAAATAACGAGTGGGAATCCATTCGTCACTCGAACGTGAAATAAATACCGAATGAAAAACCACTCGTCACTTGTACACGAAATAAATGACGAGTGGAAATTCACTTACCATTCACACCCTAAATAACTGACGAGTGACAATCCCCTCTTCACTTAAATTGAAAATGAATGAGCAATGAAAAACCATTTTTTTTTTTTCAATTAATTATGCTCATCCCTGTTCTGTGAGTTGGATGTGAGAGGGTCCACTTCCGCCTCAAGACCTTGGAATGTAACGGAGACATGTTCGATAACATGTGTCACAGAGCCTGAGGTCAGCGGTTGACCGTGAACCTTTTATATCGAAGTGTGACCACCTGTAGAATTATCGGATGCATTCATATTTTGAATGTCGTTTTGGCGCTGGTTCAAAGGGTCTCTTTCTGGCAGTACATTTGTTTCCACGAATTCAATTAGTTCGACATTATTATTAAAGGGATTAATGTCGCATAGTTCCTGAATGTCATCGGTCACATCGGTGCAATGATTCGTCGTACCACCGTCATCGTTATTATTTGTGTCATTGGCGTTCTAACGATGTTCATTGTCGATGAACTACTTTTTTTGCGTTTTTTTTTGCTTGTTGATCGGATTTGTCGCTGCAATATAAACAATTATCATTACTATGTATTAATAAAGGTCACAAAAATGTACTCTAAAATAATTAAACAAAATCATAAGTTTATTTCAAGTACCTTCTTTCAAAATCAGCTATTTTTTTTGCTGATGTAGTGTCTCACCGAATCTGCCTCCGTGTCTGCTATATCTTCCGAAAGCTTCCATTCATCGACGAGATAGTAGCGAACAAAATCTAAATTGAAGAAAGTATTAGAAAAATTTAGTTCTTGCAGTTTTACTTAGTAAGTGGTAAGAATCTTTTTTACCTTTAATTGCCATAACTTTCACTGGATCGAGTTTTTTAACATTTTCTTTCAATGAAGCGTGAGTTCTTGACTTGGCGACTCTGTTGGATGTTTTGCCTGATATGGTACTTTTAAGTAGGGTACGTTCATCAAATAATGCTGACACTAAATTGCGGGTGAGTCCTGATACTGATTTCACATTAGCGGTGACAAACGCGAAAGTTTGAATAGGTAGCCATACATCCCTCCCTAAATGTATCTAGAAATCGATAAATTCTGTTAATATTGTTTCAAATGAAGGTTATATAGACTGTTCATATGTATTAAAGCAGAGGCGTTAAAAAGTTAATGGGGTGTGCATGAGGGTATGCAATTTTGCAACAAAAAGACTCTATGTGTTTGTGACATTATTTAACATACATTATTAATCTCTTTGGAAAAAGTTTTCACCATGTACTTACTTGGCTTCCATCGTCAGTCACATAACCGACCTCAAACGTCCCAGTGAATTTATTGGTAGTCCCTCTTGGTTCTCTAGAAGATTTTTTTAAATCGTCAAGAACGCCTGGGGAATACAAAACATAACAAAATAAAATAATTATAAGTATATGGAGGATTCCAAGCAGATTCACCTAGGCCATGACCCTGACCATTTTAGATTCTTCTGATTTTATTTTTTATGAACCTTAACCTAAAAAAAAATTAAAATTTTTTAAAATACACTATTGAAATTATTTCAAAACGCATTTTTTTTTTTTGAAAAAATTGGGTGAATTCTTTGATCTCAAAGGATGATTTTAGGACCATTATGGGAGTGGAATTCTGTTTTTTCGATTTTTTTTCAAAGGAATTAAAATAACACATGTCGATATATATTACATTTATTATTTACATTCCTTTGAAAAAAATAGAAAAAAGAGAAGTTCCACTCCCATTATGGTCTTAAAATTATCTGTTTTGTTGGGTCTGTACGTTACTTCCGCCCACAGAATGTCGTTCGATAAGAGCGAGGCGCTTTAATTTTTTATCCTTCCCACCGCGGCGTTTACCCATATAAATCTAAATAAAAAAAGATTTGGTGATCCCTCTTTGAGTGAGTCCTAACACTCGGGCAGAACTCTCATATGGTAGGGTTGGAACCTCCACCCCAGTGCGTGCATCTAGTGCACGGTTTCGTGGTTGGCTGGTTAGAGTACAGAGCGTGCATCTGGCGCACAGGGGTGTACCCGGAGAGAGGAATAAGTAACTACGTGAGCATGTGCATCTAGCGCACTATGCTGTAGTTAGAGAGAGTGAGAAAAGTAACTACTCAGGCATGTGCATCTAGCGCACTATGCTGTAGTTAGATAGAGAGGTAGAAAAGTAACTACTCAGGCATGTGCATCTAGCGCACTATGCTGTAGTTAGAGAGAGAGTTAGAAAAGTAACTACGTGAGCATGTGCATTAGCGCACTATGCTGTAGTTAGAGAGAGAGGTGTTGGAAACACGTGGATTTCGATGGGAGTTCCGATCGAGAATGTATACAGCTCGAAGTTCGGTTTGTTCCATTTCCCCCTCTTATTTAATGCCGCTGGTGCACAAATGAAACGCGAATGCGTTTTATTTTTCTTTGGTTTTTTTTTATTATTTATTTTTTTTTTATGTTTTCTTACACTGGTTTTGCCGGGGCTACCGTGCTACCGATTCTTATGTTGAAAAAGTACAGTATTTTAACTTAGAATGAATTTGAATAATTCGCGACGGGCTATAGCTTTGAGTGATCTCGGGTGATCAGGCTCGAAGTTCGACTGACTTGTCCTTAATTCGCGATGGTCATTATATAGGCCCTTATTCTATTGTCGCGTAAAGTGGGAGACGTCGGCGCGTGAGAGAAGAGTTTCTCTCACACCTCGACATTCTGCTGACGATAATCTCCAGACGCATTTCCAGTTATGACGACTGGTGATATGAAAAATCAGCGTCGAGACATCGATACTCTCTAGACGAAATTCCGACTATTGTTGGTGCTGGGATATCGATATTCTCGAGGCATGATTGTAGTTTAAGTGATATGAAAAATCAGCGTCAAGACATCGATACTCTCCGGACGGAATTCCGATTATTGTTAATGCCGGTACATCGATATTCTCGAGGCGCAACTTTTGCTTATGTTTAGGCTCGTCCCTAGGCGATAAGCGCGATCATCTTGTGCGAGCCGGCAAGACGCTGATTCTGACCGGCTTCCAACATCTGTGGGAGGTCGGTGATAACGCGCGACATACGCCGGTTCGTCACTCACGCGCCTTCTCCCCGCGACGAGCTTCGTTAATTCGTTAAAGACTGAAATTTCGTATGTATGCTCGCAGGCATATTTCGTGCTTGGCGGGAGAACTCCGGCAATGAGGGTCGCTCCTGGTCATTCGTGTTTTTCCCGTGAATAAATGAGAGATTAAATATTTCTACTGCGGATCATACGGATCCGGTTCTATGTTTGATTAATGGTTCATATAAAATAAATTTTTAATTTTTATCTGTTTTTACGACCCAGGACGTTACACAATCATTTTGAATGACTCTACTTTTGTAATCTTATGTGTTCCTATTTCATGTTTTATATTACTACTTATCGTATAAAATTATATCGTGGAGATAATCGTTTAATATTCGGGCAGGAAACCCAAGATTACTGTCAGGAAATGCTGAATAGAACCGTAATTGTATGAAAGTTATAAGCAGCATAGCACTAGACTCTCGCCTAGGCGATTATAACTGTCCACCAATATAACTAACTTTTGAATGCTAAACAAGTGAGTACATTCTGCTTAAATTTGATCGTTTGATATCCAAAGACCCGTTGGATGGCCTTGCAACGATTACTATTAAGTCTTTCGGAGTCCTCGAAGCAAACGATATATAAAATAACGAATCATACACCGTCGCATTTGAGGACTTGACAACTATTTTCCTATAATAAGTAGGACCACTTTTAAGAGCATGTGAAAGCACTATTTTACCCTCTCTTATGGTAATGCAGAGTGCATGTTAAATTTCAAACAAATCCCACTCCTAAACTATTAAACCGATTGGATTTAAATTTGCACAGGTAATTCTAGACACCTTTGTTTATAGCGTCCTGACCCAAAAACATTAAAATTCAAATTAGAAATGAAAATTTTGATTGGAAATTAACGAATTTAAAAGATCTGCCAAGATATTGGGTCAAGACCCACTAGACCGATAAAAACCCTGAACAACAAGCCTTTATTTATTATTGTGCGTCGAAAATTAACTGAGTGGCATTTGTTTGAAAAATTACATGTTAATATTGTCGGTAAGGAGATGTAGAGAGAATGTGTAGTTCTCGAGATGTCCGCAGGTAACTCGGAGAGTTGAGCGCTGCACTAGCGTAAGAATCGAGGTATCGGAGAGAGAACGCTCTCCGATACCCAGCAACTGCCGGTGCGTGTATGCGCGTGTAATTGTGATCGATATGTATATCTGTATATACGCCTGCAGGAAAAACGCGTAGTACCGAGTGGCCCGTGGCTCACATGAAAGAGAGGAAGGAGAGAGAGAGAGAGAGAGAGAGAGAGAGAGAGACAGACAGACAGACATAGGGAGTGATTGATATGTATATCTGTATATACGCATGTATTATTATACACAAATTTCAAACTTGTACCACGCCTAAATTATCGAACCAAATGGATTGAGATTTGCACAAGTTATTCTAGAGACTTTTATTTATAGTTTTCTGACTCGAAAATATTAATATTAATATTATAAATGAAAATTTTTAGTAAAAATTGACGAATTTAAAAGATCTGCCAAGATATTGGGTCAGGACCCACTAGACCGATAAAAACCCTGAACAACGAGCCTTCATTCATTGCTGTACGTTCAATATTGGCTTAGTGGCATTTGCTTGAAAAATTACGTGTAATCGTTGACGGTTAGAAGATGTAGGAGAACGCCTAGTTACCGAGCGGCCCGTGGGTCGCTCGCTATCTGTATATACATGCGTATCTGTATATACGCATGTATTGTTATACACAAATTTCAAACATGTACCACGCCTAAACTATCGAACCGAATGAATCGAGATTTGCACAAGTAATTCTAGAGACTTTCATTTATAGTGTTCTGACCAGAAAATGTTAATATTAAAATTATAAATGAAAATTTTCAGTAAAAATTGACGAATTTAAAAGATCTGCCAAGATATTGGGTCAGGACCCACTAGACCGATGAAAACCCTGAACAACGAGCCTTCATTCATTGCTGTACGTTTAATATTGGCTTAGTGGCATTTGCTTGAAAAATTACGTGTAATCGTTGACGGTTAGAAGATGTAGGAGAACGCCTAGTTACCGAGCGGCCCGTGGGTCGCTCGCTATCTGTATATACATGCGTATCTGTATATACGCATGTATTATTATACACAAATTTCAAACATGTGCCACGCCTAAACTATCGAACCGAATTGATTGAGATTTGCACAAGTAATTCTAGAGACTTCCATTTAGAGTGTTCTGACCCGAAAATGTTAATATTATAATAATAAATGAAAATTTTTAGTAAAAATTGACGAATTTAAAAGATCTGCCAAGATATTGGGTCAGGACCCACTAGACCGATGAAAACCCTGAACAACGAGCCTTCATTCATTGCTGTACTTTCAATATTGGCTTAGTGGCATTTGTTTGAAAAATTACGTGTAATCGTTGACGGTTAGAAGATGTAGGAGAACGCCTAGTTACCGAGCGGCCCGTGGGTCACATGAGAGAAAGGAGACAAAGAGAGAAACAGAGGCAGTCAGCAATATGTATATCCGAAAATACGCATGTATTATTATACACAAATTTCATACATGTACCACGCCTAAGCTATCAAACCGAATGGATTGAGATTTGCACAAGTCATTCTAGAGACTTTCATTTAGAGTGTTCTGACCCGAAAAAGTTAATATTATAATTATAAATGAAAATTTTTAGTAAACATTGACGAATTTAAAAGATCCGCCAAGATATTGGGTCAGGACCCACTCGACCGATAAAAACCCTGAACAACGAGCCTTCATTCATTGCTGTACGTTCAATATTGGCTTAGTGGCATTTGTTTGAAAAATTACGTGTAATCGTTGACGGTTAGAAGATGTAGGAGAACGGTTAGAAGATGTAGGAGAAACAGACAGGATTGGAACAATTATTGCAGACCAATATTCGGGAATTAACGCGAGAGAATTTAAGGAATTCTTAGTAGAAAACGACGTCAGATTAATTTTTACGGCCGTCAATTCGCCCTTCTCCAATGGCCTGAATGAGAGACTAAACCAAACTATAATTAACAAGACAAGATGTAAAATAAACGAAAAGGGAGAGAAGAGAGCCTGGACAACGATTGCCAGAGAATGTGTAAATAAATACAACGAGACAGAACATATGATAACGGGCTTTACACCTAGATATTTACTAGAGGGCACAAATACCAGCATTTTACCTGAAGAAATAAAAAAAGGGAACACTAAAGAAGCTTGGGTAAAGGATAGAGAATTAGCTCTAAAAAAAAACAAGAAAATCACACGAATATAACAGAAATATATTCAACAAAAATCGAAAGAATCATGAATTTAACACGGGGGATCTAGTGTATATAGAAAATGGCAACAGGCTAATAGAAAAAAAATTAGATGAACTGAGAATTGGACCTTTCCAAATAATAGAAAAGGTATTCAACTCAGTATACAAAATAAAAACAAGAAAACGAAACCAAGAAACTGGACTTTTTCATGTAACAAAATTATTGCCAATGTTAGAAAACGGTGACGAGGACTGAAAATCTTACGAATTTTCACCCGGGGGAGGGGAGATGTAACGAAAGTATACCTTCGTTAGGCCTAAATAGGCCGCGCCCCTCTACGTCACCTTATTCTCATCAATCTAATCACCGATAGAGAGGGAGTATCGGAGAAGTATCGAGAACGATCAGTCACACATGAGCAACGAGACAAGAAAGATATTGTAACGTGAATAGAGGAAGATATAAACTTTAATTGTCGTTTCTATATTTGCAGAGAAACACAATTGTTTATTCTTTTCCAAAAAACCCGAAAATATACGAGGAAGGAACTTCCATTATATACATATTGAAACGTTTCGTGAAATTCCTCAATTTCACTATTGAAGGAATTCACGATTTTTAATCTGATTTATGTAAGGTTATGATTTTTTGTGTGTTCGTCTGTCGTCCCGTCGTTTCGTCCGGGCGAACAGAAGGTTCGATACGGGCCCGAGGTCAGTGACGTTTTGTGTAGGAGAGAGGTTTGCCGAATCGATGTGATAGTTTTTTTACTGGTTTTTCGAGATTGCCTCAGATTGGTTGTTATCGGTATTTCCCATTGGCCAAGTATGACCTGGGGATAACGTGACCCGTCATCATAGGCGTGTAAAAAGTGGGCCACTTAAATGAGAGGAGAACCTTGAGAAGCAAGGTCTCCTTTGGGGCACGCAAAAGTTAAATCCAGCGGCAACTGGGCAATGAGGAATTGAACGGTTGATGAATAGGTGTGATATTAATTGGTACTGCAATATAGGATAAATGAATCTACGATGTTAAGGAACAGTCTGCGTTCGTATGTCTGACTCGAATCGTCGTTGTGTCCTCGTTCGTACGTCAGTCGTTGGGCCTCGATTCGCCAGTTACGTGGCGCGAGACTGTATGTAATGTCTCGAGACTCGGCGTGCTTTGAGACGCGACGTCTCTCTATTGTTATGCCTGTGGTTGCCCGTGTGAATGTTCGTTGGTGTTTGTGTGTGTATGCGCGTGTGTGTGTGTGTTTACTCAAGTTTCACGGTGTTTCCAATCGGGAAGCGATTGGGAACACAAAAATCAATTTTCCGTTCTATTTCAAAAATTGATATCTCTTTGTCGGCTGACTGAAATTGATGCGTTTAACCAGCGTCCTGGGAGTGGAAGGCCACTCGCCCAAATTCAAATGATTCTACCAATTCTCAATGCGTTTACTCGTGATATAGACAGATGGTCGGAAAGATTCAAGAATGATGATAATTTAACACGAGGATAAGTGAAGCTTATCACTCGTGGAGGGTTTTCTCAGCAAAGCGCCTTCTTCCTTGTTCCCGCCCTCAGCCACAGTGCTGAGGGTTTTTCCAAGGAATCCGGTTCCCTACCTCGAGGTTATTATTCTGAGACGATCACCTGATTCACTATCCAACTTCCCGACGCGGTGCGGGGGCTTCAAGCAAACCAGGCTCCCTATCACCTGAAATCTTTTATTGAATAGGAATGAACGAGAGTTGTGATTTGCTTAGTCTTTAGAAAGACAAGCAAGTACGTTATAATAGATTCGCCCTAAAAAGGACGAATCAACGATGATCACGAAGAGTCTTAAAAAAGAATATTCGAGATAAATGAAGTAGCCAGATGTCGTTCAGTTCGTAGTCCTTGATGCACGATGTGATACGAATGCGTTGAGAATCTCGGAACGTGATGACACGAAGTGGATGTCAAAGTAGACGAAGTACGTCGTAGAGAAAGAATGTCAAGAAATCGCTTGACGCGAATAATGCTCACCGATAACGTTGATCAAATGAGGACGAGGCTTGCTCGTCAGGATCTTAAATACTTTTCCATGAACAACCGGCGCCGTGATTTGATTGGTCGAAGGTTTTGTAGTAGGGCAATTTTGCCAAGCTTCTAGAGCTTTTGCACACGGTACGATGGTGACGTCATGGGCTTCTCTGAAGGAGAGATTCTATTTTGGGATTTCGGGGAATCGCGAAATTGATCGAATATGGATGTAAACAATGGATGTCGAAATATGCTGTATTGTAACGGTAGACTGCCTAGTCTGTCCCGTTACAATATATATAATAAAAAAAAAATAAAATAAAAAAAAGATTAGCAATGTCGGATAAGAAGAAAGAACTGGAGAATCAAGAAAAATGGGTCGAGCAACAGCAATTTTTGGAGCAACGACGCGGTGAATTAGAGGCGTTCAAGGAGAAGCTTGTGGAAAAGCAAAATTTTCTCCAAGCTCAAGAAAGAAATATTAACGAGCAAAAGGAGCGGATCGTACAGCAACAGTAAGAGATCCAGTCAGCACAGCAACAGCTAGAGAGCTCAAGGACGAACACACAATCCGTATCGTCAACAATAACACCGGCGCTACAGATACCGAATGTGAGTTTTTTTTTCCACTATCGGGTCTATATCCGAGTTTCATATCGGTGAGGATTGGAGTTTGTATGAAGAAAGATTAAACCAATACTTCATAGCAAACAATGTATCCGGGGAGCGTCGTGTTGCGGTGTTGATTACTCCAGTGGGACAAGAGGCATACAAAATTTTGAAAGACCTTTGTGGCCCGTGCTTACCGTCAACGAAGACTTATACCGAATTGTGTCAAATATTAACAACGCAATTCGCCCCGAGAATATCCGCGCTCAAGGAACGAAGGGAATTTTTCAATTTAACTCAGGGCGAATCGGAAACGGTTAATGAATGGTATGCACGAATCAAAAGCAAAGCCGTCAATTTTAAATTCGGATCTCTATTAGACGACAAAATCAAGGATCGTTTTATCACCGGGCTAAAAAAGGGGCCCGTACTGGACAAAGTGGTCGAACAAAGTCCAGCGATGACGCTGCAAGAGTTACTCAAGGTGGCGAGGACTAAAGAAGCCTCTCTGGCGGTATCATCAAAGTCAAACTCATCGGAGCTGTTTGCGATCCGCGCAAAAAATTCCAATAATTCGTGGAAAAGGGGTTCATCGTACAACGGGTCCAAGAAGGACCGAACGAGACAGAGCTCAAACGACAAGGCGTCATCGATACGAACCAAGGAGTCCACGGCGGAGTCAACTTGCAATCATTGCGGAGGAGTGCGACATAATTTGAAAGCGTGCAAGTATAAAGAATACCGATGTAAACTTTGTAAAAGAGTGGGACACCTAGCGAAAATTTGTAATGGTAAAAAAGGGGGTCAGTCAAGACACGATGTTTTAACAGTCGAGTCAGACCAGTCATTCGAAATGGTGGATATGTTAAATCTTGCTGATAATATGGACATAAGAGAGTCCGAGTCTGTTGAGTTGATTGTCGAGGGGAAAAAGTTAGTTTTGAGATTGATTCGGGGGCAGCCAGGTCTGTGGTTCCGGAAAAATTTTATAACAAATACTGGTCGCACTGTGCGCTCGAGGAGACGCCAGTTCGTTTAAAGATGTACGACAACAGCGTAATCGTTCCTTTGGGTCAAATATGGGTGAATATCAACAGCAAAGATTTAGAAGTTCGAAGTAAATTGATAGTAGTGAGAGGGGGTTGCAAACCTTTGCTGGGTAAAGATCTGATGAAACTTCTTGGATTTTATATTGCGTCGGTAAATTTTATGGAAAAAGACGGCGAGGTCCAGAAATTGCTGAGCGAGTATGCTGATTTGTTCGATGATAAATTAGGAAAATTCAAATACGAAAAGGTGGAAATTAAATTGGAACACGAGGTAACGCCAAAATTTGTTAAGCCAAGAGCAGTGCCTATGGCGTTAAAAAACGGCTCGACGAACAGCTTGACGAGTTGGTCGAGAAAGGTATTATTTCGTTGCAAAAGGCTAACGCGTGGGATACTCCTCTAGTCCCGATTCTGAAACCAGACGGTAGTATTCGGATATGTGCGGATTATAAAATAATGGTAAATCGTTTTGTCGAAGATGTCAAACATCCATTTCCCAGAATTGAAGAAATATTCGCAGCCTTGAGCCAAGGGGAAATTTTTTCGAAATTAGACTTATCCGCCGCATATAATCAATTAGAACTGACGGAAGAATAAAAAAAAATAGTGGCTTGGAGTACCCATCGAGGCATATATACAGTGAATCGTTTGCCGTTCGGAATTAAATCAGCGTGTGCTATATTCCAACGCATTATGGAAAAAGTTTTGCTCGGAGCGAAAGGCGTAGCGTGTTTCCTCGATGATATTATCGTAACAGGAAAAAATAAAGAGGAGCATTTGAAAAATTTAAGAGAGGTATGCAAAAAACTTTCAGAAGCGGGATTTAAATTAAACGGGAAGAAATGTGTTTTTTTTCAGTCGGAGGTTCGTTACTTAGGCCATATTATTAGTAAAGCCGGTTGATCGCGCACGTCCTTCGATAACGTGGAATCACATTTAATATTTTTTTTAATTCGCCGGTCAAGATCGGAGTGAGTGAGGGCAAAATGAGGAGATTGAGTGCGGGAGGCAAAAAAGAAGGTGTAAACAGTCAGCACTTGTAGTTCTCGAGTTTATTTATTGGCGTAGTCGTGGATCACACGAGAGACGCGGCCGCGGATCACGCGGAACGAAAAGGTTGTAAAGAAACAATATACGTAATTTTAAAAACACGCGAAAAGACGGAAAGTTTGCGAATAAATGATGCCAACACGGTAATCGAGACGCGCTTTTCCTCGCGGCTCGTCAAATAATAACTGATTCTTCTCTCCGAGAGTTTAGCATTAAACGAAGGCCCTCGATGAGAGGGGACAGCGGGGGTATTCAGTGAGCCGAGTTGGAGTGTGTCTTTGTGAATAAGGTCGATCCGAGTATAAGAGAATTTTGTTTACGATTTGATATCTCGACCGAATGTTGAGAAATTATGCCTTTTAAAACTTGGCATTTCTTCGGCCTTATTTGGTCGACATGTATCTCAAATAGCGAAAATTCCGAACACCGGTCTTAAGAAAAACCCCGAGAAAGTCGCGGCAATTGTAAATGTTCAGAGGCCGTCGTGTGTTCAAGAGGTGCAAGCCTTCATAGGCATGGTGAATTATCATTCGAGATTCGTACCGAGATTCGCTGCCATTCTATCGCCACTGTATGAATTGTTGAAAACAAAAGAATTTGTATGGTCACAAAAGTGCGAGCAAGCTTTTGAGTTGATTAAAAAAGAAATGTCAGCGGAGTCCTTCTTAACACATTTCGAGCCGAAACAGCCGATTAAATTAACGTGTGACGCCTCGAACGTCGGTATAGGTGCAGTGCTGCTGCACGTGTTCACCGACGGTTCGGAGAAGCCAATTGCTTTTGCCTCTAGGGTGCTTCGGGGCGCGGAAAAAAATTACTCGGTTATTCATCGCGAAGCATTGGCCATTTACTGAGGAGTAAATAAATTTTTCCAATATTTAGTCGGAAACGAGTTTATACTATGTTCGGATCATAAACCATTACAAGCTTTGTTTGGAGAAAATAAAGGTTTACCCCAACTAGCGGCGGGCTGATTGCAGCGTTGGGCACTGTTCTTGAGCGGATTGAAATATAAATTTCAGCATATACAGGGAAAGGATAACGGTAGAGCCGACGGACTGTCGAGACTCCCATTACAGATAAAAAAAATAAATAAAAATGAATACGATTATTTTCACTTCCTAGTTGAAGATCGAATCCCTGTATCGGCTGAGCAAATTCGTAAAAAGACGAGTCGAGACAGTGTGCTGAGTAAGGTTTATTTTTATACGAAAAACGGATGGACTGAGTCGTGTAACGAGGAGCTAAGACCGTATGCGAGTCGAGCTAACGAAATTTGGGTGGATAAAGGCATTGTGATGTGGGGTTATCGAGCAATTATACCCAAAAGTTTGCAAACAATTTTTTTAAATGAATTACACAGTTCGCATTTGGGCATGGCGAAGATGAAAGCAATAGCGCGCCAATATTTCTGGTGGCATAAAATGGACCAAGATATCGAGGATCGAGTAAAAAACTGTCACGCATGTATGTCCATGGCCAAAGCGCCCGAAAAAGCGAGGCTAATCAAATTTCCCGAGGCACAGTCCCCGTTCGAAAGAATTCACGTAGATTTTTTGGGACCGTTCCACGGAAAAGTGTATTTGTTGGTAATCGATGCTTTCTCGAAATGGCCTGAGATTTTCGAAATGGCCAAAGTGGACTCGGTAACAACAATCGAGAAACTGCGAGAATGTTTTGCGAGATTTGGTTTGCCTCAAATGATTTTTTCGGATAATGGCAGTCAGTTCACGTCAGAGGAGTTTGCAAGTTTTTGTAAGAAGAACGGTATTGCTCATAAAACATCAGCTCCGTATCATCCGTCCACAAATGGACTAGCCGAAAATGCGGTAGGATCGTTTAAACGTAGTATTAATAAGGCATTGAGAGACGTACGAGATAATTCGACAAAAATGACGACGTTAATTAACAGATATTTATTGACATACAGGAATGTTCTCCACTGTACAACAGGGGAAACACCTGCGAATAGAATGTTAAGTTATAATGTAAGGACAAGATTAAATATGTTGGGTGAAACGGCGACGCAAAAAGCGAGAGAAAGTCAAATAAAATATTTTCATGGAAATCGTGAAATTCAATTTGAGGTGGGCGAGAGTGTTTACGCACGCTGCTATAAAAATCCAGCCAAACCGACATGGCAAAGAGCGATAATTCAAAAAAAATTGGGCGAGAGAAATTATATGTGTAAGTCCGAAGGCATGAGTGGGGTGCGAAAAAGGCATGTCGATCAATTAATCAAAAGCGGGAAATTTTATGATAAAGAAATTGACGAATTAAAGGTCACAGCAAGGAAAGAAGCGGAAGAGTTACGACCAAGTGTGGAATGCGAAAGTACAGGAAACAGCTTATATAATAACTGTATGAAAAAGATACCTGTAAGTGTGTGTGAAGATGATGTAAGTGAGAAGGCGAATGTATCGCAGCCCGAGTGTAGCTCGATAGTGAGGGGCAAGGACGAATGTGAGTCGACAGAGAGTACGAATCCGACGAGTCCAATTACAGAACCAATACGTGAAATCATAAACAAAACGAGGTCAAAGACTATTGTTTGTGATGAAAATTTAAACGTAAACCAAATACCTAAAAGGGTAATCCAAGCCGTTGAACGCTTGAATTTATAAAACAACGTAAAGTTATATATTAAGTACGGGCGAGCTTTTAAAAGCGGCTAAGGGTAGTAGTCCCAGATTTGTCGGGGAGGAAGTGTAATGTCCTCCGTTGGTAATACGGAGTCGCCAGGCCATAAGCCTATATTAGAACGGTTAAGGTTGGCATCACTGACCGAGAAGCGCGAGCGTTACAAATAAGCGTTCTCACGCATTCGTTCGTTGGCCCACGTACTATCGAGATGTACGAGTAACGGGCTCTGTACTAATAAAGGAAAGCTTAATCTTGTTCAGTTCTTGTCTCTCTCCTGATTTATTTATTAAACCGCCCCTCCACGACATTACACCCTCCTTCATAGGCGAGAGCTTGGATTCGTATGTCGATGGGACATACGCCTTCTGTATCCCAGGACTTGGGACAAAGCGCTGCTTGCTCTCTTTCTTTGGCTATAGACTCGGGGTTCTCTTCGTGCAGCATGAACATTCAGTGCTCATTAAATTGGAGTCCAATAACAGTCCAAGCATAAATAGATATTCTCAAAAGTTTGTTTAATTTTGGTCGTTGATGATTGGGTGCTTCATCGAAATCTTTCTTCCATCGAGTCTCCTTGACTCGACCACTGCGTTAATTTATCGATCACGTGCAGAGCTCATGTAGACCGCCCATGAGAATTATCCGATGACTTTTTCCAGACGCCGTTCCCAAAAAGTGGTAACAAGGCTAAAACCTCCCATAATTTCGGAGCAAGAAAAAAAAAAAAAGAAAAACAACAAAGATTCAAAGAAGAATTCTCTTCTCTTCGACCAATTTCGATTCATGGAAATCCCGACCTAGTTTAAAATAAAATTGAACATTTGAATGCAATAATCTATAATCTAACGCCACCTTTACCATCACCGATGACCTGACCCAGGTACCCATGCTCATTTTTTATTTTACATTTTTACATCCGTTCACTCACGTACTTTCGGGAATTCAGTTCATAAAGTCTTCATTCGGGGATAAGGAAAAAGAGGATCACTGGTCACTTAGCTTTAGATGAGGCATACATGCTCTGTCTCTCTGTCTGTCATGCTTTCCTTCTCACACACACCCAAAGAGACCGCCTGTGGTTCTCACGAAGGCAAAGACTTTGCACTTGGCCTGTATTAGTGTCCCATGCACATTGCTTTTCATTGTGCACAAAGGCCCACCACTTCTGAGTAATCTGATGCCTTGGCCAAAGATTTCTTCAGCATCGACGGATGTTATTCTTCACGCCCGACGATGGACGTTTTTTTATAAAGAGCTGCGATATCGACGCCGCCATGGCGTCACCTCTCGATAATTTATGCTCACTTGAGACCATATTCGTGTCGACGGCTTGATTTGAAGACAGCCCGAACTATCCGAGTTCTCCAGAGAAAGAAAACGTTTCTCTCGTATGACCGGGTCCCTTTCCTCGTATCGAATTTTATTGAGAATTACAAAATATAAGTAATCTCAAATCGATGCAAAAGTCCCGAAAGTCGCGGGATTTAACACACGAAAAGCGTGAGTTCCGTTTAAAAGGAAGCACTTGAAGTGTTTTCAGGTATAGAAACGACGTCCTGTTTCGGTAAAAAATCTGGGAAGCATTCTAACGAGACCCTTGTTTGAGAACGGACAGATATTATTGCCCCTTCGACGAGGCGTCGTAGATGCGTGGTCCATGTCACGCGTTTGTACGACGTCTGTTCCCTGACAATCTGGATCCCTCCACTTTTCCAGTGCATGTACTACGTTTCAAAATTTCATGATAGGTGACCTAAAGCCATAAGATTCCCCTTGAACGCCAGCGCATCCAGACTAATTTCAAACTTTGGGCAAAGGAAACCGCGAGAAAGGGCATCTATATTTTCTCATAAGTTCCATATTTACACTGAAACTCCTTTAACTGCCCGCTTTAGGGTGGATGGAAGCGGAAATCGGGCAGTTAACCGTCTCCCTCACGCTGTCGCAGCGGGCGAAGCTAGGCGTCGTGCCGAAGCACGGCATTGGGCAGCCCACAACTAATTCCGCGCAACTGCTATTCGCGCGGGAATTTGAAATTACGAATCGTGTGAATAAGGAAAACCAAGCGGTCGAGCAATGATATGCAAGCGGTGTCGCAAAGAAATAATTAATACATTATGAAGTCATTATTAATACAACATAAACTTAAATCATTGAAAAATTATTTTCTCAAAATTCTTTGTACTGGCATTAAAGGGTTTCGATACTATTTTTGAAAATTTTACAATCAACTCAATTTTTTTTTTATGAATCAAAAATATATAAAACGTGAACTGCTCAAGTTCCAAGTCGATCCACCATATCGTTTATGTAAAAATAATTTTCAAAAATTTAGTTTATACACGAGAGTATATGGGATCAATATTTGTTTGAGCTGCAAATTCCATTAAAATATTACTACCCGCATAAAATCTATGTCAGATCTTTATTGGATCATTCAAGTGACTGTCAACAAAGTTGAATAGATTCCTCCATGTAGTTTATTAGTTACAAGCCAAAATATAAGCTTTCGCATGAAAATAAATATTTTCAGAATAAAGGAAGTGAATACTCGGCAAGTTCGTGCAGAATCTCCATGCGCATGAATTCACGAGTAACATGGAAGTTATTGCGCACGCGCGAATCTGACAAGTTGGCCAATGGCAAAAAATTCAATCATCGTTGTTGTCACGACTCGCGTCAATAATTAACGTTGTTATTTTTAATATAAAAGAATTTGGTGATGAAAGAAAACTCTCATTATTCTATTATATATACTATTCTATTATAATATAATAATAATATGCACCCGAAAAATTCTCTACGAAAAATTGTATCGATTTAAGGTAATTGTTTTGGCAAGCGTCGATAGCTCGGCTGTTCGCGAGTATTATTTCGTGTTGCGTCGAAAGTTCGAACGGTCTCGCGTTAGCAGAGATTCTCGACAAAGTTGTTTACGTCTCTGGACAATAGAATACACACACAAACAGATACACGCACATTCTCACACATTCATACCTGTTACACATTCGCTCTCGTCACCAACACGACGAGAGCCGCCAGTCACCGTTCTCGTCTCGAGCGAGTAACTTTGTAATTTTCAATAAATCTGCTCATCGTTTTAATTTCTAATCTAATTCGCAAATCTTTCTTTATTTTCACGAACCTTCTTCGCCACGTTCTCGTGAGAATCTCTGAATTCTCAAAACAGTCATTTTATGGAATAAAAATTTAGCGAGCCACAGTTGCAATCCTGCAGAAAAGCATTGTGTTTTTCTGTAGATCTGTTGATCAGATAAGTGGTATCGAAACGCCTTAACATAGTTATTAAATATGTTAAATACTTCAATATTTTTTTGGTTTTGTTTTTGGTAAAATAAGCATCGATATTTTAAATTTATTTTTAAAATGTTATTGAATTTGGCCGGTTGATATTTGATTATGGATTCTTCGGACTGTCGTGACATCGTTCAATGGAATGCTCCTAGATTCTTCGCAGTACTTGATCAATATTGTTACCGCCTGAAGAGCAGTGGGTACTTTTGTTCAGTTATATATATACATTTTCGCAATTTTCTAAAAATTAATAAGAAACAAATTCACTTTGTGATGGAATGATACAAAACGGAAAATAGAGATTCACTGCTATATTTTGTTTTTACGAATTTATCACTACGTACTCGTTGCACAGTTGTATTATAGTCAAAATAAAACCGAAGAAAACCGTGTGCGAACAATCACGTGCTTGCCGCAGGCTGGTTGGTCGAGGTATGGAAAAAGGTGCGGAAGCGAGAGAGACAGCGTAAAGCACGAGCGCTCGATGGCGGCTCAGGGAAGGGGTGCGAGCTCGTGTCAGGACAGGTTCGCAACAGAAAAGGGGGGGGGGGGCGGGGCGACATTAGTGAGTGTGACAGTCCGTGTGGCGGAGAAAGAGCTGGGGGGCTACAATTAAACGGCATGCAGTTAAAGGAGTTCCAGTGTACTTGTATTTCAAAATTTTCAGGAATAATTTGTAACTCAGACGGATGTCACAATCTCGAGAAATTCATACTTCAAAATTTTAAGTATTTCGTTCTTTTTCTAGATGATAGCTTCATTCGCGACTCATGTTTCCTTCCTGACTTTTAATCCTTTCAATTAGTTGAATTTTTGAGCCAATAAAAAATAATGACCGTGAATTTCCGGGTCAAGGTCGATTTTGCGGGTCCATAGTGGAACCCCCACTTCACGTTCGGTGAAGATCAACCCGATCTTCACCTAACGTGACCTGAAGAATTACCTGGCGAAGCGGTGGCACATAATTTTTGTAGACCCTGAACACGCAGATCCATAAAGTGATTCGTCACCGAGATTGCTTAGTCTCGGTGACGCTTGTGAAAATATTTGTATCTAGGCATAAATATTTCCACGCATACATTCATGCTTAGACGTCTCAATACGCTTGACGTCACTTTCGTGCAGGACCATCCAGCGGTGGCACACGTCGCTCAGGTGTTACCGTGCCACGTTCACTACTATTTCGACCCCATTGAAGTTAATCGTCACCTTTCACGTGCTCTCAAAACCAAATCGCATAAAACTCTAGAAGCCGTAAGCAGACCGGCAAAAGCTACTGTGCATGCGCTATAACGGAATGTTTTATATTCCAACTCATCGCTTTGTTTTTAGTGAAACAAGTTGCACAGTTTTTTTTAAGTACACCAAAGTTGCAAGCAGTGGGGTGTCCTACAGTGAAGAGAGACAGTTGTGCGTGTAATTCATAATAAAATAAGTTTTTCGGTTGGCAAGTAAAGGGACTTCGGAAACGACAGACGTCTCGAGTTTTCCATAATTTTATGTGCCTTAAATAAAAGAGCTCCACCGACGGATGGACCAGACCGAAAATCTTACCCATCAAACGAATTTATTTTCCATGTTTAATTGTGTAATACCGTTAAATTTTCGGTGAAATCCAAAAATTGAAATTGATTGTTCACGTGTTAGCTACATGGCGCTCCGTATGCCATCACTAGGTGACTCACAGCGAATGAATGTCTCCATTTTTACCATGGCAATGAAATCTCAATTTAATTTTTTCATATGAATGCGATGTTAACCTTTCAATAGCAGATTCCTGATGGTAAATGGTTTGCATTTTTTTTCTGTGAATGCGGGAAAAAACACAAGTTTTTATAGATCTTTTTATTTCACATCCCTAAAGTTTCATTAAATTTTATTTACTCGTTTTCAAGAAAATGTTACGTCCCGCGACTTTCGGGACTTTTTCATCGATTTGAGATTGCTTTTATCGAGCAATTTTTCAATAAAAATTAAATATGAGGAAAGGGACCTGGTCACCCGAGAGGAAACTTTTTCTTCTCTCTTAACCACCAGGAAGCAACGAATTTAGCCGTCAGCGCAAGAAATGGTCTCGAGTGATCATAAATTATTGAGAGTCGACGCCATGGCGGAGCCGATATCGCCACTTCTCATAACAAAATGTCCATCGCCGGGCGTGACGAAAAACATCCGTCGATGTTGAAGAAATTTTGGTTAAGAGCATCGGATTACTCGAAGTGGTGGGCCTTTGTGCACGACGAAAGGCGATGCATACGCGACGTCGACATAAGGCGCAACACAAAAACGGTACGGTCGTAAACACCCTGTGGAGTCTTACTCGTTGTGCGCAAAAGAGAAGAAAGAGAGAGAGAGAGAGTGGGAATAGAGAGAGAAAGAATACATCCTAAATCTAAGGGACCTGGTAATCCTTTTCTTCCCTTTTCCTCGAGTGAAGGATTTTACAAATTAAGATCCCGAAAGTACGCAAACAAATGACTATAATGAAGTAAAATCAAGTATGAGCATGGGTACCTGGGTCAGGTCATCAGTATTGGGCAGGTGTCGGTAGATTATAGGTTATTGCACTTTAATACTAGATTTTAATTTTTTTTTCTTTCTCTTACTGAGTCGAGATCTCCATGAAAAGAAATTGGTCAGAGAAAAGAATTTTCTTCTTTGCATTTTTTGTCGTCTCGTTTTTTCCTTCCTAAATTTATGAGGGGTTCGAGCCTTGCTACGATTTTTTTTTGGAAACAACGTCTTGAGGAAATCGATGGCTGGGCTGTATGGAGTGCTGCACGTGGCCAGTAAATTACCAATGGCCGAGACAAGGGATTACGATGGAAGAAAGACTTCGGAGGACCACCCAACCGTCAACGAAAAATTAAATAAACTTTTAAGAACATGCCCGGTCCGCTATCGGCCGGATGTGTATATCGTCGCCAATTCAGAGAACTGAATGTTTATGCTGCACGAAGAGAACGCCGAGTCTATAGCTAAAGAAACAGAGCAAGCAGCGCTTTGTCCCAAGTCCTGGGATTCAGAAGGCGTATGTCCCATCGACAGACGAATCCAAGCTCTCGCCTACGAAGGAGGGGCGACACGAAAATTCGGCATCGAATCCAACAAAGACCCCAAAAGCGTAGCAAGCGCATTATTTAATTAACGTTTTTCTTTTAATCAAAAATGACCAAATTCAAAGATTTCAGGAGATTTCGTAATGCACGGATAAAGGTTTATGTGGAAATGAAAATTGTGAACGAATCCTTTTTCCTAAAATAATAATTACGAGATTGATGAGCAAATGTTTGTGTGATAGTTGCGTGAGCATGAGATAGATCTTTCCTGTAATGACAAGTAGGAGAAATGATAAAGCCGGAATCATAAAATTGCACAAGATCCGGAGTACATAGATGGAATTTTTAATTGTTATAACAAATGTAGAATCTGAATAACTGGTTAATAATTATGAGAATTTTGAGTAGTTTGGATACGCTAAAATAATTTTCTTTCGTATAATTATTGGAAAGAATTAATTATAATCCAAAAGAAATAGCATGACATACACCATTGCATCCGAACCTCCGCATGGTAAATGATTATAAAGAAATAGGAATGAATAGAATGAGAGGAAAGATCGAACGAAATCCAGAGCGAGAAAGATACAGAGAAACAGAGGAGAAGTTGTCACCGAATGAGAGTACGAATGAGAAGAGACGAATGGAAATGTATGTGTATGTATGTGTGTGTGTGTTTGACATCAAGAGCCTATGACCGGTCAGCTCGTGGCCGATAGGATAAGTCCGACCCAAGTATGGAGGGATGAGAAGGAGAGAGTGACCAGAATGAAGAGGAGGGGTTGTCTCCTCCGCTGTGTGGAACTTCGAAAACAAGGCATGGAATGAGTGAGAAAGAAAATACGAAATATGTAAGTATGAGAGAGACAGAGTGAGCGTCTTTATGGAAAGACGGCGTATGTACGAGAAATTCGTTCTCTGATTATTAGGTAATAATGGAATAATTATTATACGGAAATGCAGGAGTGAATATTATATTATAAGGATAAATTCGTGTTAATCATAAGTATACATTTTCAATTATATAGATTCCAGGGGGTCATCGAGGATGCGAGGTGGAGGCGGCGGAGGAGCCTGTAGCGTCTAAGGCGTTTAAGGGCGTACCTCCCCACCACCGAAACTAAGCCATCCTAGAGGACCCTATATAAGACCGGGTAATGAGCCCGCGGTATGTTCGTGAGAATCGGGAGATATCTTAAGTAGGCGGAATGTTCGTCAGAGTCGGAAGAAAATTTTAAGTAACGAATCGCTGGCAGTCGGAGGCCAGAGTAGATCTTAGTTTTAAGTCGCGGTATGTCAGAACGTTCAGAAACTCAGGAGAAAATTTTAAGCAGAATCACTGTTCGTCGCGTCAATTATTTTTCTTTATATACTTTTCATCATTTTTGACACAGTATCTCAAGTTTATTTTATTTTATTTTATTCAACCGATTTCAATACCGAACAACTTTATTTTTGCGAACAATATTTTTATTCCTATTTTGTTGTGAACAGACATTTCATTTTCCTTTCGCTGGACATTGTGTTTTAAAGAGCAATATATTTTTTTTGTGTGAACATTTTGTTTTTGTTGGACACTGTTTTCGCCCTACCAAAAAATTTACCATTACGTTCAACCTCGTGGTCAATCGTTTCATCGTCGACATCTTTCAATTTTATCGATCTTACACCTTGCTCTGTTTCCATAATCATCGAAGTAGTAAGTATCTCAAAATGTTTTCTCGCATGTGTCAGTATATCTTCATTTGTGTTGCGCGGTGTCTCCGACCCCGGTCGACACCCCATGACGGCTCGAGTCCCGTGACCGAAACTACCGGGTTACTCACCGTTGAAGCTCTATAAAATATTTTCGTTGTTGTTTTCCCTTTTCGCGTTATCCGTTTTGTATTAGATTCCGATTTTTGTGTTAAATTCAGTTTTATGGAGATTCAGATTGTTGTGTTAAATTCAGTTTTGTGAAAAGTCATGTCAATTTAATTTCAGTTTTGCGAAAAGTGTCTGATTAAAATTATTTTCCCAATTTTATTTTCCTCATGTTTAAGTTCAATTCTTTGTCCAATTTATTTCGCGTCCTTTAAAATTATTTTTATTTTGGTTTTGTGCAATTAGATTATTTCAATGTTCCGAGTAAATCATTCCGAAAAACCTGTTCGTGTTTCGATCAATTGTAGGATTATTTTTCGTGTAAATTTATTTTCTCCTAGGAAGTGCTCATGTTCGTAAATTCAGTGAAATATGTGCGAGTTAAATTCATTTGAGTCATTCACGTTTTGTTCCGGAAACTAATGGATCAATAGTGTTTTTTGTGTTTATCATTTGATATTCATTTCCAATATAAATTTATGCATTATCCGTGGTTAAATTCCTTTTCAAGTAATTTCGAATCTCTTTGAGTGATAAAATTCAATCGAGTCGTGGTTTAGTAAATTCTGTGTTGATTTTTGTTTTGTGAGGGTTGTCAATCGACCATGGACCTTTTCCAATTAAAGATAGCTGTCGTTGTAGTAGGGGTCATTTTAGTGTTCGCGATAATTTCGTTTGTCCTTGCAGTTTGCGCGGATAAACCCCAGGAGGCTTATCTTGAGGATGGCCCTGTAGTTTATTTTCTTCCGCGTCAGTAACAGTTTAGTTCCCGTTTTATTCAGAATTTATTTAATGCGATCATACAATTTTTGTCCCTTTATATTACGAGTTTATTTGTCCGATTTTGCCGAATTACAATTTATTAGTCTTTTCCGATGTATCTCGCGAAAATTAAAGAGTTTTGTTCGTGAGATTTTATTTTAATTTGCCATTGTTACCAAATTATGCACTCTCCGCCCATCCTGAGCAAATTTCCGCAAGGTTAGGCTCAAAACAGGGCAATAACCTGGCCAATTCCGATTTTATCTCGAATAACGTGTTAAAGGGAAAGCCGCGCTTTTCTTGGCCGAGATGAGAAAAATCGAGGGTCAGGACGTAACAAAAATAAGGAACACGAATTGTTACTGTCTGAACCTTCATCACTGTGGTTTCAAGCACAGGTCATGTGACTCTTACACCTTAAGACCTTACACCTTAAGACATTTGACATGAAAATCTCGAAAAAAATATATTTTTATTAAAACAAAGCTTTCTCTGTAACGAAGCAGAATTATGGAGAAAACTACAAATAGTGAGGTTCCAATAATGTTCCATAGTTATTCGTATTTTATTATTATTATTAGCTGTAAACATTGAGACAAGATTTATTTTTACTCATAGATTGTATACGAATTTACCGAAAATCTGAAAAAGCTTTCGCCTGTCATGGCCGTGGTCCATCGTCTGACAGAATATTTTATTTCACAACTATACACTGAGCGTCAATTTGATTTAAGGAAACCAATAAACGATATTCAATAATTATAATTTAACCATAAACTTTCAAGACAATGAGACTACCACAGATTGGATCGAGTTGGAGAACCAAAATTGAAATAAATTGCAAGAACAATCTACGAAAATACAACGAAAGGACTTGACGCTAGAAATATAGGTTTACACAACTTACTTAAATGCTTCAATCACTCGGTGATTGCTTTAGATCAACCGATTGACCGATTAATTTTTCCCCGTATCGATGGATTTCAACAAGGCAACAAAGATCCTTCTATCGCAATTTTACTTTACATATGCATTGAATATACATTTCACAAAATCAATTCGAAATAATTCCAATATACTCAGTCAATATGAATTTGCCAACGCACACGACGAAACTTTTTGAAGGCTTATATCTTGACGTTCTCCCTATCCCGAGAAAAGGGATTTTCCGATGACGGGATCTTTCAGCCTCTTCAGCCTCAAGAGTCTTTTACACGAGACCCGTTTGTCTATTTTCGGCCATCCTCACTTGTCCCTTTGATAGATATAGGGCCAAGTTGTCGTATCTCCCATCTTGTTGTTTCGTCGCATTTGATGTTTTGTTGAATCATGGCTTGACCATGATAACGAGTGATACGTACCAAATTGTACTTTAACAATACACGCTACGTAAAGAAAAAACTTAATATTAACCCCTATATACATTATATTTTCGATAACACGGGAGGAGTTTATTCAAGCGTTGAAGCTGAGGAAAACGCTGTCGTTTTATTTTTCTATTAGAACACTCTAGACCGGCACATTCGGTACAAGAATTAGCATCGTATTGAATAGACATAAGATTTAACATTCACTAATTAACACAATATTGATTAAAAGTTCAGAATGTACTTATGCTAGCAAATAAACTGCTTGGGAAGTATTAGCTGACAGTACTTTATTTTGAAAAATATAATAGTGTTAACCCGAGCAAACGGCAAGACATGAAAGCGACAGATAAAAATGATATCTTAGTTTTTCTCTATCTCATGTACTGTGGTAACTGGTATTACTCGTGGTCGCCCTCATCGCACTTTTCGAAAAATGCGCCCCATCGAACTGCGTCACATGGATATACTGAGACGCACGCCTGGAACGATACGATTTTCGCTTAAACTAACGCTAGCAACCACTATGCCTATCAGCTTGTTATCTGATAGCGCAAGCAATGAAGATATGGATTTATTGTGTTTGGTAAGCGTCTGCTATTTATACCACTCAACTTTTTGGTATTTCGTTATTGTGATCGTTTTAACTTTTGGTTTTCACTTTTGCATATTTTGAATTGGGAACTTTCTCAATAGCGACATATCGATGGTTAAATTATATAGGGACGTATAAGCTACGCTTATACATAAACGGTACGCCCCTTTGGCATTAGTCCATCGATATCTAGAATTTGTAAACTCGAATCGTAGAGGGTTTGACATTTTCGGATATTTAATATTTTATTCCTCCTATTTTTTAGCGCATTCTTGTCATATGAATTTATGACGAAATTTATGCATTCTCAATTTTGCTGGACTACTTTAAAAACTTTATTAGGATGTGTGTTTCTACATTGAAAGGTTTTTTAATTCGAAATGTGGCCTGTTCTTAACATTAGATGCGTGAATTTTTTACCTTCACCCAATAAAACAACAGCGTGCTCTTTATTTTATTGATTATTACGTGTATCAATAATAATGAAAAAAATTTCCGTTATTTTATGACCATGCAGAGCGAAAGAATTATGCTAATTTTCCTTTTTAATAGAAGTTCTTTCGAATGCTGTCGACGTAACGTACGAATTTCAAAGTTTGTACGCATTCCGAATCATAAGGTCGAAGTAAGCGTCGTGATCAATACTAGCGCTAATAGCACTGTAGTAGTTCATAAACTCTTCCTCGGTCACCTGAAAAAAAAACATACACATATTTTAATAAATAGTTTCCATAGGAACACGCTTCCTAATCTCTTGATAATTTATTTTACATCGAAGTAAGAGGTTTATGGAGTTAACCTTACTCTAGAAAGCCATTTTAAAGGTGATGGTCAGGAATTAATTTCGAAAAAAACTATTCAACCTACCGGGTAGGGGCTTAGCATACATATTAAAGTATGTTTCAACTAACGCCATACATTTTTTCAAGTATATTTATTGAAGAGCGTACAAGTGATACGTTAATGCGCAGGTTTGGTCGTGAAACGACAATGTTGCAGCCATCCTAGTAGTCTCAAACAAATAAAACAATATTTTTTTTTAATTTGCAAGTGTCCAATTATGGCCCGAATCAGAAATGATCCTGACCGGATGTTTGAAAGTACATTGCAGCAACAAAAAAAATGAGCTTTGATTTTCTTGAAAAACTAAATTAAAAGAGTAGGCCTGTCGTGGGGGTGTCGAATCTATGAATATAATTCGCGTTTCAACCATCGATATACAGCCCAACCCCGGGTACTGTTAAGCATCGGGACCGAGTACCCTGGGCATTGTTACTTCCTACCTTTCGCCTCACGAGTAAATGGCAGCAAAGCGTCAGATTCGTAGCTATTTTTAATTACCATTAGAAATTTGTCGTTTACACCTTTAGAGACCTGAGTTGGCCCTGGCTGGATTCACAGAGCCCGAGGCTCAGCTATTAACAGGGCTTAACAGTTCCCGAGTTAACAGTGCCCCGGGCCAAACTGTACATTCACTTTAAATGTATGCGAAAGGATCAGTCAATCGGTATAGTAGTTTTTGAGAATAACGGTCACCCGATCCGAAGAATGTTGTTTCAAGAAAAAAGCATCCCAAGTTTCTCATGCAGATTGGTCTAAAACGACAGAAGTTACTGTTACGTCCCGCGACTTTCGGGGCTTTTGCATCGATTTGAGATTACTTATATCTTGTAATTCTCAATAAAATTCAATACGAGGAAAGGGACCCGGTCATACGAGAGAAACGTTTTTTTTTTCTTTGGAGAACTCGGATAGTTCGGGCTGTCTTCGTCGACACGAATATGTTCTCAAGTGAGCATAAATTATCGAGAGGTGACGCCATGGCGGCGTCGATATCGCAGCTCTTTATAACAAAACGTCCATCGTCGGGCGTGAAGAAAAACATCCGTCGATGCTGAAGAAATCTTTGGCCATGGCATCAGATTACTCAGAAGTGGTGGGCCTTTGTGCACAACGAAAAGCAATGTACATGGGACACTAATACAGGCTGAGTGCAAAGTCTTTGCCTTCGTGAGAACCACAGGCGGTCTCTTTGGGTGTGTGTGAGAAGGAAAGCAGGAGAGACGGAGCGTGTATGCCTCATCTAAAGCTAAGTGACCGGTGATCCTCTTTTTCCTTATCCCCGAATGAAGACTTTATGAACTAAAATCCCGAAAGTACGTGAGTGAACGGATGTAAAAATGTAAAATCAAGAATGAGCATGGGTACCTGGGTCAGGTCATCGGTGATGGTAAAGGTGGCGTTAGATTATAGATTATTGCATTTAAATGTTTAATTTTATTTTAAACTAGGTCGGGATTTCCATGAATCGAAATCGGTCGAAGAGAAGAGAATTCTTCTTTAAATCTTTGTTGTTTTTCTTTTTTCTTGCTCCGAAATTATGGGAAGTTTTAGCCTTGTTACGACTTTTGGGAACGGCGTCTGGAAAAAGTCATCGGATAATTCTCATGGGCGGTCTACATGAGCTCTGCACGTGATCGATAAATTAACGCAGTGGTCGAGTAAGGGAGACTCGATGGAAGAAAGATTTCGACGAAGCACCCAATCATCGACGACCAAAATTAAACAAACTTTTGAGAATATCTGTTTATGCTTGGACTGTTATTGGACTCCAATTTAATGAGCACTGAATGTTTATGCTGCACGAAGGGAATGCCGAGTCTATAGCCAAAGAAAGAGAGCAAGCAGCGCTTTGTCTCAAGTCCTGGGATTCAGAAGGCGTATGTCCCATCGACATACGAATCCAAACTCTCGCCTACGAAGGAGGGGCGACACCAAAATTCGGCATCGAATCCAACAAAGACCCCAAAAGCGTAGCAAGCGCATTATTTAATTAACGTTTTCCTTTTTAATTAACAACGACCAAATTCAAAGATTTCAGGAGATTTCGTAATGCATGGGTAAAGGTTTATGTGGAAATGAAAATTGTGAACGAATCCTTTTCCTATAATAATTACGAGTTTGATGAATGAATGTATGTGTGATAGTTGCGTGACCATGAAGATAGATCTTTCCTGTAATGACAAGTAAGAGAAATGATAAAGCCGGGATCATAAAATTGCACAAGATCCGGAGTATATAAATAAAATTTCAATTGTTGTAACAAATGTAGAATCTGAATAACTGGTTAATAATTATGAGAATTTTGAGTAGTTTGGATACGGTAAAATAATTTCCTTTCGTATAATTATTGGAAAGAATTAATTATAATCCAAAAGAAATAGCATGACATACACCATTGCATCCGAACCTCCGCATGGTAAATAATTATAAAGAAATAGGAATGAATAGAATGAGAGGAAAAATCGAACAAAATCCAGAGCGAGAAAGATACAGGGAAACAGAGGAGAAGTTGTCACCGAACGAGAGTACGAATGGGAAAAGACGAATGGATGTGTATGTATGTGTGTGTGACATCGAGAGCCTATGACGGGTCAACGCGTGGCCCGTAGGAGAAGTCAAATGCAAGCATGGAGGCATGAGAAGGAGAGAGTGACCAGAATGAAGAAGAGGGGTTTACTCCTCCACTGTGTGGTACCTCCAAAACGAGGGATAGAGTGAGTGAGAAAGTAAATACGAAATATGTAAGTATGAGAGAGACAGAATGAGCGTCTTCATGAAAAGACGGCGTATGTATGAGAAAAATTCGTTTTCTGATTATTAGGTAATAATGAAATAATTATTATAAAGGAATGCAGGAGTGAATATTATATTATAAGGATGAATTCGTGTTAATCATAAGTATGAATTTTCGATTATATAGATTCCAGGGGATCATTGGGGTTGCGAGGTGGAGGCGGCGGAGGAGCCTGGAGCGTCTAAGGCGTCTAAGGGCGTACCTCCCCACCGTCGAAACTAAGCCATCCCAGAGGACCCTATATAAGACCGGGTAATGAGCCCGCGGTATGTTCGTTTAGAATCGGGAGAAATCTTAAGTAGGCGGAACGTTCGTCAGAGTCGGAAGAAAATTTTAAGTAACGAATCGCTGGCAGTCGGAGGCCAGAGTAGATCTTAGTTTTAAGTCGCGGTATGTCAGAGTTGTCAGAGCCGGGAGAAAATTTTAAGAGATCGAATCGCTGTCCGTCGTGTTAATCTATTTCTCTTTATATACTTCTCATCGTTTGGCCACAGTATCTCCAAATTTATTTATTTTACTTTGTTTTATTCAAACTGTCTCCGTGGATTTCGATACGAACATTTTATTTTTGCGAGCGAACATTTTATTTTTGCGAACGAACATTTTATTTTTGTGAACGAACGGTTTATTTTCTTTTGTGAACGAACATATTTTTTTTGTGGAATAAAAATATTTCACCGCTTATCAATCTCGGCTGAACATTCACTTTCACCGCACCATCATCCCATCTGCACTGAATTGTTCATCGTCTTCGTCGTTATATTCATCGTATTCTATAATCCTCCATATTCATCCAGTTCGATCATCAAAGTAGTAAGTATTTTTGAAATATTTTCTCATATATATATATATATATTCGCTCGTGTTGCGCGGTGTCTCCGATCTCGGTCGACACCCCATGACGTCCTAAGGACCGAAGGCGAGGGTTCCGGGTCGTTTGTATCGTAAAACCCATGGTGTAATTTCTTTCGTTGTTTTCCCTTTCCGTGTTATCCTTTTGAATTATATTCAGTTTTCTGGAAATTTATATTTGCGTCAATCTCGGTCTTTCGGAAGGTTATGATTCCAGCAAGGGTAATTTATTTTTTTTTTGTTGTGTTAAATCCAATGTCCGATAAACATTATTTTGTGAATTTAATTTTTATTGTTGTTTTGTCCAAACTCGATTCTTGTGTTAGTATATTTTCAGACCCTTTAGAATTATTCTTGGTCCATTAAAAATATTTTGGCGTTTCCAAGCAACTATTTCCGGAGGAATCCGTAGTATTTTGATCTACTGTAGGATTATTTTCTTTGTGAATTTGTTTCCTTTTAGGAAGTGTTCATCCTGTAACTTCCGTGAAATATGTGCGAGCTAAATGTATTTGAAGAATTTACGATTTATTCCAGGAAATAAGGAATTAACAGTTTTTGTGTTTATAATTTGATGTCCATTTCTGATATAATTTTTCCGGGGTTAAATTCATTTTCGAGCATTTTAGAATTTCTTCAAGTGATTAAACTCAATCAAGTCGTGGTTGAATAAATTCAGTGTTGATTTTGGCTGTGAGGGTTGTCCCGTCTACTGACCATGGACCTCTTCCAGTTAAAAATAGCTGTCGCTGTATCAGTGGTCATTTTAGTCCTCGTGATAATTGCGTTTGTTCTTGCAATTTGCGCGGATAAGCCTCAGGAGGTTAATCTTGAGGATGGCCCTGCAGTTTATTTCCTTCCGCGTCAGTGACAGTTTAGTTCCCGTTTTATTCAGAATTTATTTAATGTGATCATACAATTTTTGTCCCTTTATATTACGGGTTTATTCGTCCGATTTTGCCGAATTACAATTTATTAGTCTTTTCCGATGTATCTAGCGAAAATTAAAGAGTTTTGTTCGCGAGATTTTATTTTAATTTGCCATTGTTACCAAATTATGCACTCTCCGCCCATCCTGAGCAAATTTCCGCAAGGTTAGGCTCGAAACAGGGCAATAACCTGGCCAATTCCGATTTTATCTCGAATAACGTGTTAAAGGGAAAGCCGCGCTTTTCTTGGCCGAGATGAGAAAAATCGAGGGTCAGGACGTAACATTACGATGAATAAAGATTGACTTAAGTTTGATCGGTTATATTAGGGCCGTAGCGTGAACCATCTCCAGCTTTGAATAATTCGTGCAGAGCAGCTATTTATTCCGTTTGGGCAGTTTTCCTATTCTTACATGCATCGGATGCCTGCTTGCTAGACCATTCGGCGTGACTGTTGCCTCTTATGTCTGCGTAGGTTTTTGAATTCTGGGCGATTTTCACTCTCATAACATTCGTGGTGTGCAGGATTTCATTAAATTCTTTATCATAAATGGTGGCGGCCAAGAAATTTGCAATGTGTTCAGTATTGTTGCTATAATACAGATGATCCTGAGCGAACCATCAAAACACAGAATTCCAACTTCCATTGTTATTTTAAATAAAAGTCCTAAGAGATATCTCCGGTATATCATCTGACGCCAAGTCATCATACATGGGTCTGATTCCTTGTAATACTCCTTAATTATGGTGCTGTGTGTAAAAGTGTGCAGTATCAGATCCAACCGAACCCAATTGTCGGAACTTTCGCACATAACACTGTGCCCAAAATCTTCACACGTTTAGTACTGAAGTTTAAACTTTTTCCTAGGTATGAAGTATGGCCCCGTGTTCAAAATCCCCGTAATCGCGTTCAAAATCTTTGAATTGATATGTTACGTCCTGGGTGAGAACGATAGAGTATAAGTAGAAATAGGGGTGCCTCTTGTTGAGACCGGAATGCGCCGGTCGGGGATAGAGGCAAGAGTGCGGTGATCGTGTGACGCTACTTACGTGAAACGTAGATTTTCCTTACTTTCTTTGGTAAAACGTGTTGTTTTACCGTGGTTTTTGTTAGATGAGTTTTTGTTTCGGCGTAGTGGGTGTTTAGTTGATGAAGACGACGTCGTCGGTTGAGGTGTCGCTCGAGTTGTCGTTGCTGTGCTCGTACATTAAACAATTCTTCCCTGGAGCGAGTCGTTATTATTTTCGTATTTACCGCTTCGGCGTTTGCTCGTAAAAGTCTGAATGAAAAAAGTTATTCTTCGAGTGTGTCCTATTTTCGGGTCGGACTCCCACACGATAGGGTTGGTACCTCCACCACAGTGCGTGCGTCTAGCGCACAGAATTGTGGTTGGATGGTAAGAGTACAGAGCGTGCATCTGGCGCACGGGACTGTACCCGGAGAAGGAGAGGAAACTACAAGAGAACGTGCGTCTAGCGCACAGAACTGTGATTAGAGATTAGAGCGAGAAAAGTAACTACTCAAGCACGTGCATCTAGCGCACAGTACTGTAGTTAGAGAGAGTTAGAAAAGTAACTACGTGAGCATGTGCATATAGCGCATAATGCTGTAGTTAGAGAGAGAGTTAAAAAAGTAACTACGTGAGCATGTGCATTTAGCGCACAATGCTGTAGTTAGAGAGAGTTAGAAAAGTAACTACGTGAGCATGTGCATCTAGCGCACAATGCTGTAGTTAGAGAGAGTTACTACGTAAGCGCGTGCATCTAGCGCACAGCACTGTAGTTAAAGAGTATGAGAGGAAACTACTAGAGAACGTGCATCTGGCGCACAGAACTGTAGTTGGGAAGAGGTGTTGGGAACACGTGAGTTTTGGTGGGTGTCCCAATCGAAACTGAACAACTTGAAGTATGTTCGTACGTTTCATAAATTACTTTCCCGTATTTACCGGCCGAATCTATCCTCGTTGGATGAGCGGATGCAGGCGTAGCGGGTTTTTTGAATGAGTTTGTCGAATCACGTTTTAATTTCAACAAGTAAATTTCGGCGTTTATTAAAATAGTCCTCGATCAATCCCGTTGGGGAAATCGGACAAGAAGTTTTCACAATTTTTACAATTTTTAAGTTTTAAGCTGTTTTACACGCGGTCGGGTCCCCGAGGCAGATCCGCCAATTTTTCCGATGGTTATTCGTTAATCTACTCAAGTGACTGAGTAGTCTGACTCTTAACTCTTGAGTGTTGATTACTCTCTACTCACTCCTTACTGACTGACTGCTCACTGACTTCTTACTGGTCATTATATAGGCCCTTATTCTATTGTCGCATAAGGTGGGAGATGTTGGCGCGTGAGGGAAGAGTTTCTCTCACACCTCGATATTTTGCTGACGATAATCGCCAGACGGATTTCCAGTTATTATGGCTGGCGATTTTCCTGTCAGCTTCGTGTAATCGACATTGTCCAGACTGATTTCTGACTACTGCCAGTACAGGGATATCGATACTCACGAAGTGCACTTGTTGTTTATGTTGAGGCTCGTCCCTAGGCGATAAGCGCGGGTATCGTGTGCGAGCCAGCAAGGCGTTGATTTTCACCAACTTCCAGCATCTGCGGGAGCTTGGCGATAACGTGCGACATACGCCGGTTCGTCACTCACGCGCCTTCCCCCCGTGACGAGCCTTGTTCGTAAAAGATTCAAGTTTTTATGCGTTTAGGCGGTGTACTCCGGCAATGAGGGTCACCTCTGGTCGTTCATGGTTTCTCGTGATTTGAGTATTAAAAGAACGTATATGAAAAATTTCGAAATTTAGGTGGGTATTTCGACCCAGGACGTTACAATACAATGTATCCTAGGTATACTCTTTGACTAAAAGCAATATTTTAAAAAAATTACAGATGGGAAAAGTATATGACAAATTGATCATTGCACAAATTATCCACGACGTTGACGACCGATGGAGGCGTTAGTATGGCAAACATGATGCGAATAACGCTTTTTTTGTTTATGGTGCTCAAAATCACCTTAAAAAAATTTTTTTCCACCACCATGATTTTTTTTATAGATGGAGGAAGGTTTCAAGGACAGTTTTCCGACAAAAACGATGAATCGATTTTTTAGTCATTTTGCTAGAATTTTTCAGTACTGTCCCCCCTCAATGACTTTTGTAATTCAAACATTATGGATTACGCATATATCTCAGCTGCCACATGTATTTAGTTCTGCATCGCGAAACCTCAAAATTGAACTCGATTACGATCTGTCAAGTATTATGGATCACGCATATATCTTATCTGTCCCATATATTCGCTTGTGCTAAATAAAAGCATCGCGAAACTTCAAAATTGAACTCACTCTCGATCTGTCGTTTGAATCTATCATTTAAATGTGTTTGCGAAATCGCGACCACCACTCTGACTATCGTCACTTTTTCAGGGGCGTAAAAAAGAGGGCCAAGCCCCGTGAAAATTGTAGGTCCAGGCATTCATGCCCTTCAGAGTATATCGAGACACTTACGGTTCCATCCTTTGTGCTTTCTTGCTCGAAGTTTCCAAGAAATTTCTTCATTATATTATCCTCGCTTTCCTCGCCACTGATGTAACGGGGATGACATTTTACATTGTAAACTCCACGCAGGTCAGCCACGGTAATTTCCCCGTCACCGGTTTTATCCATTTTTTGAAAAGCTTGCTGTACAACTTTTATTCGGCTTTCAGACATGGGAGGCTAGAAATAAAATTTGACTTCGAATGAAAACTTTAAA
This sequence comes from Rhorus exstirpatorius, assembly GCA_963564615.1. NCBI lineage: Eukaryota > Metazoa > Arthropoda > Insecta > Hymenoptera > Ichneumonidae > Rhorus > Rhorus exstirpatorius. Next base: position 1,486,029 of record OY751316.1, read on the forward strand.
GCTAGCTTAATAAACGACGAAATTATAAATATACTGAACGCACGAATAATATTATATGATTTTCGGATTGATATAGATTCACACATATGGAAGCATGATTTTCTGATTTGCTCATTTTGATCCAGGTATATTCCTGGCGCAATCTGGCACAATCAAGGCATTCATGTAACGATTGAAGAAGATGACATATGATACAATAATCAAACGTAAAATGAAATATTTATTTAAAGGCTTGAATTCAAAATACTGCAAGCGCAAATAGTCAGATGATTTGATTAACGAAGGGAATAATTCTGTCATAGTTAACGTAATTAATTAATAATGAAGATGGAATGATGTAACGAGTAAAGTAAATAAGTTACATGCTGGTGGCGTTATTAATTGGTAATTGAGATCGTACGATTTAACCAATAACGGAACTAATTCTGGCATAGGCAACGTTATTAAGGGGTTAGGTACACTTGCAAGGCAAAAAAAACTATTTTTTTGATACTTTTTTTAAAGACCGTTTTCATTATTCATTGATCAATATTTATCAGTTCAAAAGATACACATCTCAAGAAGTTACAGTACTTTTTCCATGTCAAAAGAGTGATGAGCAACCGAGTTACAGCTAATCTCCCAGAGGCCAAAAAAAAAATGTTGTTTTGCGGTTCGTAACGTAACTCATGACTGGACCATCTAAAACAAACTAATGTGATGGTCGAACGGGGTAATGAGTGGTGACGATCCAAGACGACGAGAAAAATAATCAATTGTGCCGCCCGTGAATTCGAACCCGGGACTCTTCAACTTGCAAGCGGGAGCGCTAACCACTGCGCTACGACCACCAATTTATCTCTCTCATTTGTGTCGTCTACTTGGATGTAATGCGGGATCATCACCCCCCCCCCCCCCCCCCCCCCCCCGCCGAACTCGACGTCCACGTCGATTGTGCAGAGTTGCGGGTGTTCGGTTTCGAATGTATGTGGAGTATACGTTGACGCTACGCTTGCCTATGTCCCTCGTCGGAGCTTTTCCCTCGCCCCGCTTTCTTTGTAATATCCCGCGGAGTGACTCTTCAGTGCCAGGCCTTTTTGCGGGAAGTCTGTGTTGTCTCCTCCATACATGATGCTTGTGAACGTGTGTTGGTCCGAAAACTTCTGACACCAGTTTGTGATGGTCGAACGGGGTGATGAGTGGTGACGATCCAAGACGATGAGAAAAATAATCAAGTGTGCCGCCCGTGGATTCGAACCCGGGACTCTTCGACTTGCAAGTGGGAGCGCTAACCACTGCGCTACGGCCACCGATTTATCTCTCTCATTTGTGTCGTCTACTTGGATGTAATGCGGGATCGTCACACTAAATCGTTGGAATTAGTTAAAAACAATATTCTCTTGTACTTGACGGTGAAACATTTTGAATTTTGGCTTTAATTTTTTTTATACAACCGAATAATCAACGATTTTTTTAGTAAAAAAAAAAACATTTTTTACTTGGAACATCCACCATTTTGTCAAAAAATTAAATTTTGATAAAATCTCGCCGTCAAGTCAAGAGAATACTGTTTTTAACTAATTCCAACGATTTAGTTTGTTTCAGATGATTCAGTCATGAGTTACGTTACGCACCGCAATACAACTTTTTTTTTGGGCCTCTGGGAGATTGGCTGCAACTCGGTTGCTTACCACTCTTTTGACATAAAAAATTACTGTAACTTCTGGAAATATCTATCTTTCGAACTGATAAATATTGATGAATAAATAATGAAAACTGTCTTGAAAAAAGTCTCAAAAAGCGTTTTTTTTTTGCCTTGCAAGTGTACCTAACCCCTTAATTATTGATCCAGATCGTTAAATTCAATTAAAAAAAGAAATAAGTCCTACGTAAGTAACGTTATTAATTGTTTATCGAGATTAGCTGACTTAATTGAATAAGAAATTATTTTGATGTAGGTGACGTTATTAGTTATCAGCTAAGATGGTTCGATGTCAGTAAGGTCCCAGATTTTTTGGTTTTCTGAGCAGAGAAAGAGAGAGAGAGCGATATGATAAGGATTTTTTTCGCGCATGTACATACACGAAAGTATACCAGGGCCTTCCAAAGCAAAAAACAATTCTAAGAATTATTTTTTCGCTCATGTATATGTTCTCCCATGCAAACATAAGAATTAATTTTTTGGGAAGGCTAGCGATATTTTCAGATCTCATATCGTGCTTCTCAATGTGCAAAATTATTGTACGGATCTTGCAAACGATGAAGTTCTAACCCCATGCTCAAAATATAATTCTCCATGAAACGAAACAAATCCGTATTGAATCATTTAAACAATCCTCCTTTCCAGTATAATTTGATGTAAGATGTGAAGATTCCTTAAAAATCTATCATGATTGTATGAATAATAAAGAAAAAGATATAATCTAAAATGTGCAAACAATTTAGTCTGCGAGGCACATGTAAATGGATATTTTGCCTCATTTGATATCAGCCTATAACGATAACAAACATCGTACAATTGAAATAAAACCAAAAGATGTCACAGCTGAAAATGAGAAAAAAAATACTTCGTAGTATCGATGGGGAATTTGAAGTCAATCGTACGCGAAAAAATAAAATTCAATGTCGGTGATACAGTTGAAATCAACAAGTGCAAGCATGTTTTCGAAAAGGGTTTGTGACGCAATGTTTGGGTTTCGCGTCACAGGTCGTCCCGATCATGGGTATTAAGCGATATTTGAATAAATTAGATTCATTTTAGTCCGTTCTTGAATTCGGTATCTGCTACAGTTTCAGCATCTGTTTATCTATTTCCGCGTTATCCTGCGTTTTGGGTATTGAGTTTAGCTTTTTATTAAGTTTTTGCGCGTTCAAGATACCAAGTTGTCGTGGTTCAGGGCTGAAATAACGAGCGGCCCGGTATACTCGGTTTCTTGCGAGAGTAATGTAAGTGAGTATCAAGGATCGAGTGAGAATTTCGACGCTTCGATAAAGTTGCAGGGGCGAGAAAAGGGCGGTTACGTTTTGAGGTCCGTCTTGAGTAACGTTTACGTATGGAAGGCCGTTGTGCGGATGGGACTGCGATAACACAGCCACCGCGGATTTCCCGATCGCATCGTTACCGTTCGGCTCTGTTTTAGGTAGTCCCGGATCTTTCCATACCCGAAGAATACCCCTTGGAGGACGATCATCGCGACAACAGGACCCACACGCCATCGGAACATCTCAGCGTATTTGGATTATGCTCTCGTTTTTCGTTCTCGCCTGCGCCTTAGATATCGTTCTCCCCAAATTCTGTTTCTTTTATAGAACTTGTACATTTTTGTATACGCATTTCCGTACCAAATGAATTTCTTTTCTTCGTTATCTGATTGATCGAGTAACAGACTCCATATATTTTTTAATTTTTATTTTTCCCGTAACGATACTTATTTTGGGGTCACGGATCAAGTCTTGTAAATTTTTCTTGAATTATTTATTAACTATCGGAAGAGTTGAATAAATTAGCCTCAACCAAAGCCCCATGCATTAGTTTTCGTGTCAAGTTCGTTATAATTTTTTCATTGAAGGTTTCGAGGATACTCGAAAGTTAGATCGCCGTCCACGCCCTCTTTTCACCACCTACATTCTGAGCGAATCGGGTATACCGTAACCATTCTCGCTATCCGATACCCCAGCATCCATTTTAGATTCAGATCAGTTCAGTTTAAGGTACGTTTTGCGGGTTTGGTGATTCCCGCCGTTAATTAAAAAGATCACCTGGCGCTTAACGGCTCTTCCGTCGTCGAGGATAGCGGGATAGGGCGAGGGTAACCAGGATCGCGAGATCCTCGTCACAGGTTATACACTAAATTGGACAACGGAAGTATTTCTAAAAAGTGAGTTCTTGAATCTTTTTGTTACATGAGTAAGCTAGACAAATACCAATGATATTACTGGCTGAGTATAAACATCCAAAGAGATCACAGAAATATTTCAACTACATATGCAATAATAAAAAGCCGCACTGACTTAATTTTAATAAAGAAATCAAAGTATTAAATTACTCTATATAAGCCAAAAATTAAATCGACATTACTTTCATAATAACTTCATTAAACAAGAATAAGGCCCAAAAAGACTGATTGAAAGAAGTAAAGTCACGAAAAACTTTTACGGAAAATCACCTTGAAAGGTTGATTGGTTTTTTTTAAGTCCGAAGACGTTGAAATTTTTTAGTTAGAGGTAGAGTGTAAGTCCCTTTTGTTACTTGTTCTGAGGGTGTGACCTCAGGAAACATGGAGGGAAAGACCAGGGTCCAATGGTGCGTGATCTTAGCCCAGAATTTCCATCTCCAAGTTAATTTGTCCCAATGCTTCAGGTTTCACTCCATCCTTTCCACACTGAGATTTCTTTGAGACGTTGGAGCGTGGGTGGAATTTTCCAGCCCCAACTGCCAATGAGATTTTCTTTGGGAGTCCCATTTTTCCTCCACAGTCTCGATCTTTATTAATCCCTGATTTTGTTCAATACTATTTGATTCTTGTTATAAACGAAATGCCTTATAATTTCCTTAATGATTTGCGTTTAACTAATTATTTACGAATTACTCATTTTGTTATTTAACGCGAAGTTAGAGTTGACTGAATTTTAATAATTCAAAATTATTTCCAGTTGAGAATTTTAAAATTAAATGATAATTTTCCGATTTTACATATTGAATTATCGCGATGTTTTACGAACTATTTATTTATTTAAAAAAAAAATATTCCAGATGCGTTTGAATTTTCGGAAGGGAAGAAACACACAGGGTGTCTCTTGTTTCCGGCCAAAGTTTATTTCAACCAAAAATGTTTTCATATTTGTCTCTACTGTTACGTCCTGGGTTTTTGGAATTATTATTTTAAATATCAAAATAAACATTTTTTGTTAAAGTAATGTTTTAATAATTCAGAGACGAAGAGTATACGAATAATCAGCGTGCGAGCGAGTTACCAGTGAACATCTCACAGTCACAGCGTCTGTCAATTTTGCTGACACTGGGGATCTCACGGTAACGGGCCGGACGCTGGGCACCTCTGAGATGTGCAGCGCCCGACTCACGTACTTTTTTCTCGCGGAGCAATCAAAAAGATGCTCCGCACTATAAAAAATTATAAAGTGAATTCAGTTAGAGCACGACACTTGACCAGAATGGTCGAGGTCGTAAAAATTTAGACGTTCTACTCCGGCCCCCGACCAGAATGGTCGGGGTCATCATTAAAATTATCATTTAAATATAAAATTTAAATCATTAAAGATAAAAATTTTTAAGTTCAAAAAATGTGTTTTAAATAAATTATTAGTTCTGTTGTTGAAGTTTAAAAACAACTGCAACCTGGAACTTTATTATTAAAAAAAAACCTGCTACGATCACCACTCTAACTCCAGTCCTTGGCGGGCACATTCCCGCATAAAAAGGAGCAAAACAACATTAAAACTACGTTACGTCAACGGTAAGTGAAAATCAAATTAAATCACGAAAACCCGGGACGTAACACTACATACGCCTGGACGACGCCAACAGAGCTCGCATAAGGAGAGACACAGAGACTGGGGCAAACTTTGAGACGCATCAGGTGCAGCAAGCACTGACCTATGTCTTTTCAGTTTACCGATTTATCTTTCGAGAATCGTACAGAAATTTGTTTATTTCAGATTCCACGAATCTGCTGTTTGGAATGTTTGAGAAAAAAACGACGGATGTCGCGAAACATCTGACAGATAACAATCCATTTCCTACGGTTGGCTCTTAAGCTGTGAACAAATAGACATTTTCCTTTAGGAAACTTATTTGAGTTTCTACGAAAGTATTATTTTCGTTGCAAAGAAAAAAAAATAACTAAATATAGTGAATTTCGACGGACGTCACAGGACCATAAAAATTCCCATGGTCATGTTTGTTTCATTCATTAAACTTGGCTACCTAGCAGACCGACAGCGAGCAGAATACTTTGCACACTTAAGAGGTGAAATGCAACGCAATTGCTGCTCGAAAAATCGTGAAATATTATTACAGACCGAAAAAACCTTGTCTATATTTGTTTTATTTCTTTGCCTTAGATAAAAAGCTGACTGACATCAAGCTAAACACAATTTTACTTTGAGACAAGAAATAAATAGCAAGCGTGACACGACGAATCTTAAATCGTTCGTAGGAACCGAATAAACATCATGGCTACATTTTTTTTTTTTTCGATAGTTTAGATGATGAGCAGACCGACCGTAAGGTTCAGACTTTTCAAACTTGAGAAGTCAAACAAATTGCAAGTGTTTCATTCGAAATCATCAATGATTATTATGGACAAAAAACTACATAGACATATTTGTTTATCTTCTCCGTCTTAGAAAAGAAGAAGACGGATAGCGAGCTTAATACTTTGCTACCATAAAAGGTGAATAAAATGCAAGTGCAGCATGAATAACAGTGAGATAACATTTTTCGACGCAGATATGAAAGAAATTGCAAGTGTAGCGTAAAACATCCTGGAATACTATTAAGGACCAAAAAATCCAGATTGCTAGTTTTATTTCTTTGTCTTAGATAACGAACAAATCGGTGCAAACTAAACACAACCAGGTAACGAACGAACCTCGCTTGTCACCACCATCCACGAATAAATAGTTTATTTATTTTTCGCTTACAATAACCGTTAAACTCGACAGATGGAAATGAAGTTCAGCACAGAATGCCTACTAAGCTCACCAAAAATGCAATAATGGTAGAGGGGCGGGATCCTCAGTTTAAAAAGAACGATGCGGTGCTTCGGGAAACTAATGTCATTTATTTTAAATCAATCCCGGTGATCACCCGTATCGATCGCGACGGGGATGTACAGTGGGTTCGGCGCTGTACAATAAAAACCGTGCGTAATACTAGAATAACATATTTTCCATACTTAATACGAGCTCCCGAGAGCCATAGATACAAAATAACCAAACTGTGGGCGTATTGCAAAAGGGAACCGTAATTCCACATAAAACTCGTATGATTCACGGGCGCTCAAGACCAAACCAAATAACCATAAAAAAATCATTCTGAAACGCAAATTAACGATAACCTAACGCAAAATACTATAATTCATTCAAATTGCACACGTCTCTTTCAACGTGAATTAACGACAATGTAAACTGAACTACTATAATAAATCCAACTTAATGGTGTATCTTTCACAATAAATGCAGGCTCGCTCATTACACACGGGTCGAAAAAAACACAATGAAAGATAACCGAAAACTACACAGGAAAATTAATACGTAATTTATGAGTTATCACGCAGCTTTGAATTACGGAAAATCCGAATACTAGAATTCACGGACTATGGCCAGTAACGTAAGCTAAATCCGTACCACTTTATCGTACATAATGTCGTACCACTTTAAGATAGCCGGACAGCCTCCCATCTCCACAGATCACACAGGTAACCCAAATAGATAACCGCGATAATCAGATCTCACAGATAGCCCAAAAGATAACCGAGATCACCTGATCTCACAGATAGCCCGAAAGATAACCAAAATCACCACATCTTACAGATAACCGAGTACGATATTCGACGGTAAAGACCGCACAACGAGATGGCCAGATATTTATTCGCACACAAAGGGAGTTCGTAACGATAACCTAAAAAAAATGTGACGCAATAATCACGAATAAATCAATAATCAATAGTAAATTACCGGAAAAAGAATTACCATGAGCCAAAATAATAGCGAAAGATATACTACCGAAATCATTGGCGGAAGGATACGGTAGTACAAGAAAGAGTGAACGATAATGAGGCGATAATCTCATTCGCGGGCACACACCTACTCGTATACAAAAGCATTAACCAAAAATCGACATACCATACTTTACCAAACCAAACCAAATACAAGAGAAAAAGCCTCATGGCTACTACGAGAGAATGAGTTTGTCGCCTGTACAATAATACGGAGCTTGGTATACCAAGCATCTCGATGTTAAAGATAATCTCGAATCACCAGGCGTCACAGGTATTCGCACGGAGCACTGAGACGACACACGCTACTTAATTGATGCAAGAAAACGTCTTAACTCTACACGGAGAGAAAAAACTAGGGATCAACGCGTGAACATTAGTCACGCTGTGATAGCAGGTATTTCTCTAGCAATTTTTCCATTGCCGCTAGTGTTGATCGCAGGGATCGATGCCACGGACAATAAGCTCGGCACATATGGGAAAATCCTTAGAGTCACTGAGGTTAACAGAAAGCGCCGTTGTGCGCTAAAATCGTGGAGTCGACCGAGGGATATTTCCAAGAGAGCCCACGGACTTTTCCCGTGAGTGTCTTGGAATTGCCTTTTAGGCCACGCCCCCAGCAGGCTCGCGTATAGTATAGCCTCACGGTGCACGTGGAGAGCGTGCAGAATTCCAAGACGCTCACGGAAAAACTCCGTGTGCTCTCTTGGAAATTTCGCATGGCGAAGTCTATGGCTTTAGCGCTAGGCGGCATTGCTATGAATTCCAGCTATTCTGGGGATCTTTGCACGTGCGCCGGTGCATTTAGGGCAAGAGGGCTTGTGGCGCATTAAACTCATGACGTCCTGGGGAACGAGGCAAGAAACGCCTGCGATGCTCGCACGACAAATACTCGCGTGTGGATCTCATGAACTTTCTCGCATTATTCACTAGTTTTTTCTCTCCGTGTAGGACTCACAGGGTAGAAGTGTGTTGTAACCCAAACGAATGTATTTTAGCACAACGCTTGCAACACCTTTGTAACCGCGCATGTTGAAATGGCAAGCTCAGCAAAATGGTACCATTTTTTCCGAAAGTCTGTACTCGGAGATTTTCGGGGTCGCTGATAAAGTACAAACAAAATAAAATGAAAAACAAATGAACAAAAAAATCAAAATAAAAAAATGCAACTAGAAGCTCACCACGTCCCCGTCGTTAGTTCCGGGTGATGCCGAGAGTAAGTCATAATTATGAGTTTCAAGTGTGCTGATGTAGTCAGGGATCCAAAAACGCCTACTTATTCCAGCGAATTCGGTATATTCTTGAAACTGTCCGCCATATTGGATCCGCCATTTTGAGTTTTGTATTTTTAACTTCAAATTCGTAATCAGCAACCCCAAAAACCCCTCTTGAACATGTTTCACGCTGATTCCTCAATTTTTAAAAATTAATTCCGCCATATTGGATGCGCCATTTTGAATTTTGTATTTTCGAATTCGTAATCAGTGACCCAAAAAACCCCTGTAGAACATGTTTCACGCTAATGCGTTAATTTTTGAAAAATGGTTTCGCTATATTCGATTCGCCATTTTGAATTTTTATTTTTTACTTTGAATTTGTTATCAGCGTTGTAAACAATCAAATTATTGATTTAAAAACTTCAAAAGTGGACTTAATAGTTAGAGAAAAATCTAAGGAACCGAACGATAGCAAATTTGTTATACTTATTATGCAGTACCTAAATTATTAAATTAATTAGCTTGGTTGATAGGTGTGCATCCCAGATGCACACTATGGCACAAAGGGTTAAGAGCCACACGCCCTAGCATCACCCTCATTACGCAATCATCACCAATGAGCATTACCCTCGTCGAGCGTCACCTCGACAAACCGTTGAAAGCCCGGTCTTTACCTCGCACGAAAGTCTCGACTTTTGACCACCCATATCTCGAAGCCAGGAGAGACCCGACGTCTCATCATAGACTTCGAGGCCAACCTGACAACGACACGATCTTTATCGAGTCTTCACTTTCCACTTGTCTTTTTAAAGACAATTAGAAACATTCTCTTACGAATCACCATCTTCGAATTGTCTTTTTAAAGACAATTCGAGATCGTTTCCACTGAATCGTCTTTTTCAAGGCGATTCGGATAGAACGTACTATTGATTTGTCTTTCTCAAGGCGTTTCAGATATAACGTAATATTGATTCATCTTTCTCAAGACGAATCACTCAACAACTCGTTTCCTCAAAAAATACTTCCAGGTACTAGGGAACCCGTCTTGAGTGAAGCCCTGGGCATTGCGCCCAGAAGTAGGATCTCGAGACGGGTGATCATCTCAGAATTCCTCAAACACCAAGGTATCGCATCACGAAATTAAGACATTAACATGGACACCAACTTCATTATAAATGGCCAAAGTAGTATATGGGCCACTATGGTGACCCCCACTCCTATCCTCTCCACGCTGGAGCCTCTTTCCGAGCGTGGTGGGGGTCGTGATGGGGAGAGGTGGTAGGGGAAGAGTTCTGAGGGCTCACCATAGTGGTCCAATTGTGATTATAATTTATTTTTATTATTATTTTCAAAATCTCTCTCTCTCTCTCTCTCTCTCTCTCTCTCTCTCTCTCTCTCTTTCAGGAGGACAGACGATGCGCATAATAGGTTCAAACACTTACGGAACGCGGTTCAAAATATGATAAGAATCTATATGATAAGATATCTATATGAAAAATCTATATGATAAATATGATAAGAATCTATATGATAAGATAAGATCTGCGACCTGGAGAGAGCTTCGCAATCTCGGACTAATAAAGCGAAGAAACACAACCCAACCACTCAGTACTCCTATATCGACTCTAAATAACTACTTTGCCTCAGTAGGATCCGATAATGGAAATGCCTGTGAGTCGTTCTGGAGAACCTGGGTACAGCGACGACAAATTTTTCTTTGATAACATAAGTTACAAAACGTTAGATAAAGCGCTAAGATACTCGAAATCGTCTGCGGTCGGAGCGGACGGACTCTCTATCTCGATGATCAAACTCGCACTCCCAGCAATCATGCCAATGATTCATCATCTTTTCTCGTACTCATTGATGATAGGTGCGTTCCCGACCGCTTGGAAGCTTGCAGTGATCAGTCCGATCCCAAAAATAAAATCTCCGGCATGCCCTAATGATTACCGCCCGATTGCAATTCTCTGCGCTCTCTCGAAACCCCTTGAAAAAATTGTATTTGATCAGATGTTGAAATATTTGAACACCCAAGACCTTCTTGATACTTATCAGTCTGCTTACCGCTCTGGCCATAACACCCAGACTGCGCTTCTTTACATGCTAGACAGTATACGACAGGCCGGCGACTCAAAGATGGTGACCGTCTTAGTACTATTCGATTTCTCCAAAGCGTTTGATCGTGTAGTGCACAATATCCTTATTGATAAGCTTCGTAGCCTAAACTTCTCGCAGTCGACACTCCGGTGGCTCAGCTCGTATATCAGTGGCAGACTACAATGCACGAAAGATCCTCATACAGGAAAAGTATCTGAATGGACTGAGATTGGAAGCGGGGTACCTCAGGGCTCTGTTTTAGGTCCGCTTTTATTTATATTATATCTTACCGATTTCAAGGATATTCTTCAACACTGCAGTTATAACTTCTATGCCGATGATCTGCAAATATATCTGCATTGTAAGCCTGAGAATCTCGTAGAAAAAATAGCAGCTATTAATGAAGAGATCGAATCTATCTCTAACTGGGCCAACAATTTAGGTCTACTGCTGAATCACAATAAAACGAAAGCCATGATCATCGGTACACATCGTCATATTGAAAATATAACTTCTCGCGAACTCCCGTCGATCATAGTAGGTAGCGCTAATGTGCTGTTCTCCACCGAAGTTGTACTCCTTGGCACGACGATTAATAACACTCTCTCATGGAAGCCAAACCCGACTAGGGTAACCAAAAAAATAACTAGCATCCTATATCAGCTGAAAGCATGCCGAGACCTTCTCCCCACACAATTACGTATTTCGCTCATCTCGACATTGGTCTTTCCCCATCTCAATTATTGCTGTCTGTCCTACCTTGACATAACGCAGGAACAAAACCTCACTATAAGTCGTACGCTAAATGCGTGCATTCGTTTCGCACTTGAAATCAGGAAGGATTTACACATTACCGAATACTATAACCAGTTAAAATGGTTAAAGATAGAAAACAGGAGACTATACTTCCTGGGATGTCTAGTCTATCGAACGATCGCTACACGCATTCCAAAGTTTCAGTTCAACAGATTGAGGCTCTTCGACCAAAATCAGGAAAGGAGAACGAGACGCCCTGAGGACTGGCTGGAACCCCCGTTATGCAGGACGGAACTGTACAAGGCCTCTTTCTCGCGAGCTGGCCCAGATTGCTGGAATGACCTTCCATCGACGATACGCCAAGCAGAAAATCTCGGCACTTTCAAGAAGATGCTTTACGCACACCTGCTCCACTCGCAAGCTCGACGTACATCAGCGCCGGCATCTGGCCTGCGAACCCGGAGACGGGTGAACCGAGTAGCTTGTCAAAGGAGGACCGGGTTAGATGCTCGGTTGCTGGATATTTTTAACACATATGTGCAATTTTTCTCGCCATTGGAAATTTTTCTATTAATCTTTTCTATATCTTTAAAGTGAAACACTTATTTATTTATTTATTTATTTTGATTTATTTTCACCTGTAATTTGATTTGACTATGTAAGACCAACTACCACTGTGATTATCATTGTGATTACTATTCATGCTACCTTTGTACACTGAGTTTAGCGCTTTAGGGGAGAAATACCAGAGCGCGTAATAAATATCGCGCGCGCTCTCTCTCTCTCTCTCTCTCTCTCTCTCTCTCTCTCTCTCTCGTCGTTCTGCTTGATTCTGCCTCGTTCTGCCTTCGGGCGTTATTTTTTCCAGAACCAAAGCACGCTTTTCTATAATCTCATATTTCGCTACATATAAATCGTAGTAAGTATTTGGACGAAAAGTAAATCGGTTCTCGGGCTATTTAGTGGTATTAACGTCGCCATTGGGCTCACGACGGCTGGTTCATTTGCGCATGTGCTACTACTACATCTTTGCCAGGAATTGCCACAGAGTGGACCTCCTTATGCCTACACGCTATTCCACGTTATGCGTGTTCTATCTGTGATCGCTCATCGATGTGCTACTTCTACGTGCTTGTGCTTGTGGGCAGACGCTGGCTTGTAGTCCTTGATGCTATCATCACTCTCGTTCCACAAACATCATGTGTTAGTGATCTCTTTCCGTGTATATACGCTCCACGCATGACTCTGCTCGTCGCGCATGCGCAATCTAGAATCACTCATTGAGGCTGTGTTAACTGATGCTGTATATCGAAGGACTGCTTTAAGCGCAATATTCCGGGAGACGTATCTGGCCAGGATCTTGTGCGCACGCGTTCTATTGGCTACGCGCATGCGCCCTTCTCTTCTTCTATCGCCACGTTCTTCTTTCTCTACGCTGATCTTTGCGCCTGCTAGCTTTATCTATTACGCATTCGCTCGATCACCTGTTCATTCATTCTACCACCTCTACAACTGGATCATCGATCACTCGAGGCATGGCATAGCATATCTCATCTCTTCTCTGCGACCATCTCTGCGCTGCAAGGGCTATCTGTACTCGGTCGGTACATTACCATCAACTTGTACCGGCTGTCGGCACCTTATCACGGTGCTGCATGTCGAATAATTGCTTTAAGTGCAAAAAAGCGATTGCAGGCTCGATTATCGCCTGTCAAGATTGTGCTAGAACGTTTCATCCCGGGTGCCGAAAGAGTTATCTCGTCACGAAATCGGCCAAGGAGTGTTTTATTGTTAACTTGCCCGTCCTTGCTTGTGATCCTCCAACTGTGCAACCAAGCTCGCACACAATGTCTAACGATCTCACAAATTTAAAGAAAAAAGTTAATCTCGATTCTCGATCACCCGGGGCACCACAAATAATCGGATCGGACGAAATGTTGGCTAAAATCCTCGCGAAGCTTAACAGCACTGAGTCAAAGATTACGGCGTTCAGCGAGAAGCAGGACAGAACGAATGAGGAATTCCGAATGCTTCTAGAACGTATACCGATGATCGACACGATTATTAATGAACATGCTAATCAGATTTCTACTCTCCAGCAGGCTAACCAGCAATTATTAGCCGAAGTTGATTAAGTCACTAGTTAAAAATTAACTAGTGACTTAAGTCACTAGTGAAAAATTCTCAAAGCTTGCAAGTGAATATGGGAGAATTCGTATTGTCTGGTCTGCCTACCGATTCCGGCCTTACACCGGAGGAAATTGTTATGAAGGTTTTTGATGCTTTGGATATCACGGAATTGTCTTCGCACATCTTATCGGTGCGTCAACTGACGAAAAAAGGAAATTCGGCTTCGAGTGCAAGGCAACCTTCTTCATTATCATACGTTGTCACTCTCACGTCGAACTCAGTACGTGACGCTGTTCTCAACAAGAAAAGAGCCAGACGTGATCTCAAAAGGTCTGATGTGCTTGAGGGATGCTCAGCGGAACGAAGAACTTGAGCATTTATGTACACGAGATGCTATCCACTTCGACGTATAACCTACTTCGGCCACGAAAGAAAAGGCTGCGGAGATGACCTTTACATACGTCTGGGTGAGGTGGGACTATATACATCAGGAAGGATGATGGCTCACCTCGGCTGACGATCAATTCTCCGGATGATCTATCCAATTTGGCATGACTGCCCACTGCATCTTCTAGTCACCAGCTTTCTCCGACTCTTCAACCTTCGGCTAACTCTCTGGACGTATCGCATTGTACCCTCAAAATTGCCCAATTCCATGCAAATTCCCTATTAGCTCACATTGATCAGATCAGATTATTTCTTTCTGAGAATTTTTTTCATGTCATTTCAATCGCCGAAACTTGGCTTCATTCTTATATCCAAGATGCGCTAGTTAACATCGATAATTACTTTCTGATGCGGAATGATCGAGAGGGTAAAGAAGGTGGTGGTGTAGCGTGCTACATTCACAATTGTCTCACGGCGAAGGTCCTCGCGTCTTCACCTAGCGTGTTTTCAAACGCTCCTGAATTTATCATCTTTGACATCCACCATGGTTCTTCTGACTCGCTTTTGTTAGCATCTATCTACAGGAGACCTAAAGGTTTGCTTCTGCAAGACTTCCTGGTCACATTTAACAATTTTTCACATGCTTATCGGAACTTTATCATCTGTGGTGATTTAAACTGCAACTTGCTGTCCAATAACTTCGAAGCTTGTTATCTCCGTGACCTCATTTTTTCTTCCGCGTTCTATCTCGTCGAGTCATTGGCGACTTTCCATGCCGCTACTTGTGATTCGTGGCTCGACGTGTTCATTGTCGATGATGGGGATAAAATCTCTTGCTTCTCCAAATCGGATGCACCATTTATCAATGGTCACGATCTGCTCGAACTGTCTTACAAATTTGATCACGCTGTAAATATCCCACAAACTATTCTACGTCGCAACATGTCTCGGTTTTCTGATCAGCAATACGCAAATACGGTAGCAACTTTACTCCCTGTAGTAGATATACACGCTTGCCGGCCTAATATTAGTCCCGCGGATATTGATGTGTTTGTCAACTCGTTGTCCCGATCAATTATATCTGCAATGAACATTCATGCACCGCTTTGTTGCTTTAGGGTTACAAGGCCTCCAGCACCTTGGCTATCAGATGAGCTCAAAGTCAGAATGAGATTCCGGAATTCACTTTATAAAAGAGCTAAACAAGCTAATAGTCTGCTGGGATTTGCATTATATCGGCACTATAGGGATTTGCTCATCACAGACATCAGAAAAGCGAAAAACGAATTTCAATTCCGTAAGCTCAGTACTATTAATGACGTGACTAAAATGTGGAAAGAGTTAGCGAACATGGGGCTAGTCAAGACTAATCTGAGTTCCCCCCTTCACTTTTTCTCACCTGATTGTCTAAACACTTACACCCGTATTCATAGTCCGTCCTTATAACAAGGACGGAGGAAGCCTCCATGGAGGGTTCCTCAAATCTTCAAGGCTGCCTCATTTCATAGTCAAGCCTCAACGCTTCCTTCAGAAAGGAAGACGTACACTAGGGATTTTTCGCGACCTCCGAAGGCATCATCGTAAATTACTAAATTTATGCGGTCTTGGACTAACTTCAAACTTGAAACTTGACGCTTCTGTTCTGTCGAGATTTGTATCATGAGCGTGTGTATTGTGTATTAGTGAGGTTAGTTTTGAAAGTGCAATTATGGATACGGGAAAAATATCCATTATACTGAGCGAGAAAAATTACTTTTGGCTCAGTTGGCTTTTGATGAAAAAGCCATAGAAAATAAAAAAAACTGGGGCAACTGGTCTCAACCAAAAAGCTGAGGCCTGGGAACGCGTGGCAAGAAAATATGTAAGCGAAGGCTGCACGCCTCGCACAACGAAACAACTCAGGAAGTGCTGGGATAATATGAAACAAAAGTAAATAAAAATCAACTTGCTGGTTATTTGATTAATTGTAGTTTTGCTGTGTTCATAATTTATAGAAATTCTCATGACAATTTTAATAATTGTTGAAACGTTAAAAAAAAATATATTGATGATTTCAGGAAACAAAAAATCAACACCGCTGAACGTCATGAACGACTCATGACTGGTGGGGGTCTGGCGCTAGTACAAATTAATGACCCGGCCATGGATTTCATTGATTTAAATCCAAATGTTGATGTCGAGCTTCATTGCCCATTCGACAGTACAGCTACATTCGAAAAAGAAAGTAAGTGCTGCATACTTATACAAAATGTATCATTCATACATGTAATAATCATTATTTTCTTAATTTTCAGATATCATTGATACGGGCAACAGTGATGATTTCATAATGGGAGAGTATCTCTGCGAAGAGTCCAACTCTGTCGATTCAATTCCATCGATATCACATGATATACCAAACATCCCATCGACATCTCATCATCGGTCAGCCCCAAAAAAGAAACCATTAGGCCCAACAACTATAGAGGTAATACAAATTAGACGATTGTTTAAAATGATATATTATTATACATTTAAATAATATATTAAATTGATTTTCAGAACATTCGAGATGAAAAAGAATTGCGTCTGGTGAAACTACGAGAGTCAATCATATATGAGCGGGAGCTTTGCTCAATAAAAATGGAAATCGCAGAAGCAGAAAGGGAACTAGTGTTTATAAAATTAGAAAATGCAAAGTCAGCGAATTAATGAAAAGATGTTATAAAGTTATTGAAAAAACTCGTTATGTTTTATTTGTCTTTGTAATGTTTCCATCTACTCGTAAATTTTCAGAAATAATCGATCTTCGATACAACACATAAAAATACACAAAAGTATACATGAAGTAGGCGGCAATTAAAGTGGGATACTTAACATTTTCACGTTCTCGGACACATTTCGAACGATTTTTAATCGGCGGGGAGATGTATTTTTGGAAAATGTTGTCTTCTTTCATATTTACAACATTTGTTTACTTTTTATTTCAATAACAATATAAAAAGTCAATTTTAAAATAGTTGCATGTTGATTGTCTGATTTATCACTATGCTAATTTATGATTTACACCCCTACAAGTATTGCGAATCTTATTTTTCAAGACTGAATTTTAACTTCAAAAATACTTGTATGTTACGAGCGTAAATCAGCGTAACTTGAAAGTGTTTTGAAATTTAAAATTCATCCTCCACAATTGAGATTTTGACGGGATTTTAGATGTGTATTTGCTTGGAAAAATCCTCAGCTTCAACAGGCAATCATTTTTAAAATAACATTTTTATACTTTTATTGAATATTGAAATAAAAAATTCGAGAAGTGACCGTGTGTCGGTGATGACCTTGAAAGTTTTAGATAATGTTATTTTCAGGAAACAGTGACTTTTGGATATTGTCCGGGATCAACATAAAAAATACTGGGTGAAAATACTTCGGTTGCCTATTTATAAATACGAGTAAAGTTTATTATTATAATTAAGGAGGTACGATCATTACAACGAATTTCCGACTTTACATACAAATTTTTCACCTACGTAAAGTGTCTTAAAATAAAGGCATTTCTGTGTGCTAGTCCTATGCCATTTTGCTGGGGATTCACAATGTCGTCGAAAACATCTGCATCCGGCTCTTTTGGAAACGCTTCATGCAAATTATTCCGGATACATATGTTGTGCAAGACAGCGATGGCACAGACAGTTGCTACTGTTGTGCTTAATTTTGTTCATAAGCCATAATGTAGGCATGGGAATCGACGTTTGAGGACACCAAAAAGTTGCTCGACGACAACTCGTGTTTTTTTTGTGTGCTGTGTTATATCTTATTTCTGCAACTGTCTCTGGTCTTAGAACAGGCGTTAGTAGATAGCTTCGACATACGTATCCACTATCTCCAAGCAGGACCCCATTGAATTGCCCTAATTCTAAACGACAGCGCAGGCCACTACGGTCAAATATCACAGCGTCGTGAGTTGAACCAGGATGTCTGACAACTATGTCCAGAATTTCTCGTTGGGGCCTCGACACAACCTATAAACATAGTAAATATATTTATTATACATTTATTAAATACACTGCATTTGGCATGTTAGGTAACCGTGTTTATTTAAAATATACCTTTACATTCAGAGAGAACCAGCCTTTTCGATTCCGAAACACCTCTCCATTATTACCTCCAGGGTTTGCAATCCGTACATGGGTGCAATCAATACATCCGATTACAGATGGAAAGTTAGCGACTGCATAGAACTCGTTTTTATTATTTGAACGTTGTTGTTCAGTACCAACATTTATACAGGTACTCGAGTGAGACGCTAAAATTTTGGAAACTTAAGTGACAATTCTTGATACTGTTGCTTGGCTGTATCCTCGCAAATCTCCATTAACTATCTGCATGAACAAAGTACACAAATATGGCTAATCTGAATCACACAAGTTTGTTATCTATTGCGTTAAAAATCTACAAACCTGAAAACTGCCTGTTGCATAGAATCGCAATGTTATTACCAATTGCATCAGCGGAGAAACGGGCAGACCTCGACGATTTAGTTTTCTTAATCGGACATTTACCATAGGTAATAAGAGTTCAAGCACAGCTCCTTTATTAAATCTGTACCGCTTTCGAAAAGGAGGTTCTTCGAAAAATTCAATAGGGTTTTCAATATCACGGATATATCTTTTCACAAGTCGCCACTGAATATTTTCTTCCTCAGATTCATAGTCAGATTCATTTAAAAAATCGTTGTTCATTTTATTACTTTCACTTGTATTTGTCCACCAACTTGTGCTAAATATATGTTCGTCAAAATCTGAATTTTGTAGGTTATACACTGGTTATACGCATGGGATAATTTCCAAGCCAACTCAACTGAAATAGGTGAAGAAACGCGTCTCCGCAAGGGGAAGGGGTCATCGGTTTCATTCTACCGGCCGCTACCGCGACGCTAGTTGTATCAAAAAGCGCATCAAGGCATCCTCAAGGGACCTCGAGAGCTCTCTTGAGATAAGGAAGCCAATAAGGTTTCTTGTTTGGTCAAGGAAGATCTATGAAACGTGAAATGAGGAACAAGGAATCCTCATTCCTCAAGGAACGACTATGAATACGGGTGTTACTACGCTTCCGTGTCGAGTTCTGGTGAGGCTCGGAGTTCTCAGGAGACTTTTGATTCCCTCGCCGGTCATCCACGAGGTTATCCGATATTTTATCTCAACACCACAACTCCTTTAGAGGTACTTATTATGCTAAATTCCACATCTTCTCTTTCTTTTACTTCGGGGCCAGACGGAGTTTCCATGTTCGGCATACGCAAAGCTTCGGAAACAATTGCGGATCACCTAGCATTGTTGTTCAATCTTTCTATTGTGAACTGTCATTTCCCTACGGCATGGAAGCGTGCATTTATTCGGCCACTCTCGAAAATCAAAACACCGGTTTCACCGTCTGATACGCGTCCGATTGCAAACTTGTCTGAGGCTTCGAAACTCCTAGAGCGAATAATAAAAAATCAAATTATGAACTTTGTTGAATCCAATAACATCTTTGATAGTAGGCAATCAGCTTATCGCCGTGGTTTCAGTACTCAGTCTGCTTTACTTAAAATCGGAGATGATATCAGAGAGTCTGTTGATAATGGTCGATTGATGATACTGGTTTTGTTCGATTTTAGCAAGGCTTTTGACACGGTGTCTCACATACATCTTCTCCGTAAATTGAAGGCAAGTGGCTTCTCCGATTCAGCTTTACACTGGGTATACTCATATCTCACTGATCGATCTCAAGCGGTGGTTGATAACGACGGAAACTGCTCACA
Organism: Rhorus exstirpatorius; assembly: GCA_963564615.1. Classification (NCBI taxonomy): domain Eukaryota; kingdom Metazoa; phylum Arthropoda; class Insecta; order Hymenoptera; family Ichneumonidae; genus Rhorus; species Rhorus exstirpatorius. The sequence continues at coordinate 1,506,119 of OY751316.1, forward strand.
ATGGTTGTCCACTAATATGGGAGTGCCACAAGGATCTGTCTTGGGGCCCATTTTATTTACCCTGCTCATTAACGATATCTCTGCACGATTGCGTCACTCTAACCATATGGTCTTCGCCGATGATACACAAATTTATATGAGTTGTGAGCCTCACGAGTTACACCAGGCCTTAGCTACAATCAGCTGTGATGTTAATGCTATTTTTGAATTTTCTACGGACAATGGTCTTAAGCTAAATATTGCAAAATAAAAAATTATGATCCTAGGTAGCAATTCGCGTATTATCCGTATTGACCTGAATGAACTACCATTCATTTCTATTAACAACTTGCCTTTGCCGTATGCAAGTGAAGAACGCAATCTAGGTGTTTATTTCTCATCGAATCTTTCGTGGAATAGACATGTTTCTGAGATCTCGCGCAAAGTTCACTGGACCTTGCACAAGCTCAAATTCCATCGTAATTCATTGTCTGTTGAGTTGAGAATCAAGCTTATCACTACGCTTATTTTCCCTCTCTTGGACTATTGTTGCTTGGTCTATCATCATCTAACTGATGAGCTGGACATTAAACTACAAAAATTGATGAACACCTGTATCCGCTTTATTTTTGACTTACAATGTGATGTACACATCACTCCCTATCGTCATAGACTTAAATGGCTATCTGTTGAAAATTGACGCTTATATTTTCAAGGCATTCTAATTTACAAAATTCTCTACGACCGTGTTCCGGACTATATACGCGAGTTATTCAGGGGTGTAGATGATGCGACTCGGAGGTCTTCTAGATTTCCTGCGCAATTATTTCATATACGTGCCCATCGTACTGTGACATATCGCAATTCTTTCAGTATTTCCGCCTGCTATCTATGGCACTCTCTCCCGGTTGCTGTTACGTCTGCTTCCTCGCTAAGCCTGTTCAAATCTACCCTTTTTGATCACTTATTCCGCGCTGAAGAAGAAGCTAGCTAGGGAGGGTGCGAGTGTTATTCCTGTGTATTACTGATTATATTTATATTTATTATTATTATTATGTTATGTTATAGACTCAATATGTTATCAGTTCTGAGTGTAATCACTCTAAGCTCTCTGTAATAATTTAATTTCTTGATTTAATTTAATGTAATTTAAGATAAATGCACACACTAATCCATCGTGCTAGTAGGTGCACACATACACTCGTCCACTCATTGCCTCAGCTGTAATTTTTCTTGTAATTTTTCTTGTAAAATCTATCATTTGCCCCAAAGTTTAACTAGGGCATAATAAAATGATCTATCTATCTATCTCTCTCGAATTACAGTACAATCTGATTATAAGCAATCTTTCGGGGCTATTGGGGAAACAAATTCGCAGAGAAGTCGTAAAATCCGGCTCCCCCACTACAGCGCATCGATGTAGCGTTCTCGATGTGTGTGAGTGTGTCGGTGAAATGCGCAACAATGCTGGTTATAAGCAATCCGCAGTCTCTGGGATTTCATTTGAAATTGCATTGATTTAATGCCGTAATTTCCCTTCAGGAATCGTTGGAGGAGGTCATTGGTAGTCTAAATCTAGATTTTTGGGGGGAAGATAGGTCCCGTTCTATCGCCGATCGAAGAGAATCGCGGAGCCCACTTTTTGACGAAGACTCGCGTTATCAGAGGCGCGACAGACAGTCGCCCAAGAAACCGCGAGGATTATCGGTATAAGAATTATCGCGAAGAAGAATCGCGTTGCCCTTTTAGAGACGGGGAGCCTCGCCCACGTTACGGGGAAATCGGATCCCGATCACCATCCCCCGTGTACCCGCCGGAACGCACGAAATATTCGTCGCGATCGCCGGTTTATTCGGAATCACGGAACCCCACAGGTACAGTTCGACCGTCCAATAAGAAACCCGGCAATAAGAAACCTTCCCCAGTTTCGCGCTAAAGCACTTCCCCCACTACGACTCGAGCTCCGAGCTCGAGAATTTTGTGCGCGAACCTCTGGTGAAGAAACCAGCCTGGGAGAGATTATTCGGGCAAAATAGAGTTTACATTGTAGTGTAAATTAATGTGTGCGTTCCTGCGTGAGTGTGTGTGTGTGCGTTTTTGCATGGGCGATGTAAACAAATTGGAACTCTTTCGAGAGTTTCTTATCGAGAGGATCGCATGGGGAAAAGAGTGAGAGAGACAGACAGAGGTAGTGAGTGCGGAGCGCGCGCCTGGTGGGGGTATCTGAATTCTAGGAAAAACTCTTCCCCTTGGGGGCTTTTGGTTTCTTATTGTGAGGTCGGACTGTATTATGAAGCAACCGTTAGCAATCGAGAACACTCCCCAGGAAGGGTGCAACTATGAGCATTGCTGGTACAAATATAAAGGATGCGCATGCTGCCCGCAGGGAAAGCAAGGGGATTCGCCGGTACCCTCACGTCGGCCGACTTTAAACTGGTCAGAGGCTCGTCGAGCCAAGATATCGACGAGCCGAGCCACAGAGACGCCTCCGACGAGTCCGACGCGAGTAGCCGAAAATCAACCGTCGGTGAGATTTCTCGAGAAATCCAATCGGTTTTCTGGACAGCGACGAAAGTAGAGTCCCCAGTGGTAGAAATGTCCGCGGCCGAGCTCCGAAACAAAACGGGTAGATTTTGCCTTGATACGGGCTCCGAAGCGAGCATAATCAAACTCCGGGCCCTCGACGAAGACGTACGAGTCAATACAAACGAAATTATTCACGTTTCGGGGATCGCGGATAAGGCTATGCCCACTCTCGGGACCGTACTGGTACATCTTACGGACAAACCCACCAAATTTAACGTTATAATCGATATTCCGATCGAGAGCGACGCTTTGCTGGGAAAGCCGTATTTCCGCGAAGAGAAAGCGGAAATCTCGTTCAACTACAATGCGATGGTAACCCAAAGTGACCCGATCAGGCCAAAACCCTTTATCGATACCAATCCACACCACCCGGATAATCTACTCTCGGCTAGGTTAAACAAAGAAAAGGAAATTTTTCGTATACGCGCACGCACCCGGCAGCGAATCCCGGTCACGATTAGTAACCCGGAATTAAAAGAGGGATATCTACCCCGCATCAAGACCGCAGAGGGATTATAGGCGTGTGAAGCGCTAGTATCACATACAGACGGGATTTGTCAAATATTCGCGATCAACACGAGGGATGAGGATATCGATATCGAAGTTAGGCCCCAAGAGTTGCAGCCGTTCTCTTATTGCCATGCGAATAGCGAGTCCGAATTGGAAGATACGGACACTACAGAGGAAGAACCATGTCTCCCCGCTGATCGAGTAGAGGAGATCCTTAAGACACTCCGGTTAGATCCCATGAATGAGGAGGAACGTAATCATGTTTGCTCGCTTATCGAAGAATTCCCCGAACGATACAAATTACCGGGAGATAAATTAAAATCCACCGATCGCGTACATCATCGCATCCCGACGCTCGATGATTTGCCCATAAATACAAGACAATATCGATTTCCAGTGGTTCATAAAACTAAAATCGAACAACAGATAGCTACTAAACTTCGGGACGGCATAATACAACCCTCAAAATCGCCTTACAACTCGCCTGACTGGATAGTGCCGAAGAAACCCGATTCTCAAGGACGTCCGCGCATGAGAATGGTAATTGACTTCCGCAAACTCAACGAGAAAACAATATCCGACGCGTACCCACTACCTAATATACTAGAAATATTAGACCAGTTAGGCCGCGCCCAATACTTTTCGACATTTGACCTTGCCAGTGGGTTCCAGCAGATCCCCATGGACTCGCGGGACAGTGCGAAAACAGCTTTTTCCACACCCAACGGCCACTACGAATACACTAGAATGCCGGAGGGACTGAAAAATACACCCGCTACATTTCAAAGATTAATGGATAACGTGCTGAGAGGCCTCCAAGGAAGAGAATTGTTCGTTTACCTAGATGATATTGTTGTCTTCGCGAGTACGCTCTCAGAGCACAAGACGAAAATTCGAAGGCTCATGAGACGATTAGAAGAGGCTAATTTAACACTGCAGCCTGACAAATGTGAATTCCTCCGTCATGAGGTCGCTTACCTCGGGCACATCGTTGGCCATGATGGCTTGCGTATGGATCCAAAAAAATTAAAGGCCGTGGAAAAATTTCCTACCCCGAAAACGCCTGAAAACGTGCGTCAATTTCTCGGACTGGCGGGCTACTATCGCCGGTTCATAGCTAACTTTTCAGCTCGCGCAAAACTCCTTTCCGACCTCCTCAAAAAAGAATTAAAATTCAACTGGGGGCATGAGCAGAAAAAGAGGGGGCTCCGGAAGGCCCTATGCAATGAACCAATATTGCAGTATCCGGATCTCACGAAGCAATTCATCCTGACCACCGATGCGTCAGATATCGCGATCGGGGCCGTATTATCGCAAGATCACAATGGGCTTGACCTGCCAGTGGCATACTACTCCCGTGTACTATCCAAAGCAGAGAAAAATTACTCTGCAACAGATAAAGAATGTCTCGCGGTTATGGACTTGATTGATCATTTTAGTACGTATTTATACGGAAAAAAATTCAAGCTCGTAAGCGATCATGAGCCATTGAAATGGATAGGGGCCATGACTGATCCGGGTAAACGCTTGACGCGATGGAAATTGCGAATGCGTGGTTACGACTACGATTTCGAATATAAACCAGGGAAACTAAATATGAACGCGGACGCACTCTCTCGTAACCTCGTGGTTTCCGAAGACTCCAGCTCCAGCGACGATTCTGACGATTCCCGTAAAACCGGAATCGGAGGGCACAAGGTACTCCCTATAAGGGGACGAGGGAAGGGATCATCGAGATCGAAACTAGTACCTCCGCGGGAAATACTGCAAAGAGCGTCAACATCAGAATTAGACCAAAGTGTCATTGCGTCTCGTACTTGCTCCCGGTTTCGGAGTGTTCCCGCAGTAGTCCCTATATCCGAAACCGATGAGTTAAGTACTGAAGCATCCGAACCTCCCATCCAAAGATTACATCGCAGTGCACTGCCAGCTCCGTTGCTCCCGTCTAAAAGACCGATAACACAGGGAAAAGTCAGAGTCACTAACGAGGAGGCCCCCTCAGAAGTCGTGAAGGAACCAAGCATTGTAGCCACTGCGAAAACACCATCGACCATAGCAATTGAATTGAGCGCAGACAACGAAGATTCGGAGGAAAGTGTATTCGAAGACCCGGTAACCGACGAAATTGACGCGCAATCGCAATTGAATCCCAAGGAGGCTCCCCAAGGACCGAAAGAAATCGATGAAATAAAGAGCAAAGTACAGACGGAAATCCACGAATCGATAGCGAAATTCGATGAATCCCTACGTCTTTTAGTGAAACGATTTAATTCAAAGGAATTGTCGCAAGATCAAGAAGACGAGACTCCGGAAAATTTACCACAGGTAATCTCGGACAGAGAATCTGTCGACGAAGAGACTCGACAGTTACTCCGGGAATTAGACCCGTACGACGATGCTTCGGGTATGCTGAGCTCTCTCGTCGCATTGAAAAAATGTCCCGATCCATACCAGCTGAGACTGAACGAGAACGCTTGGGACTGTTACGTCCTGACCCTCGATTTTTCTCATCTCGGCCAAGAAAAGCGCGGCTTTCCCTTTAACACGTTATTCGAGATAAAATCGGCATTGGCCAGGTTATTGCCCTGTTTTGAGCCTAACCTTGCGGAAAATTGCTCAGGATGGGCGGAGAGTGCATAATTTGGTAACAATGGCAAATTGAAATAAAATCTCGCAAATAAAACTCTTAAATTTTCGCGAGACACATCGAACAAGACTCCTAAATTGAAACTTGGCAAAATCGGACAAATAGAACTCATAATATAAACAGAGAAAAATAGTGTGATCACATTAAATAAATTCTGATAAGAATACGCAGACTCGACGTTCACTGACACGGGAGAAAATTAACTACAGGGCCATCCTCAAGATTAACCTCCTGAGGCTTATCCGCGCAAATTTCAAGGACAAACGTAATTATCACGAGGACTAAGATGACCACTGATACAACGACAGCTATTTTTAATTGGAAGAGGTCCATGGTCAATAGACAGGACAACTCACACAAACAAAAATCAACAAAGAATTTACTCGACCACGACTCGATTGAATTTAATCACTCAAAGAAATTCTAAATTTTTGCAAAATGAATTTAACTCGCACATTTCTCATTGAATTTACGAACATGAGCACTTCCTAGGAGAAAATAAATTCACACGAAATATAATCCTACAATCGATTGAAATACGAACAGGTTATTCGGAATAATTTACTGGGAAAATTGAAACAATCTAATTGCACACACAAAAATAAAAATAATTTTAAAGGACGTTAAATAAATCGGACAAAGAATTGAATTTAAACATGAGGAAGATAAAATTGGCAAAATAATTTTGATCAGACACTTTTCACAAAATTGAAATTAAATTGACATAACCTTATCGCAGAACTGAATTTAACACAAAAATCTTAACTTCCATAAAACTGAATTTAACACAAAAATCTGAACTCCATAAAACTGAATTTAACACCAAAAATCTGAATCTAATACAAAAAAAAAAGGATAACGCGAAAAGGGAAAATAACGACGAAAATATTTCATAGACCTTCAACGGTGAGCAACCCGGTAGTTTCGGTTACGGGCCTCGAGCCGTCGTGGGGTGTCGACCGGGGTCGAAGACACCGCTCAACACGAACAAAGATATACTGACACATGCGAGAAAACATTTTGAGATACTTACTACTTCGATGATTATGGGAACAAAGCGAGGTGTAAGGCCGGCAAAAATTGAACGATGACGACGATGGAAACGATTGACCACGAGGTTGAACGTGAGGGTAAATTTGTGGCAGGGCGAAACAGTGCCCAACAAAAACAAAATGTTCACACAAAAAATATATTGCTCTTTAAAACACAATGTCCACACGAAAGGAAAATGAAATGTCTGTTCACAACAAAATAGGAATAAAAAGATTATCCGCAAAAATAAAATGGTTCACAAAAATAACATTGTTCGCAAAATAAAATTGTTCGGTATTGAAATCGATCGAATAAAATAAAACAAAATAAACTTGAGATACTGTGTCAAAAATGATGAAAAGTATATAAAGAAAAATAAATTGACACGACGGTCAGCGATTTTGCTTGAGAATTTCTCCGGACTTTCTGACATACCACGACTTAAAACTAAGATCTACTCTGGCCTCCGACTGTCAGCGATTCGTCTACTTAAAATTCCGCCGATTTTCTGACAGCGATTCGTTACTTAAAATTTTCTTCTGACTCTGACGTACCGCGGGCTCATTACCCGGTCTTCTATAGGGTCCTCTAGGATGGCTTAGTTTCGGCGGTGGGGAAGTACGCCCTTAGACGCCTTAGATGCTCCAGGCTCCTCCGCCGCCTCCACCTCGCATCCCCAATGATCCCCTAGAATCTATATAATCGAAAATTTATACTTATGATTAATACGAATTCATCCTTATAATATAATATTCACTCCTACATTCCTTTATAATAATTATTTCATTATTACCTAACAATCAGAAAACAGATTTTCTCATACATACGCCGTCTTTTCATGAAGACGCTCACTCTGTCTCTCTCATACTTACATATTTCGTATTTACTTTCTCACTCACTCTATCCCTCGTTTTAGAGGTTCCACACAGCGGAGGAGTAAACCCCTCTTCTTCATTCACGGAGAAACTTTTTCGCGCACTGCCGTCGCAGTCTCTATTTCAAGCGGTACGGCTGCACGCTCAGAAGCCCGAGCGCGCCACCATCGCAGTTTTAGAGCTGTAACGTCTGAAGACCTACAGCGTGCGGTGATCGCAGGTTCTGCGCGCTGGGTGATCGCAGAGAGTGAGAGCGCGTGCTTCCATGATACAATATATGAGCTCTGAGCGTGCTGTCATCGCAAGAGAGTTAGACCAAACGTCTGCATGCCGAGCGTATTAATTTTTGCATGAATATATGCACGGATAAATAATGTTTTTTTTTAGCTTATCTATCTTTTTAGGTTAATAAGCTTATATAGAAGTATGAAACTAATTATTTTTAACTTCATTCTATCACCTCATAAGAAACTGGATTGCAATGAAACCATCTTAATAGTGGGCAGTATTTTAAATACAAAAATACCTATATATATATAACCTGTGAAAGAGATTTTAAAAAGGTTGAAATAATTAATGAGGCATAGTTGTCAAATTAATAATGTGATTTATTTTTCTATAATACGCAATGGTGTAATTAAACAGTTTCATAGAGCGTAATGTGGAATAATGCACAGAAAACGGTCAAATATTGTGGTGTATATTTCGTGCACGCGTATTATAACTCGCATCGGTTATTGATATAGGATCGACGCTATGCTGCGCAGTGACGCTGCATGTACTGTGCACGCGCAAGCCGAGACGCCAACGCTCCCGCATAAACAGGGCCCTGCCTTACCAAACCCGTGAGATGGCCCTGTTCGCACCGTGCGAAGCCCGAGCTCTCGTGCTGCGACTCGCAGCCTGCGAGCTGGGTGCGCGCACAAAGCTGAGATTGTAGTCGTCCCACTTTTTCGACTACGGCGCTCGCATGTGCGACGGCAGGGATCGAAAAAGTTTCTCCGTGTTCTGGTCATTCTCTCTCTCATCCCTCCATGCTTGCATTTGACTTCTCCTATGGGCCACGCGTTGACCCGTCATAGGCTCTCGATATCACACACATACACACACACACACACACACATACATACACATACATTTCCATTCGTCTTTTCTCATTCGTACTCTCGTTCGGTGACAACTTCTCCTCTGTTTCTCTGTATCTTTCTCGCTCTGGATTTCGTTCGATCTTTTCTCTCATTCCATGCATTCCTATTTCTTTTTTTGATTATTCACCATGCGGAGGTTCTGATGCAATGGTGTATGACATGCAATTTCTTTTGGATTATAATTAATTCATTCCAAACTTTCCAATAATTGCACAAAATAAAATCATTTTGGCATATCTCAATTACTCAAAATTCTCATACTTATCAACCAGTTATTCGGATTCTACATTTGTTACAACAATTGAAAATTCTATCAATATACTTCGGATCCTATGCAATTTTATAATTCCGGCTTTATCATTTCTCTTACTTGTCATTACAGGAAGAATATATGAACTGAATTCCCGAAAGTACGTGAGTGAACGGATGTATAAATGTAAAATCAAGAATGAGCATGGGTACCTGGGTCAGGTCATCGGTGATGGTAAAGGTGGCGTTAGATTATAGATTATTGCATTTAAATGTTCAATACTATTTAAACTAGGTCGGGATTTCCATGAATCGAAATTGGTCGAAGATAAGAGAATTCTTCTTTGAATCTTTGTGGTTTTTTTTTTTTTTTTCTTGCTCCGAAATTATGAGAGGTTTTAGCCTTGTTACGACTTTTTGGGAACGGCATCTGGAAAAAAGTCATCAGATAATTTTCATGGGCGGTCTACATGAGCTCTGCACGTGATCGATAAATTAACGCAGTGGTCGAGTCAAGGAGACTCGATGGAAGAAAGATTTCGACGAAGCACCCAATCATCGACGACCAAGATTAAACAAACTTTTGAGAATATCTGTTTAAGCTTGGACTGTTATTAGACTCCAATTTAATGAGCACTGAATGTTTATGCTGCACGAAGAGGACGCCGAGTCTATAGCCAAAGAAAGAGAGCAAGCAGCGCTTTGTCCCAAGTCCTGGGATTCAGAAGGCGTATGTCCCATCGACATACGAATCCTAGCTCTCGCCTCCGAAGGAGGGGCGATACCAAAATTTGGCATCGAATCCAACAAAGACTCCAAAAGCGTAGCAAGCGCATTATTTAATTAACGTTTTCCTTTTTAATTAACTACGACCAAATTCAAAGATTTCAGGAGATTTCGTAATGCATGGGTAAAGGTTTATGTGGAAATGAAAATTGTGAACGAATCCTTTTTCCTAATATAATAATTGAGAGATTGATGAACAAATGTTTGTGCGATAATTGCGTAATTATAAAGTATATTCTTCTTGTAATGACAAGCAAGAGAAATGATAAGCCGGAATTAAAAAATTGCATAGGATCCGAAGTATAATAACTGGAATAAGTATGAGAATTTTGAGTAATTGAGATATGCCAAAATGATTTTATTTTGTGTGATTATTGGAAAGTTTGGAATGTTTTCGAATTATAATCCAAAAGAAATTGCATGTCATACACCATTGCAGCAGAACCTCCACATGGTGAATAATCGAAAAAAGAAATAGGAATGAATGGAATGAGAGAAAAGATCGAACGAAATCCAGAGCGAGAAAGATACAGAGAAACAGAGGAGAAGTTGTCACCGAACGAGAGTACGAATGAGAAAAGACGAATGGAAATGTATGTGTATGTATGTGTGTGTGTGTGTGATATCGATAGTCTATGAAGGGTCAACGCGTGGCCCATAGGAGAAGTCAAATGCAAGCATGGAGGGATGAGAGAGAGAGAGAGAGTGACCAGAATGAAGAAGAGGGGTTTACTCCTCCGCTGTGTGGAACCTCTAAAACGAGGGATAGAGTGAGTGAGAAAGTAAATACGAAATATGTAAGTATGAGAGAGACAGAGTGAGCGTCTTCATGAAAAGACGGCGTATGTATGAGAAAATTCGGTTTCTGATTATTAGGTAATAATGAAATAATTATTATAAAGGAATGCAGGAGTGAACATTATATTATAAGGATGAATTCGTGTTAATCATAAGTATAAATTTTCGATTATATAGATTTCAGGGGATCATCGGGGATGCGAGGTGGAGGCGGCGGAGGAGCCTGGCGCGTCTAAGGCATCTAAGAGCGTACCTCCCCACCGCCGAAACTAAGCCATCCTAGAGGACCTTATATAAGACCGGGTAATGAGCCCGCGGTACGTCATAGTCGGAAGAAAATTTTAAGTAACGAATCGCGGTCAGACCACCGGAAAAACTTTAAGTAGACGAATCGCTGGCAGTCGGAGGCCAGAGTAGATCTTAGTTTTAAGTCGCGGTATGTCAGAGGTGTCAGAGAACCGGGAGAAATTCTAAGAGATCGAATCGCTGTCCGTCGTGTCAATTATTTTTCTTCGTATACCTTTCGTAATTTTTGTCACAGTATCTCAAGTTTATTTTACTTTATTTTATTCGACCGATTTCAATACCGAACAATTTTATTTTTGCGGGCATTTTTTATTTTCGCGGACGTTTTTATTTTTACGGGAAATATTTATATTTTATTTTTTTATTTTTACTGTGAACAAACATTTATTTTGCTCTTCGTGTGGACATTGTGTTTTGAAGACCAATATGTTTTTGGTGAGAACATTTGCTTTTGTGTTGGACACTGTTTTCGCCCTGCCACAAATTTTTCATTACGTTCAACCTCGTGGTCAATCGTTTCCATCGTCGTTATCGTTCAATTTTTGCCGGCCTTGCACCTCGCTTTGTTCCCATAATCATCGAAGTAGTAAGTATCTCAAAATTTTTTTTATCGCATGTGTCAGTATATCTTCGTTCGTGTTGCGCGGTGTCTCCGACCCCGGTCGACACTCCATGATGGCTCGAGGCCCGTAACCGAAACTACCGGGTTACTCACCGTTGAAGGTCTATGAAATATTTTCGTCGTTGTTTTCCCTTTTCGCGTCATCTTTTTTTTTTTTTGTATCAGACTCCGATTTTTATGTTAAATTTAGTTTTGTGAAAAGTTATGTCAATTTAACTTCAGTTTTGCAAAAAGTGTCTGATCAAAATTATTTTCCCAATTTTATCTTCCTCATGTTTAAATTCAATTCTTTGTCCAATTTATTTCGCGTCCCTTAAAATTATTTTTATTTTTGTTCTGTGCAATCAGATTATTTCCATGTTCCAAGTAAATCATTCCGAAAAACCTGTTCGTATATTTCAATCGGTTGTTTTTTGTGTGAAATTGTTCTCTTTTAGGAAGTGCTAATTGTTTGTGAATTCAGAATAGGTGCGAGTTAAATTCATTCGAGTCATTCACGTTCTGTTCCGGAAACGATAAATCAATAGTGTTTTTTGTGTTCATAATTCAATTTTTATTTCCGAAATAATTTCTATATTTTATCCGGGGTTAAATTCATTTTCGAGCAATTTTGAATTTCTTTGAGTGATTAAATTCAATCGGGTCGTGGTCGAGTAAATTCTGTGTTGTTTCTTTGCGTGAGTTGTCCTGTCCAATGACCATGGACCTTTTTCAGCTAAAAATAGTTATCGTTGTAGTAGCGGTCATTTTAGTACTCACGATAATTTCGTTTGTCCTTGCAGTTTGCGCGGATAAACCCCAGGAGGGTTATCTTGAGGATGGCCCTGTAGTTTATTTTCTCCCGCGTCAGTTAAAGTCTAGTTCTCGTTTTATCAGAATTTATTTAATATGATCATACTATTTTTGTTCCTTTATATTACGAGTTCATTTGTCCGATTTTACCTAATTACATTTTATTAGTCTTGTTCAATGTGTCTCGCGAAAATTAAAGAGTTTTGCTCGCGAGATTTTATTTCAATTTGCCATTGTTACCAAATTATGCACTTTCCGCCCATCCTGAGCAATTTTACGCAAGGTCAGGCTCAAAACAGGGCAAAAACCTGACCAATGCCGATTTTATCTCGAATAACGTGTTAAAGGGAAAGCCGCGCTATTCTTGGGCGAGATGAGAAAAAACGAGGGTCAGGACGTAACAGTATCATAATAAAGACTCGCTATTTTGAGAATACCAAGGTAGAAAATATTACAAACGGCCTGGCAAAACTAAAGGAAATTCTCGGAAACGATAAAGTAGAATCATTTCGAATCTCTCGATCAGGGGATTATACAGACATAATTCCAGCCCGTAAGTTGATTAAAACCATTCATGAATTATTCTCGGATACCGGAATTGCCGTAACAATATGCTATGGAAAAATTCAGGTCCACAGAGAGGAGGAACGTCCCGAAATTATCAACGAATTCCACGGTAGCCTAGCAGGGGGGCATAGAGTGGTCACCAAGACGTATCGAAAAATTCGGGAAAGATTTTACTGGTCATCACTTCGAAACGAGGTAAAAAATTTCGTTCAAAGCTGTAAGAGTTGCTAGGAAAAGAAGCTTGTTCGAGTAAAAACTCGCGAGCCCATGATCATCACCGACACGCCCGCGGACGTGTTCGACAAAGTCTCCCTCGATACCGTACTTACCAACCTTACCGCCCTTACCAACGACACCCCATGGAAACAAACACATTTTAACGATCCAAGATAACTTATCGAAATATTGCATCTCCGAAGCCATCCTCGATTTAAAAGCGACCACGATTGCCGAAGCAATGGCGCGTCGACTTATAAGTCAATTTGGGGCACCGTGCGCAATTTTAACAAATCGAGGTGCGGCGTTTACGAGTGGACTGTTGCGGGAAATAGCAAAAATTTTTAAAATCAAACAGTTAACAACTTCAGGCTATAGGCCTCAGACTAATAGGGCCCTTGAACGAAGTCACATCATGCTAACAGAATACATTAAACATTACGCTACTCGTTACGACGACTGGGACATATTACTGCCATACGCCGAGCTCTCGTATAATACTTGCGTGCACGAGGCAACGAATTTCACCCCGTACGAAATCGTATACGGCAAATTGCCGCGATTACCGAGCCAATTCCCTACCGAACGCAAACTCGCGACGTATAATTCATTTATAGCAGAATTGATTAGGAGGATGTCGGAAATCCGACAAATTGCTGGGGAAAATGCAAATAAAGCTAAGGAGAGAACGAAACTTTACTATGACAGGGAAATTCACGCATTCAAGGGGAAAGTAGAAGATGAGGCATGGGGAAAGAAAATGGTCCGGGATGGAAAATTCGATGACCAGTGGCATGGACCATACACCATAGTCGAAATTACAAATAGAAACAATATTATCCTGGAAGGCTCGAACGGGTATAGGTTTCGCAAGCATACAGACAATGTCAAGCTCTCATATGACTGAAAACGTGTGCATGTAAAAAGTATAGGTGACGAAAAACAAGAATATCAGTTTGGATAATATGCCAACTTGCGTATATGTAAAAACGCACACATGAGGTAAAAGAAATTTTATTTCAGTGCTTGCTGCGAGTAGCTGCACGAGAGTCCCAACCATCAAACCCTTGGTGCAGGATGTTGCACGAGCACATGGGGTAAAAGAAATTTTATTCCACTACTTGGTGCGAGTAGCTGCACAGGGGAGCCCATTCCGTCAATCCTAATTACCCGACCGTAAATTAAAAGAAATAATGCAGAAGACAAGATAGTGACAAGGATAAATAAACCGAATAAAATCCGATTTAAAAAAAAATAGGGGGGGAATGAGTGACCCATTGGTAACCAACGTCCTTGACAGATGAAATAAGAGATAAAGAGACATTTCCAGTTAAGATACAATAACAACAACTCATGGGGAAACGCAGAGCAGGAACAAAATACCAGCAACGAAAAAAATTCGCAAGTACAGATAACGAAAAACCAAAAGGCCAATCAGTAGTATTATATCATCAAATTGAAGCAATATCCGACGAAGACTCACGAGAGACCGTAGTAAATCCCAGTGGTACGATAATAAAAATAAAACCGGTAGCTATAATAAAAGGAATCCACGTAGAATAGCCGTACATCATCCCGGAACCACCACCAACCCGACGCATCAGGAACATCCATCACCAGGAATAATACCAAGAACCAGCACGAGCAGAAGGGAGAGCGGTGCACCAAGCAGAGGCAGAGATCATAACGTTGGATTGATACCATTACGAATTCATCATGGCCACTTCCAAGATCATAATTGGTATGTTACTAACGTACAATATCCTGCACCTTATCGCGTCAACTAACGAAGTATCGCACACCTAAAACTTATATCAAGATATCGCGATTAACGATAGACCAGGACTGTACTATGAAAAAGTAGCCTCGCTAAAACTACAGCACGCAGATTGGAGAGTCACAATATTCCTGGAAATACAAAAATTTGTTGACACTTTTCCTATACTGAAAAATCAAATGTACAGTATCATCGATAACTGCCAGAAAGTATATTCAGAAGGGAGGTGTCCAGGGTTGTTGCGACCAGATTATATAGAAGATCGGCTCTCACAAGCTAAGGAAACGATGCTAGCACTGAAGAAAATCCCTACTGCAAGCGAGCTAAGACCGCATACCAGTAACGACCAGCCTAGGTCATTTATGAAACAATCCGTACCACTGGGAATAATTGGCTCTATCAGTAAATCACTATTCGGAACGATGGATCAAGAAGACGCAAAATACATAAATTCTCAAATATACTGGCTATTCTCGGACCAATCAAACATCACGAAGCTTATTGGCAAACAAATGCACATCACGACCTCGAGACTACAAGAACTGCACGCAGATCACATCAAGGAATCAAAACGGCTCGACGATCTTCATATGGAAGTAAAAGAACTCCGAGGACGTCTGAAACACCTAGACGAAGAAACTGCAAAAATCATTTATAATGAGGAAGTGATAAGGTTTGGGTACCAAGCCGAACTAAGAATCGAGCAATATAGAAAAATCTGTGAGGAATTCATTCGGATAATAACAACGGCCCGGAATGGCCAATACGACCCGGCAATACTAACAACGACCCAGCTGTCCGAGATATCCCGGGAAATCCAGCTGGAGGCACCGGGGTTTGAGTTCCCATTATCAACCGAATCGCTGCGCGGGAAATCTCTTGCGAGAATTGTGCACGCTGACCTTGCTTATCACGAGGGTCGTCTCATGATCGTGATGCATATACCACTTTTCGGACGAGATAATTATCAACTATACAGAATACACCCCTGGCCCGTCCCACAACCCGCGAACAGAACACTGTCAGCATTCATAACACCAGCACACCCATACATCGTTTTATCGGAAAATCGACGATCCTATTTCCTCGCAGACGCATTATATATCGAAAAATGCCGAAGAGTCGAGGATAATTTCGTATGTGCGACAGAAACACTACTAACTAAAGTTTCCACCTCAGGACAATGTGAATTGAATATGCTCGTTAAACCAACAATGACGGCTTATCGGAGTTGTGACATACGAGTACGAGCACGGCATACGTCATTCTGGAGGCATCTACCCTCGCAAGGAGGATGGCTTTACTCACTGGAAACACCAGAGACAGTACATGTGCTCTGTCCAGGTAGTACTGACAACGTAATAACACTGAAAAATGCGGGGGTACTTCATCTAAGTGCAAATTGCATAGGAAGAACCCGATGCACGACACTTACAGGAGTGAGAAATTACGGCAGCCAGGAACAATACGTATACTCACCAACAATTTCGCTAAACCTGACATTGATAGCCCCACTTATAATGGAAAATGAGAGCAGAGACGTAACAACAGCTGACGAACCAAGCAAACGAGAAAAGACAGACCAGCAGTGGCAATTTGAGGAATATGGAGAACCGCTACATGAAATCGAGAAGAGGTTAAGAGAAATCGGAACACATAAAAGGAACAAACAACAACAACAACAGCACATGGTATTGGCTTTGGCAGGAAGTCAAGGAATCCTCGTAACAATATTCCTTATCTACATTTTCCGCAGAGTAATAAGCAGGGGCTTAAGAATACCATGGAATACGTGCCAACGCACTCCCACGGGAAGCAACGCAAACTCAAAGACATCCAAAAGGAAAAAAAGGGATCAAGATCGGAATAAACCCAAAGACGGCAATACACAACACGAAATCGACAACATCAGTAAAGAAGGATGCACGAGCGGTATAGGATTACGAACACTATCGCGCCAAGTCGACCATATAGAGGAACCATAAGAGCATGTGCACAATTGCTGAATAATAAATCTTTATTTTGGAAATTTTCATATTAACGAAAAAATGGTGTGAATCAATAAAATATAAAAATTTCCAAAATAAAGATTTATTATTCAGCAATTTTCGCATTGTAAGCAATACTGATACCGAGTTTTACAAGAAAAAAAAGATGGAACAAATACAAAAACGTTTTAGAAGCAAAAAATCAACATTTAACGATAGGTATAATTGAAAAATAGTTAAAATATTGATTTTTAGAGATTTTTTCCGAAGATATGAACCATCTGTTAATGTTCCGTGAATGTGGGTTTGAAATGGTACATATCAGGGCACCCTATATAAAAAAATCAGAATTTTTGGAATGAACTGTTTCCGGTTATCAGTGGTAAAGTGAATTTAACGCTAAAAATGGCGTTTTTAAACGTCCCACGTGCCCCCTATATATTGTCAAAAAATCGAATCATTGCACGGAGACCTTTATTCCAATGATATCTGTGATTTTTGAGGGTAGCCAAAAGTTTTTTAATTTTTCGATCCACCCTAATATATATATAATGTGCGAACGATCGACTTCTTTATTGTGATTGGGTTGAATAACTCAACTGTGTTTCTATAAGAATTTTAGTTTTTTATTAACAATTGTAATAACTTTACAGACTGACTTAATGCTAATTTAATATTAATAACCATTCTTACCTATAAGAATTTTAGAAACGACATTAAAAGCTATTATGTACATTCCAATCGTTTCTATCTTATAACACTTGATGTGTTTACACTTCGGTGTCTCTTATTGAACTATCGACGTGTCAGCGTTCGATATGTTTCGGCTTCGTTTATTTACTTGCCTAACCAGAACGACGCAGGCGGAACGCCGAGACAGCGAAGCAACACTATAGTATTGCTTTACATATATATGTATATATATATTAGACTGTTTCAAAATAAATCGATAATTTTTTTTTGCTTTACACAATCTTAAACTATACTTGGACATCAAAAAATAATCCTCGCGAAAGGAAGGGCCGGTCCTTCAAGATTTAGAGGTGTCTCATCGGACTTTTGTCATTTTTATTTCGTTAATACGTAAATAATTAATTTGCATGGATGGAACAAACGTTTTTATAGTCCTAAAATGATGAATATATTCCAAACTTATGTATAAATACTGAATATATTAGAAAAAACGATCTTAACGATCGCAGCAACAATTATCGGTCGATATATACGTCGATAAATGCAAAAAAAAAAACAAAAAAAAATACAAAAATCAATATTAATAATCTCCTACTTTCCTTTTAAGGGGGGACAGTACTGAAATTGGAATTTTTTTTGTTTGCATATGGATATTTTTCAAATCTTGACAACTTTTATGAAACTTTTGAACTAGAAACTGACCAAAACTTAGGGTGTGTAGGTCAAATATTTTGTGAGTTATGGCCATTTTTCTAATTCTAAAGTATACTTCTTAAAAATGTTCCCTGCGCATACAGTGTTATCGCAGAGGGTTGAAATTTGTTCCTCGCACATATACTACCATAATCTAAAAATTTGCGGAAGGAATTTTCAAATAGACTTTATTTGGCTATTCAAGCTATTACTGATGCAGAGGTATTTTCAAAAAATATAATTTGTCGTACATTATGTACCAGAAAATGAGTTCTATTGACACTACGCCAAATTCCTTCCAGCAATTTCAAGATGATATGCCCTAGAATATGTGTTTCAAAGGGGAAAGTGATCGGACTAAAACTAATGCGCAAGAGATTTTTTGAATACCCAAAAATACAATTCCGAGATAAACGCGATTGAATGAATTTTTCTTGGAACAATTCCTAAGAAGCAAAAAATGAATGGGAAAGGCTGAATTTTGTTCTGTGAAGATTCCTGACGAATAGTAGTTGATATTGGAGTTTATTTATGGCCATTACAAGTTATCACTACTGGAAAAATTGTACAACTCACAAGAAGAGAGGCATAGATCCGGATGATGGATTCAGTTCAAACTCCTAGAAGTTACTTCTTGGGGCAAAAAATGAAACCTATGCTGTTCAATTCAATCTCATAGGTCTTTCTTCTCTGTACGAGCCCAAATTTGTGATATTATTGAGCGATTCATCGATTACCTGTGATAATCCAATATATGTCATTCTAATTGAACCCAATCACTCATGTTGATAAAAAGCAGCTGATTTACAATAAAAACATGTTTTTGTTTTACACAATGAAATTATCACAAGCCTCATCTTTAAAATTCACAATTTCTAGCGAAAGACGCCGCTGTCAAGTCTTTGTCGCTGCATCAGACTATCAGGCTCCTTGACCGGCTTGTCATTATACAATCATTCTGTAATATATTTATACAATAAGCGGTAAGCTCATTTGATTAATATTCATAGCTTACAAATTTAAAATAAGTATAACGTGTCGCAAGACCCATCTGACACTTGCGAACCAGCGATATCCAACATCAGTTTCACTATCACTTTATTGACAGTATTGCAGATTCCGCACATTACTACACATAAAACATGGAGCTTTGGGAAATTATCATATAAATTTGAGAAAAAATTACACTTTTCTGTTTCAAAAGTTTTCTCAGGTTGTTGGCTGTTCATACGAAATGATTCATATCGCATATGTATATATGTGAGAAAATCAATATTAAATAAATTCAGAAGTAAACATTGCTGTTCATTTCATGTTTCATAAATCACATTTAATCATTGGTGCTTGGTTCATGATTCTCGAATTTCTTTAGATACACAAATATAACCCGAATTTGTAAAAAGAAAGGTTATAACAGCAGACAGCTAGACGAAACACGACAGATGTTACTTTGTAATCCGCACACCAACTTGGCTGGTGGCAGCACTATTGTTGCGGAAACGAAGGAAACGAGATAGCCGTACAACTTTTTTTTTCTAATCGTTTGGTGATCGTTGAGTGAAGATTGGTGAACTAATTAAAACGTTCGGCGGTCAATAATTTTTTTTATAAATGAATAATCAAAATTTTAACGCATTGACCGCCAAACATTTTCATTAGGCCACCACTCATCACCAAACGATTTCCCTTCAATATAATTAATTTGGAAATAAATTAGAAATGAAATAACGTATTTATCAGGCTAGCTTGACAACACGTAGACATTTGACAGAAGTCGTGTATCAAGCGTGCATCTTTCGATAAAAGCAATGAATATAGGATAGGATAGAGTGAAAGCTACCATATGGCCGCAATGAGGATATATGAATTTCAGCGCCATCTGTGAAGTCGAACTCATGAACCATACAGAAAAGACGGTAAAAGCGCCATGTATTGTATATATAATATATCTTTGGTACACTCTTTGAATAAAAGCAATATTTTAAAAAAATTACAGATGGGAAAAGTATATCACAAATTGATCATTGCACAAATTATCCACGACGCTGACGACCGATGAAGGCGTTAGTATAGCAAATATGACGCGAATAACGCTTTTTTTGGTTTACGGGGTTCAAAATCACATTAAAAAATTTTTTTTCACAACCATGATATTTTTTATATATGGAAGATGGTTTCAAGGACATTTTTCCGACAAAAACGATAAATTGATTTTTTAGTCATTTTGCTCGAATTTTTCAGTACTGTCCCCCCTGAAGGTACTTCCTACTTTGTACTTTCTCCTACAATTAAGTAGGAGATTATTAACTACTGATAAATAACGTTTTTAAGAAAATTTTTATAAAAATCGTAATTAATTGTTTTTTCATTTGCTAACATATTTTTATTTTGTTCAATTAATCATAAAGTCCTGTTTGCTAATAATAATAATTTGTACTCGATTGACAAAGTAGACTAAGAGTTGAATAATCATTAATGTTATTGAGAAAAACGATGTGGGGTTAGAAAAACAGGCGTGCAAAGGTACCCGCGCGCCGATACGACGTGCCGCGCTAGATAAATTAATTTATCTCTACCAGTAAACATAATTTCTCCATTAATAAAAAATACATTGTTTATGGAAAATTTGACGTAGAATACGATGGTTGTATTAAGAAATCGTTAAAATTTAGGGGCCATGGTTAAAAAATTGATTTAAACATTTCAATTGTTTATAACAATATGAAATTTTTAATAAATTTTTTTGAAAATTTTTTTTTCTCAAAATTCACTCTTTTATCTTCAAAACGAAAAAAAAGTTTTCTCTAGCTTAAAAATAACCGGAGTTCTGAATTTTTGAAAATGAGTCTCCAAGGCACAAATCACGAAAATCTCAAACTTTCAACCCCCTCTGTTAAAAAAAAAAAAAAATTCCTGGAACGCGTATCTTTTTTTTTCGACATAGAACCCGTAAAAAAAGTTTCAGCCAAATAAAAAATGTTTCTGTCAGAATGGTGTTCGGTTTGTAAAAGAATTAGTCATTAATGAAATAAAAAAAGACAAAGTCCGATGAGATACCTCTAAATCTTGAAGGACCGGCCCCTCCTTTCGCGAGGATTATTTTTTTGTGTCCAAGTATAGTTTAAGATTGTGTAAAGCAAAAAAAAATTATCGATTTATTTTGAAACAGTCTAATATATGTAGAATCGGAATGGGAAGGGCGAGTGATTAGAAATTCAGAAAAGATGAAGTGCATGAAATGAGTATTTATTATGGAAACATTATATTGGATAAGACAAAATAAGAGAAAAGGCACAGCGCGCGTATGCTCTCAAGCGTCTTCTCTCTATTCTCTTCGTACGACAACTCTCCACTTTTCCCCTGGTCACCCGTTTATATCCCGCTCGGAAGCATCCCTTCTCGCTGCCTTGGGTGACCAGGCTTTAGTTTTACCCGAAGAAAGAAAGAAAACATAGTAGGGGTTATGTGCCTAGAAATAATAAACTAATAAACTAATAAACTAATAAACTAATAAACTAATAAACTAATAAACTAATAAATTAATAAACTAATAAACTAATAAACTAAAGCCTCGACGCATCGGCAGGCCACATGGCGACAGCATGTCTTGACCTGACGGGTTACTTTATTACCCGTCCCTGCTTAGATATACGCTTACATACTATTCATACTGCTACAAAGTCCGATACCACATATATATATTAAGAGGCTCGGTAGAGCCTCGAGACAAGTACATTTCCTCCTATACCGACATGTCGAGAGGTACTACAGCCTCTTATACGCCACACATCTCGCTTATACACGGGAGTATATCTCTATAACGAAACTTATTTTTCATATCATTAAGGAATTATACGGACTTCGGCAATGATATTAATGCGAATATTTTTTGTTTTTTTTTCTCTTCCGATTGGTACCCAAATGAATGCTGTAGCTATTGACATACGGGAGATATCGCATTTTATTTTTTTTTCGACGTACAACGATCATCATTTTTTGGCTCCGCTAATTTTTCGCACCACCGTGAATCTAACCATTCAGCTGATTTTTTCTCTGTGTGAAGCATGTGTGTGAACCGTGAATCCAACCGTTTAGCTGTTCTCATCTGTGACCATGGCCTGTGACAGCAGGCTGATGTAAATCACGTAAAACTGGTATATATATACTAGGGTGGCCCTTAATATCGGTAAAAAAAAATTTTTTTTTTGTCTTACCCCCTAAATCGATTCGAAATATTAAAAAATGATTTTTAAGACTGATATCCGCCCTTAATTTTAATATTAACAGGTGCCTCAAAGGTCCTTAAACCGCTTGACTGGTGGAAATTTCGGGTAGACAAAACTTTACTTACTATTGTCACGTCCTGGGTGAGAACGATAGGGTATAAATAAAAATAGGGGTGCCTCTTGTTTCGGCCGGAATGCGCCGGTCGGGGATAGAGGCTCGCGGTAATGAAAGTGGTAAATTTTTACTTACTTTTTTTGGGCGTAGCGGGTCTTTATTCCAACGTGATAATTTCTTCGTTGTCGTTGGAGTCCGCGCTGTCGGAGTCTGCGCCTAACGTAGATACGTCGCTGACACTATCTCTATGGGGCCGGTGAACGGGTCCCGGAAGAATCGGGTCGGGGAGAACGTACGGGGCCGTTCCCTCGGGAATTCTAAATATCGTGGCTACTCCCACAGGGCGCTCCTTGATACTCGGTGATCCGAGAGGAAAATCGGATTTCGTTGAAGGGCCCGGTAGGGGTTGGGCCACGATTTTTACTGCCGTTTCAGAAACCGGTACAATAACCCGTACTTCACCGTTACTTCCGCCCACAGAATGTCGTTCGATAAAAGCGAGGCGCTTTAATTTTTTATCCTTGCCACCGCGGCGTTTACCCATATAAATCTAAATTAAAAAAAGATTTGGTGACCCCTCTTTGAGTGAGTCCTAACTCTCGGGTAGAACTCTCATATGGTAGGGTTAGTTAGAGTACAGAGCGTGCATCTGGTGCACAGGGCTGTACCCGGAGAGAAGAATAAGTAACTACGTGAGCATGTGCATCTAGCGCACTATGCTGTAGTTAGAGAGAGTGAGAAAAGTAACTACTCAGGCATGTGCAACTAGCGCACTATGCTGTAGTTAGAGAGAGTGAGAAAAGTAACTAATCAGGCATGTGCATCTAGCGCACTATGCTGTAGTTAGAGAGAGTGAGAAAAGTAACTACTCAGACATGTGCATCTAGCGCACTATGCTGTAGTTAGAGAGAGTAGAGAGGTAGAAAAGTAACTACGTGAGCATGTGCATCTAGCGCACTATGCTGTAGTTAGAGAGAGTGAGAAAAGTAACTACTCAGGCATGTGCATCTAGCGCACTATGCTGTAGTTAGAGAGAGAGGTAGAAAAGTAACTACGTGAGCATGTGCATCTAGCGCACTATGCTGTAGTTAGAGAGAGAGGTGTTGGAAATACGTGGATTTCGATGGGAGTTCCGCTCGAGAGTGTAGACAGCTCGAAGTTCGGTTTGTTCAATTTCCCCCTCTTATTTAATGCCGCTGGTACACAAATGAAACGCGAAAGCGTTTTATTTTTCTTTGGTTTTTTGATATTTATTTATTTTTTATGTTTTCTTACACTGGTTTTGCCGGGGCTACCGTGCTACCGATTCTTATGTTGAAAAAAAACAGTACAATATTTTAACTTAGAATGAATTTGAATAATTCGCGACGGGCTATAGCTTTGAGTGATCTCGGGTGATCAGGCTCGAAGTTCGACTGACTGTCCTTAATTCGCAATGGTCATTATATAGGCCCTTATTCTATTGTCGCGTAAAGTGGGAGACGTCGGCGCGTGAGGGAAGAGTTTCTCTCACACCTCGACATTCTGCTGACGATAATCTCCAGACGCATTTCCAGTTATGACGACTGGTGATATGAAAAATCAGCGTCGAGACATCGATACTCTCCAGACGAAATTCCGACTATTGTTGGTGCCAGGATATCGATATTCTCGAGGCATGATTGTAGTTAAAGTGATATACAAAGTCAGCGTCGAGACATCGATACTCTTCGGACGGAATTCCGATTATTATTAATGCCGGTACATCGATATTCTCGAGGCGCAACTTTTGCTTATGTTTAGGCTCGTCCCTAGGCGATAAGCGCGGTCATCTTGTGCGAGCCGGCAAGACGCTGATTCTCACCGGCTTCCAACATCTGTGGGAGGTCGGTGATAATGCGCGACATACGCCGGTTCGTCACTCACGCGCCTTCTCCCCGCGACGAGTTTCGTTAACTGAAATTTCGTATGTATGCTCGCAGGCATATTTCGTGCTTGGCGGGAGAACTCCGGCAATGAGGGTCACCCCTGGTCATTCGTGTTTTCCCGTGAATAAATGAGAGATTAAATATTTCTACTGCGGATCATACGGATCCGGTTTTATGTTTGATAAATGGTATATGAAATGAAATTTTAAAATTTATTTGTGTTTTTTCGACCCAGGACGTTACACCTCCCCCCTTTTAGACCGAGGCAGTGCCGTGCATTGCCGAGGTTCGGCTAACAGCCGGGAAGCAAGTTCTGGGTCGATGAAGCTTGCTCGTGATATTTCTTGCTTGGGTAATGTTGTGTTACGTCCCGCGACTTTCGGGACTTTTTGCATCGATTTGAAATAGCTTATATCTGGCGATTTTCAATAGAATTAAATACGAGGAAAGGGACCCGGTCACACTAGAGGAACGTTTTATCTTTCCTCCTGGCAACACGGAAAGTTCGAGTTGTCATTCATCGAGCCATCTGCACAAGTACGTCTCAAGTGAGCATAGGCTATCGAGAGGTGACGCCATAGCGGCATCGATATCAAAGGTCCTCATTACGAGACGTCCATCGTCGGACATGAATATAAACAACCGCCGATGTCGGAGAAATCCTTGGCTATAGAAGATTCACGCGTGCATGGATAGAGAGAGAGAAAGAGAGAGAGTATGCCTCATCTAAAGCTATAGTGACCGGTGATCCTCTTTTTCTTTATTCCCGAATGAATACTTTATGAAATAAATTCCCGAAAGTACGTGAGTGAACGGATGTAAAAATGTAAAATCAAGAATGAACATGGGTACCTGGGTCAGGTCATCGGTGATGGTAAAGGTGGCGGTGAATAGTATGTAGTTTATTGCATTTAAGTATTCAATTATATTATTTAGAATAGCTTGAGATTTCCATGAGTCAAAATTGGTCAAAGAGAGGAGATTTCCTTTTTCGTTGAGATGCTTGCTGTTTCTTTCTCTTTGCTCTTAATTTATGGGCGATTTTAGCCTTGCTACAACTTTTCGGGAACAGCGTCTGGAAAAGGTCATCGGATGATTCTCGTGGATGATCTACATGAGTTCTGCACGTGATCGACAAATTGACGCAGTGGTCGAGTCAAGGGGACTCGATAGAGGAAAGACTTCGACGGGACACCCAACCGTCACGTCGCTAATGAAAATTAAATAAACATTCGGAAACATGTGGTTATACCAGAGCTGCTGTCGTCTGGTTACGAATATCGTCTTCCGATTAACCGGAACTACATGTTTAGAGAGAGAGAGAGCGCGCGCGTGGAAGGCAATTGCCTTTCAATAAAAATCACGAGGTTCAAGAGACATATGTCTCATCGATAAGTGACGCCGCAAATTCGACATCGCAATCCAACAAGGACCCCAAAGGCGTAGCAAGCGCATGATTTAATTAACAATGAATAATAATTTTACAAAGACCAAATTCAAAGATTCATGGAAATTTCATAGTGCATTAACAAGGATTATCCATAAACGATGTAATTGAGAAAGAATCCTTTTAGTAGTTATTAAGAATGGTGAGCTAATGTATGCATGATTAATGCGCGGTTTATGAAATAGATTATTCCTGTAGTAAAAATGACAAAGAATGATTAGGGAAATCACACAGGATCTGGAGTATAGGGACAAAGTTTTCAATGTTATAACAAACAAGCAAAGAATAATCAGGGAAACTATCAGAATCCGAGCGTTAACGTGGAATCAAGATAACCGGGTGATAAAAAAATCAATATCCATCAATGAATAATTTTAAATTGTTTCAAAATGGTTTCGCATTGTGTATTTTGAGTAGATCAATGATTACAGAATGACTTTCATGATTTTTCCGATTATTGGAAAGATCGGGTCACTTAATCAAATAAAAATCGTTTGAGAACTATTTCACCATCAGTGGAATAATTTTAATCTGAACTAAAAAGCCTTGCATGTATCATCGCGTTACAGGCTCGGCATGGCAAGGAAATCAAAAAGAGATAGAAATGAATAGAATGAGAGAATAAATCGAAGGCAATGCGGAGCAAGGGAGATACGAATAAATGGAGGAGAAATCGTCACCGAACGAGAGCACGAACAAAAAGACGAATGGAAATGTGCATGGCTGTATGTGTGTGTGCGTGTATGTGTCACCGAGAGCCTACGGTGGACCAGCGCGTGGCCTGTAGGAGAAGCCGAAGAGGAGAACTCCTCTGCTGCGTGGTACCTCCGAAACGAGGGGCAGAGTGAGCGAGAGAGTAGATACCGTATATGCAAGTATGAGAGAGACAGAATGAACGTCTTGATGAAAAGACGGCGTATGTACGAGGGGAAAAATCGCTTTACGGATTATTGAAACACGGAATAATTATTAAAAAGGAATACAGAAATGAAAGTTTTATAATCAGGATAAATTTGTATTAATTAGAAGTATGGATTTTCAATTATATAGATTCGTAGCGGTCATTGGGAATGCGAGGTGGAGGCGGCGGAGGGGCTTAGAGCGTTTTAGGCGGCTAAGGGCGTATCTCCCCACCGCCGAAGCTAAGTCATCCTGCAATACCCTATATAAAACCGGGTAATGAGCCCGCAGGGGGTCAGAGTTATCAGAGCCGGGAGAAAATTTTAAGAGATCGAATCGCTGTCCGTCGTGTTAATCTATTTCTCTTTATATACTTCTCATCGTTTGGCCTCAGTATCTCCAAATTTCTTTATTTTACTTTATTTTATTCAAACTGTCTCCGTGGATTTCGATACGAACATTTTATTTTTTCGATACGAACATTTTATTTTTGCGAACGAACATCTTATTTTTGTGAACGAACGGTTTATTTTCTTTTGTGAACGAACATATTTTTTTTGTGGAATAAAAATATTTCACCGTTTATCAATCTCGGCTGAACATTCACTTTCACCGCACAATCATCCCATCTGCACTGAATTGTTCATCGTCTTCGTCGTTATATTCATCGTATTTTAGAATCCTCCAAATTCATCCAGTTCGACCATCAAAGTAGTAAGTATTTTTGAAATGTTTTCTCACATATATATATATATATTTGCTCGTGTTGCGCGGTGTCTCCGATCTCGGTCGACACCCCATGACGTCCTAAGGACCGAAGGCGAGGGTTTCGGGTCGTTTGTATCGTAAAACCCATGGTGTAATTTCTTTCGTTGTTTTCCCTTTCCGTGTTATCCTTTTGAATTAAATTCAGTTTTTGGAAATTTATAAATTCAGTTTTGTGGAAAGTCATGTCGAATTAAGTTCAATTTTTCTTTGGAAATTTATGAATTCAATTTTGGAAAATCATGTCGAGTTAAAATCAATTTTGTGAAAAGTCATGCCGAATTAAATTCAGTTTTCTGGAAATTTATATTTGCGTCAATCTTGGTCTTTCGGAAGGTTATGATTCCATGAAGGGTAATTTATTTTTTTTTGTTGTGTTAAATCCAATGTCCGATAAATATTATTTTGTGAATTTAATTTTTGTTGTTGTTTTCTCCAAACTCGATTCTTGTGTTAGTATATTTTCAGACCCTTTAGAATTATTCTTGGTCCATTAAAAATATTTTGGCGTTTCCAAGCAACTATTTCCGGAGGAATCCGTAGTATTTCGATCTACTGTAGGATTATTTTCTTTGTAAATTTGTTTCATTTTAGGAAGTGTTCATCCTGTAACTTCCGTGAAATATGTGCGAGCTAAATGCATTTGAAGAATTTACGATGTATTCCAGGAAATAAGAAATTAACAGTTTCGTGTTTATAATTTGATGTTCATTTCTGATATAATTTTTCCGGGGTTAAATTCATTTTCGAGCATTTTAGAATTTCTTCAAATGATTAAACTTAATCAAGTCGTGGTTGAATAAATTCCGGTGTTGATTTCCTTTGTTGTGAGAGTTGTCCTGTCCATTGATCATGGACCTTTTCCAGTTAAAAATAGCTGTCGCGGTATCAGTGGTCATTTTGGTCCTCATAATAATTACGTTTGTCCTTGCAATTTGGGCGGAAAGCCCTCCGGAGGTCAATCCTGAGGATGGCCCTGCCGTGTATTTCCTCCCACGTCAGTGAAAGTTTAGTTCCCGTGTTTATGTCAGAATTTATTTTATGAGATCACGCTATTTTATTCCTTTATATTACAAGTTTTATTTGTCAGATGTTACCGAATTACCATTTATTATGTGTCCCGCGAAATTGAAGAGTTTTGTTCGCGAGATTTTATTTAAATTTGCCATTGTTACCAAATTATGCACTCTCCGCCCATCCTGAGCAATTTTCCGCAAGGTTAGGCTCAAAACAGGGCAATAACCTGGCCAATTCCGATTTTATCTCGAATAACGTGTTAAAGGGAAAGCCGCGCTTTTCTTGGCCGAGATGAGAAAAATCGAGGGTCAGGACGTAACAGTTGGATAGGTCGGGTTTCGTTCCTGTAGTTCCATCTCGATGTCTTCGGTCTGCGTCTGGTGGTTGGCCTTGGCAGAGTTCTGCGTAGGTGTTCGTTCGGGTGCCTCATTGGTTACTCGATTTTCTCGTCGGTGTCCTAGGGCTAGTAGCAACCCGGTTACTGAACTCCATATGGCCCCGAGTAGGTGGATGCTCCAGCCATATACCGAGTGAAGAGCGTAACCGTGGATGCATGTGTCCAGGATGAGTTTCGCTATTTTTATAATAATGAGGATCGCGAAGACTCCTGCGCTTGCGATGCCGAACTTTTCAAAGCCCCGCCAGAATCTCCGGGCTGCGCTCTCCGCGAGGTGGTCCAGAGTATGTTCGTCGAGGAATCCCTGGATAGAGACACTTCCTGGTGGGACTGCGTATCCGACTGATCCTCTAGCGATAGTATTCAAGAGGCCTGGTTTTTCGGCTGGAAACATTATACGGTTCCTTAATCTCTCGATGTCCGCAGCGGTGTATATTCCGCTAGTGGCGAGGTTTCCGGCCGATGCGTATTCCCATGTTGGCGATGTTGATGGTCTGAGAGTTTGTGGTGGTGGTACTACTACTGGATGTGGTGAGAAGCGATACCAAACGTTGTCGATAAGGTATTGTGCTGGTAGTATTGGATCGCACTCTATCTGGGTTGCCGATTTTAGCAACATCCTCGAAGTTGTCGACAAGTAGTAGGACTCGTTCCGGTATGTGACGGGGAGCTCGTGGTGGCAGTCATCTGCGCGTCGTAGAGTACACTCGATCGGAACGCATTTGACGATGTGTGCCACCTCACCTGCTATCACCGCCATGTATCCTGGTCCCCTCATTAGCACGTAAGCGAGTCTTTCTGGCAAAAGCGTAGCTGTAGATAGTGCGTTTTGTATCACTTGCCTTTCCAGATTACATCGTTGCATGAGTACGTCCCTGTAGAGGCTTTTTATTTGTGTCCTGACGTGTTTTTCTACGTATACGAACTTGGAGTTGATATAGGAAAATATGTCGAGGTTGCTTGTGGATACCTTCCTTTTTGCTGCGAATGTAAGTCCATTTGGTGTTTCGAGGACATATAACCTCGGGTGTTCAGTACGGATCAGGTTGTATCCGCATATGCCCTTGTGTGATCGGCCAGTGAGGGCGAAGGTAGTGTCCTGGGTGACTAACGTGTAGACATCGGGTGAATGTCCGTCCTTGTTGTCTGATAGTTTGGTGGCTTGGCCCTCGTAGAGAACGTCGTATCTGTTAAAGTTGCAGGTGTCTGTTGGTTCCGTTTTCCAGAAGGCGGCGTTGCCATTTATGTCTATGCAGTAGCCGTCTTCCAATTGGCACTGGGTACCGGATAGTAGGATTACTTTGTTTGCTGCCAGGTCGACGGTTGCGTAGTAGTCCGTTAGTGTTACCGTGACGGATGCTTGCACGACCACGTTGTCCCAAGTTCCAAACGGATCACTATATTGGGCCCCGGCGCATTTCCCGTCCATTGATACGGATCCGGCCATAGTGATACTCCGTGTGTTCGTGTTGTTACGTTGCAGGCCCACGATTTGAGCACTCATGCTGAGTTGGGCTATACCAGCCTCCTGTAGTCTTGTGCATGCATTTCCGTCTAGTTCCTGTAGGTATACTTGCCGACCGTTGTGGACGATTGAATTGTGTGAGTGCATGCCGCAATGGTAGATAGTTCTGTCGATTTCTATGCGACACTGCATCACCCTGGTGCTGTCGAAGTCTGCTAATTGGAGTAGCTGCATCTGTACCAGCGTGGGTGTTGGGTCGTTATGTGGGAGATCGCATTCCCCGACCTCTTTTAGAGATATTGTTGTTATGTTGAGAGAGGCTCCACCGCAGTCATAACCGATTAGTCCGTTGGTTTCCGGTAGTCCGGTGATGATCAAGATCGCGACGATAATTCTGATGGTTTCCATCCTGTAACAAGATGTACCTTTATATTGATGTTTGGTTATGCTAGGGTAGGTAGTTTCTTCCTCTCTCAGTTTTTGTTCGGAAAACTGCAGCCCGCCATTCTCGCGGTAACGTACTGTATCATTGCTATTTTGAACGCTTTATTTTCGTTAGGTAGCAGGTACTTATTTCCTAAGAGCGTGGCGATTCCTACGTCTTCCTGGTCAATTTGTATTGTTTTTGTTGGTCGTGTTTGATCGAAATTGTTCGTGATTGTGAATTCCTCTTTGAAGGGGTCGTAGCTGCTGACCTTGCTGAACCTGAAGGTGTTCCATTCATCAGTGAAATGGATCCACAAATGTTCCTCCATTCCTTCTGGTTTGGTAGGGTATATCCCGCGTTTGGTCAACCTCCTCTGCGTATCGAGCCTGGAAGAAGGTATCTTCTTTCGGATGTTTTCTCTGTAAAATTTCAGGAAATCCTCTCGGTCTTCAGGTAAGCGAAATTTTTCGCCCTCCAAGGTTATTACTTTGACGGCGTCGAGGTTGACCGTGCTTTTGGTTTCGGTACCCTTTTCGGCGTTATACGTTGTGTGTTTTATCTCGTTCGTTTCTTTAATGAGGGTCGTAGCCTTATATTTTCTGGACTGCCCCTCGTAGATGTAGCGCACCGTGAAGTTTCGGTCAACGTCCCATTTTCTCGTTGGTGAGTTTGCCCCTTTTTGTATCCGATGATACGATCGTTCACGATCCCGAGTTTTTTGTGTACGATCCAGGATTTCCTTATATGCTTTGAGGAAGGCCGCCATATCCCAAGGTAGGTTGTAGGTATGGTTGCTCAGCTCGATGGAGTTTACATCCTGAATGGCCTTGCTCGGGTAGGCTGCCCTCTTGTTGTCTGAGCGAGGGATGATGTACTGGACCAGATCGGTGTCCACATCGAACTTGAGTGCCTGGTGTCGTTCTATGCGGCCCTGGCGGCCCTTGTGGGTGATGTAAAATCCTTCCCTGGACCCCTTAGGATTTTGTGGGACTTCTTTGTTGGATTTAGACATTTTTCCTGTAATGATATGATTGCAAGCATTGTTAGTTGTTATTTTTTTGTTTTGGGGTTGTAGCCATATTGCATGTCATATTTTACGGTGCACTGGGCTTGGCTATTCTGATGGGTCATTTTTGTACTTCGCCAGTGTCTCGGGGCTGAGACGCTCGACCGGTATGCAAATCGTTTTCCACGTTTGCTTTGGTTCGTTGTCCGTGTTGTCGTTCTTATGTTCCTGATTTGCTTCTTTCTTGCGGCTGCTCATTGAAAGATCCAGAGCCGAGCATTGTTCTTCAAGTGTATCCCTTACAGGAGTCGTTATATTAGTTGGCGTAATATCAGTATTTAAATGTTCCTTGTAGATCTCGAGGAGTTGGTGATTCAGCAGTAGCTGGTGCAGTATAGGGCTGGTCGGTGACTGTTGGTTTGGTTGTTCACTAGACCTTTGCAGTTTGAGCCTCCTACGATGATCACGAAACCATTCGCTTACTGTTTTTGCGGGTAAAGCGAGGTTACCAGCAAGAGACTCAACCCTTGCGACTCTGGGATATGGACCAAGAGCGAATGCCCGCCTCAGTCCTTCTTTTTGATCTTCGGACAAGAGTATCCGTCGTCCTTTTGCTGATGGTGTGCCGGGATTGTTGTCGTAGCTGGGTCCACTGCTGCCTTGCCTCTGGTTTGCTTTGTGCTTTTCGTTTTTTAGCGCCCGAAGTTGGTTGATGTTGCGTGGATCAGATAGCCAGATCTGCATTCTTATGAATGGTTCACGTCTTCTTACGCTAAGCGTGTGCCAGGGTGTTGGCTTACTGAGAACTTCACTGACCCATCCTTGCGACAGTCCGAGTACAGCCTCACCGAAGATCTGTTGACTTATCCCGTTGGCCGACAACACCTTTTTTATTTTTGTTGTTATTTTTTGTGTGTCGAGAAACTGAGTGAGCGCAGCCATCGCGTAGGTGCCTAGTGACGTACGCTGATGGGGGTTTAGTGAGGGTGGTGGTACCACCTGATGCTGAGGCAAGTGAAGACACATCAGCTGCCGCTCGTTGTTGATTGGTTTTTCTTGATCTGGCTGATTCTTAATGACCTGTTCCGGGTCCTCGACTGGTAGATCGAGCAATCTTGGTCTTGCCGTTGTGCCGAGAGTAGGCCCCTGCAAGTGGCGCTCCATCTGGTTGAGGCTCTCTTGTTGCGTTACCTCGGTCGTCTTTTCCCAAATTTTCGTCAAGTCGATAGGGCTGCTGACCCGTCGGGATGCCTCGTTGTTGCGAAGAGGAGGAACGGTGTTGAGCCTGGGTGTCTGGTGCCTTTCAGCGCGCCCCTGGCTAGTTCCGTTGTTCTTTTCTTCCTTCGTTTCCTTGAGGTCCCGCGGGAATTCCTTGCTCCTTTTTGGCATCTTTTTCCTGTAATAAAATCGGTTATAGTTTTGTTGCGCGTAGCTTATTCGTGTGCACGAGTCGCTGTTTACCCCTGTACAATATTTTAACATTTCCTCCTGAGAGGATTTCAGTGATTTCGCAGGGTTCAGTGTACTGGTCGCCAAATTTCCCGATTTTTGGTTCCTTTAGCATGAGCACCCTGTCTCCTACGCCAAAGGTTTGTGGGTTGGTTCTCTTATCGTAGTACGTTTTGGAGCGTTCCTTTGCAGCTCTGAGGTTCTCTGCAGCCAATTCCTGTAGATCGTATATTTTCCCGAAAAGTTTTTCCAGGTATTCAGTGTATGTTTGGTCCCGATGTTCCTCGATCTGTTCGTGGTTCGAAGGTTGTCTAGCGAGTTTCCCGTACACTAGTTCGTGCGGTGTGTAGCAGGTTCCCTCGTGTCGGCTTGTATTGTAGGCGAACATTGCCATGTCGAGGAACTCGTCCCAGTCGTGGTTGTCGTCCACGTATTGTTTTAGGTACTCCATCAACACATGATGCGATCTTTCGATTGATCCATTAGTCTGCGGATGGAAAGATGTCGTCGTGTATTGTCTGATGCGAAATTTCTTGGCCAAATTTTTCATGAGGCTGCTGCAGAAGTTGGTTCCTCGATCTGTGAGGAGAGCTTTTGGTGCCCCGAATCGTGCGATGAAGTTTTTAGCGAATGCGTCTGCTACGGCAACTGCCGTCGTGCTTTCCAATGGTACGGCTACTGAGTATTTTGTCAGCAGGTCCTGTATAGTGAGGATATTTTGATTTCCCTTGACTGTTATTGGTAGTGGTCCGACGATATCCATGGATATTTTGTCGAACGCGCTACCCGGGGTATCCGTTATCATCATTGGCTGCTTTGTTTTAACTCGGATGAGCTTTTTGAGCTGGCAAGCTCTACAGTGCTGAATGTACTCCTGTACTTGGATCTTCATGTTGTCCCAGAAGTATGATTCTCGAATCTTGTTGTAGGTTTTGGTCATTCCCTTGTGACCTCCGGCTAATGACCCGTGAATTTCCTCGATAATCGGAAGTCTCTCTGGTTCCGGGGGAATTCGGATCAACTGCTCGCAAATTGTTATGGTCGTCATGTCTTCGCTTAGGACGTCGTGGAGCTCGGTCTCGATGGTTTCCCATGGGATTTCATCGATCTTGTTTGTTCTTGCAATACTAAAGCTCCTTATTTCTAATTCTGTAATGACATTTCGTAAGGATCTTATGGAATCCTTCAGGTCGTCTATGGATGAGTTTGCTCTGATATCGGCCTTGATCGGTAATGCGATTGTATGTTTTGTCTTTTCAGTTTTTACTCGAGCGCTCGTAAGCGCCAGGTGTTCGAATCTTGGTAATCTGTTAATGGCTGCTAAGTCCAGGGCTCCTTCATCGATAGGCTGACCTTTGGTAGTCACGAAAATTACGAGGTTGTCTTTCCTCATAACTAGTCGGTCCCTTGTTCTTTTGATGTTGAAGTCGTTATGTCCGTTATCGCTACTAGAGCTAGAGTCTATTGTTGACCCGTTGGCGTCGGACGCCGGCTCGTTTGATTCGTCAATGTTACCGTCGTTCTGTCCGTTATCGCTACTAGAGCTAGAGTCTATTGTTGACCCGTTGGCGTCGGACGCCGGCTCGTTTGATTCATTGTCGGTTGATGCTTCTTCAGTTTCTAATTCAGATTCGGCTCGTTCCCGAGAAGGTCCTGCTGAACCAGCAGAGCTAACGCCCATCTCTCGCACAGTTTTCCTCTGCCTCGAGCGTGTTACTCGAGGGGATGGATTCGGCTCAGCTCTCTGCTCATGTTCATTGGGTTTCCTTCTCTTAGGGTTACGCCGTGCGATTATTTCGTCTGAATCTTCATCACTGGGATATTCTCTTGCCCTAGTGGCCACTGTTATTTGTTTTCCCGTTTCGGGGGGATTACGAGATAGCGCGTCAGCATTGCTGTTAGCTCTTCCCGGTTTGTAAATGATTTTATATTGGTAATTAGCAAGCTTCAAACGCCAGTGAACCAAACGATTGGCAGGGTCTTTTACTGAATCTAGCCAAACCAAGGGTTTGTGATCCGTAACTAGAGTGAATTCCCTGCCGTAAACGTACGGCCTGAAATGACCCACGCTATATACTATTGCCAGTAGCTCTTTTTCAATAGTTGAGTAATTTAATTCGGCTGGCGATAGTGTTCTTGAAGTGTATGCAATGGGTTTGTCGCTTCCGATTTTCCCTTGGCTTAGTACGCCACCGATCGCTAGGTTTGAGGCGTCTGTTGTTATGATAAATGGTTTCGTGAAATCCGGGTATTGCAACACCGGTTCTTTGCATAATGCGTCTCTGAGTGTGTCAAATGCGTTTTCTTGTTTGTCAGTCCATTTGAACACTGCCTCCTTTTTGAGTAATTGTGTGAGCGGTTTTGCGATACCCGAAAAATTTTCAACGAACCTGCGATAATATCCTGCTAGACCTAAAAATTGTTTGATTTTCTTTGCATTGGTTGGTCTAGGGTATTGTTGTAACGCTTCTAATTTCTTGGGATCGGGTTTGACACCGTCCTCACTAATTATGTGGCCTAAGTAGGCAACTTCTTTTCGTAAAAATTCGCATTTATCTGGTTGTAGCTTAAGATTGGCTTTACGTAATCGTTGGGCTAAACGATCAAATTTTGCTTCGTGTTCTTGAAGAGAGCTGGCGTAAATTACTATATCGTCCAAGTAGACGAAAAGTTCAGCGCCCTGTAACCCACACAACACTCTGTCCATTAGACGTTGGAATGTTGCGGGTGCATTTTTTAGCCCGAATGGCATTCTAACAAATTGGTAATGCCCAAATGGCGTGGAAAATGCTGTTTTATGTGCGTCCTCTTGGTGGACTTTAATTTGATGGAATCCGCTTGCGAGGTCAAAAATGGAAAAGTATTTAGCGCTACCTAGTTGGTCCAAAATCTCCGTTATCATAGGAAGCGGGTAGGCGTCTCCAATTGTTTTTTCGTTGAGATTCCTGTAATCAATAACCATTCGCCATTTCGGTTTTCCCTGGGAATCGGCCTTTTTTGGCACGATCCAAAGTGGTGAGCTGTATGGTGAATCTGATGGTTTAATAATTTTTCCGTCGATCAATTCGCCGACTTGTTTTGTTATTTCGTCTTTGTGTGCAGGGGGAAATCTGTATTGTCGTGTGAAAACAGGTTGATCGTCTGTTGTCGTGATTCGGTGTTCTATTGCATTCGTGGAGTCTAGGAACTTGCCAGGAATGTGGAATAAATCGGAATTTTTGTCGATTAATCTATTTACGCTCTCTCGCTCTTCATCGTTGAGATGGTTGAGTCGTAGTAGAGTCTTGATTTCGGATTCTATGTCCTGGTTATTTGGGTTTATTTTCTCAGCCGTTAGGACTTTGTGGTCATGTGTTTGGATGCTGAGTCGGCTCTGTACGTCCTCTCCGAGGCCCTGCACTCTAAGTGCTTCACCTGGGGGATCGTGACAGTTGCTCGTACTCCACACGTGAGGGGCGTCGCAGCGCCTGAATGCCTCGCAGCTCACCGACGGAACGGTGAGTTCTACGTCCTCCTCAGAGGTGTTTACAGCCATTATACACGCTATGCCACCTTTTATTGTCACTACGGCATCTCCGATGAAAATACCCTCGCCTGCGGACATGCGGGGAATGTACCCCTCGCTAAGATCCTGATTTTTTATGCGGAGATAGAACACGGTTCTCGATCTTTTCTTTATGACGACTGTGTCGTGTGTTTTAAAAGGAACTACGTTATTTCCCCATGACACTATTTCTTTATCGTAATCGATTGTTGTACGATTTTGCGCGTGAAATTCTGAACCAAGGATTGCATCCTGGCTAATTGGAAAAGAGTTTTCTACTATATGAAATTCTGATTCTGTCCCCATTATGTTTATGTTTGTTGCACCTAGTGTGTAAACTGGTACGTCTGAAATGCCTTTTAGCTTTATCCGATTATTTTTGTCTATTAGTACTTCCCGTTTGAGGGCTCTAAGCTTGATCAAATTAGGGTCCGCACCGGAATCGACAAGAAATTCGGATTTTGAGGTTAGTTGGGGTGACTCGATTTCTATAGTAGGGGTGAACGTGTGTCGTCTTAGTTCGACTTTTGCTGTTCTAACTCTGGTTTCTCGTTTTGCGTTACTACGCGTACCAGGCGCTCTGTGGGTTTCTCTGCCCGGCTTGCGCCCTGGTTTGCCGGACGAGGTTTCTCGTTTCCCGAACTAGCGCGTTTTTCGTCGTTTTGCCGCTTGCGACATTCGGATACTACGTGTCCCAAATAATTGCAATACTCGCATTGTTTTCGCGGTTTTTGTTGTTGGGGATCGTTGCGTTTAAAATCGCGATTTTCGTTCTGCTTTATATCCCGTGGTACGTTATTGTCCGGGGGTTTGTTGTTGCGTTGAGGACGCTTTTCGGGATGTTTTAACCAACAGTCATTTGTTCCGTGACCGCTTCTTTTGCAATGATCGCATGTTACCGGTGGTCGTGTGGCTATTGATTTTACCTGTGCTGCCGGTTTATGGTCTTGTCGCGATTCTCTAAAGTTTACACGATCGCGTTCTCTTTCCTTTTCGATTTTTATTGCATTCGCGTAGGCTTGAGACAGTGAGGTGGAACCTTCGAGTTTTAGCCGCAAACGAAAATCTGGAGGGAGTCCTGCTATAAAACATTCGAGGGTTTCGGCTTCCAAGCTTAACAATTGATGTGCGGACGCTGCCCCATAAATTTCCTCGTCTCTTATTACCGTGTGCAAATCTTTGACGCGGCTAATGTAATCAATTATGTGTTCCCCCTTTAGTTTGTTAATACTTCCCAATTCTCCGCGATATTGATTCGCGGTTTTAGAAGAACCAAATATTTCTTTTAATTTGTCGGTTAATTGGTTAACTCGAGTGAAAGTGTCGTCTTCTATAGCTGTGTATGCACGTCCCTTGATTTTATTCCGGAGCAATTTCGTTAAAGTTGCCTCCGAATGGGCAGGAAACATTTCTTTGGCGCGTGTACAGGCGCGGACAAATTTCAATACTGGGCCATCCCCGTTGAAGATAGGTATGCCTTCCAATGCGTCCTTAAAGGATAACTGTGTTGGACTTGTTATGTGCCCTAATGGTAATTGGTTTTGGGGCGCGATTGGTTCTGTGTTACGCGATGTTTTTGGTTGGGGTGTGGCATCTGATCCTTTCTGAAGCTCGGAAATATCCTGTGTTATTTTGGTAAATTGGTTCATTATCGAGGATAATAAAGAATTTACGTGTGCGACTTGGTCGTTATTGCACGCCAGTCCTGGGTCTTGTTGGGACGTGGTTCCTGTTGTATCTGTTCTGTCTACGTGTTGTGATTTGACTTGTTTTTCTAATTGGTCGATTTTATGTTGTTTTTCTTTTAGCTGATCATAAAGGAGGTCAGTTTGTGCCATCCATGGATCTTTTTCAGTGAGAGGGCTTGTTTCTAGTTTAAAGGCTTGGTCAGCCAACGCTGCCTCTTTACTAGCTAGTGCTAGTTCGCGTGATGCCACGTCGCGTTCAATCGCCTCTAGCCTGTCTTTTTCTTCACTTAATTGTGTAAGTAACTCCTGTACTTCCTCGAGAGAGTGTATAGGTTTTTCTGCCATTTTGTTTTTATGGATTGTGTTTGATTTTACCAATGATCACTACCGATCGTATCCCACCGCTGTCACCAAAAAATTATACCTGTCACGTCCTGGGTGAGAACGATAGGGTATAAATAAAAATAGGGGTGCCTCTTGTTTCGGCCGGAATGCGCCGGTCGGGGATAGAGGCTCGCGGTAATGAAAGTGGTAAATTTTTACTTACTTTTTTTGGGCGTAGCGGGTCTTTATTCCAACGTGATAATTTCTTCGTTGTCGTTGGAGTCCGCGCTGTCGGAGTCTGCGCCTAACGTAGATACGTCGCTGACACTATCTCTATGGGGCCGGTGAACGGGTCCCGGAAGAATCGGGTCGGGGAGAACGTACGGGGCCGTTCCCTCGGGAATTCTAAATATCGTGGCTACTCCCACAGGGCGCTCCTTGATACTCGGTGATCCGAGAGGAAAATCGGATTTCGTTGAAGGGCCCGGTAGGGGTTGGGCCACGATTTTTACTGCCGTTTCAGAAACCGGTACAATAACCCGTACTTCACCGTTACTTCCGCCCACAGAATGTCGTTCGATAAAAGCGAGGCGCTTTAATTTTTTATCCTTGCCACCGCGGCGTTTACCCATATAAATCTAAATTAAAAAAAGATTTGGTGACCCCTCTTTGAGTGAGTCCTAACTCTCGGGTAGAACTCTCATATGGTAGGGTTAGTTAGAGTACAGAGCGTGCATCTGGTGCACAGGGCTGTACCCGGAGAGAAGAATAAGTAACTACGTGAGCATGTGCATCTAGCGCACTATGCTGTAGTTAGAGAGAGTGAGAAAAGTAACTACTCAGGCATGTGCAACTAGCGCACTATGCTGTAGTTAGAGAGAGTGAGAAAAGTAACTAATCAGGCATGTGCATCTAGCGCACTATGCTGTAGTTAGAGAGAGTGAGAAAAGTAACTACTCAGACATGTGCATCTAGCGCACTATGCTGTAGTTAGAGAGAGTAGAGAGGTAGAAAAGTAACTACGTGAGCATGTGCATCTAGCGCACTATGCTGTAGTTAGAGAGAGTGAGAAAAGTAACTACTCAGGCATGTGCATCTAGCGCACTATGCTGTAGTTAGAGAGAGAGGTAGAAAAGTAACTACGTGAGCATGTGCATCTAGCGCACTATGCTGTAGTTAGAGAGAGAGGTGTTGGAAATACGTGGATTTCGATGGGAGTTCCGCTCGAGAGTGTAGACAGCTCGAAGTTCGGTTTGTTCAATTTCCCCCTCTTATTTAATGCCGCTGGTACACAAATGAAACGCGAAAGCGTTTTATTTTTCTTTGGTTTTTTGATATTTATTTATTTTTTATGTTTTCTTACACTGGTTTTGCCGGGGCTACCGTGCTACCGATTCTTATGTTGAAAAAAAACAGTACAATATTTTAACTTAGAATGAATTTGAATAATTCGCGACGGGCTATAGCTTTGAGTGATCTCGGGTGATCAGGCTCGAAGTTCGACTGACTGTCCTTAATTCGCGATGGTCATTATATAGGCCCTTATTCTATTGTCGCGTAAAGTGGGAGACGTCGGCGCGTGAGGGAAGAGTTTCTCTCACACCTCGACATTCTGCTGACGATAATCTCCAGACGCATTTCCAGTTATGACGACTGGTGATATGAAAAATCAGCGTCGAGACATCGATACTCTCCAGACGAAATTCCGACTATTGTTGGTGCCAGGATATCGATATTCTCGAGGCATGATTGTAGTTAAAGTGATATACAAAGTCAGCGTCGAGACATCGATACTCTTCGGACGGAATTCCGATTATTATTAATGCCGGTACATCGATATTCTCGAGGCGCAACTTTTGCTTATGTTTAGGCTCGTCCCTAGGCGATAAGCGCGGTCATCTTGTGCGAGCCGGCAAGACGCTGATTCTCACCGGCTTCCAACATCTGTGGGAGGTCGGTGATAATGCGCGACATACGCCGGTTCGTCACTCACGCGCCTTCTCCCCGCGACGAGTTTCGTTAACTGAAATTTCGTATGTATGCTCGCAGGCATATTTCGTGCTTGGCGGGAGAACTCCGGCAATGAGGGTCACCCCTGGTCATTCGTGTTTTCCCGTGAATAAATGAGAGATTAAATATTTCTACTGCGGATCATACGGATCCGGTTTTATGTTTGATAAATGGTATATGAAATGAAATTTTAAAATTTATTTGTGTTTTTTCGACCCAGGACGTTACACTATCAACTTGAAATTTGGTATCCGGGGGTTTTCTGGGTCGCTGAGTACGAATCCGCACTCAAAATTCAGAAATTCAAGATGGCGGATCCAATATGGCGGATTGAAAATGCAAAAAGACATTTGACGCGAGCAAAAGTTAGTACTCGAGGGTTTTCGGGGTCGCTGATCACGAATCTGCACTCCAAATTTAGAAATTCAAGATGGCGGATCCAATATGGCGGACCAAAAATGCAAAAAGACATTTGACGAGAGCAAAAGTTGGTACTCGGGGGTTTTCGGGCTCGCTGACTACAAATCTGCACTCCAAATTCAGAAATTCAAGATGGCGTATCCAATATGGCCGACCGAAAAAACTAAAAGTCATTTGACGAGAGTGAACGTTGGTGCTCAGGGGTTTTCGGGGTCGCTGATTACGAATGTGCCCTCTAAATTTAGAAATTGAAGATGGTAAATCCAATATGGCGGATTGAAAATCCGAAAAGTCGTTTGATGCGAACGATAATTAGTGCTCGTAATCAGCGACCCCGAAAACCCCCGAGTACCAACTTTTGCTCTCGTCAAATGTCTTTTTGCATTTTTGGTCCGCCATATTGGATCCGCCATCTTGAATTTCTAAATTTGGAGTGCAGATTCGTGATCAGTGACCCCGAAAACCGTCGAGTACTAACTTTTGCTCTCGTCAAATGTCTTTTTGCATTTTCGATCCGCCATATTTGATCCGCCATCTTGAATTTCTGAATTTTGAGTGCGGATTCGTACTCAGCGACCCAGAAAACTCCCGGATACCAAATTTCAAGTTGATAGTAAGTAAAGTTTTGTCTACCCGAAATTTCCACCAGTCAAGCGGTTTAAGGGCCTTTGAGGCACCTGTTAATATTAAAATTAAGGGCGGATATCAGTCTTAAAAATCATTTTTTAATATTTCGAATCGATTTAGGGGGTAAGACAAAAAAAAATTTTTTTACCGATATTAAGGGCCACCCTAATATATACTTATGTGCGTTCTCCTTGTGGTATCGCTCCCCGATAAAGAGGTTATGTTAGTGTCGAAATAAATAAATACTGATTAAATCGATATTAAATAGTGTTTCAAGTATATTAATATATAATAAAAAGAGAATGTGTTTTTTTCTACGGTACAGTATTTTTTTTGTCAAAAATGAAAAATCGTGAAAATAATATTGTTTTTTTCCACGATTGATCATTTTTTTGTCAAAAAAATATCATCAAATTAATACGAAATACTTATTAACTAGCTATTAAATTAGTTTTGAGAGTATATTAATAAAAGAGAATGTTTTTTTTTTTCAACGATACAGCATTTTTTTGTCAAAAACGAAAAATCGTCAAGGTAATATTTTTTTTCCCCCGATTTAGCATTTTTTTTGTTAAAAGAAAATATCGTCAAATTAAAATACCAAATACAGATTGAATAGCTATTAAATTAGTATTTAGAGTATATTAATGGATGAGAATTGTTTTTTTCCATTCAGCATGTTTTTTGTAAAAAAACGTCAAATTAATATTGTGTCTTTTTCCATGTTCTGCATCTTTTTTTCAAAAAAGAAAAACCGTAAAATTAATACATTAATACAGAATTGAGATCGCAAAGTGCCAATTCAAATGGCAATGATGCGTCGATTCAAGATTCCATTGTCCTTTACGCAATTAACAACACGGTTTCAAAAAATCGAAAAATTCCAGTACAGCGGAGATCATAGAGATCGATGGAACTCATTCTCATTCGTTCTCAAGACGATCGAAAAAATCCAAGGAACCTAAGATTCACCTGAGCTGAATCAAAATTATCCTGCACGAATGATATTTGCGATTTGTCGTCGAGAATAACACCGGAATCAAAGAAAAATATTATCCGCATTCCGGATAATGAAACGAGCACATTCGCAAAATTAACAACGAGAATGAAATATCCGAGACAAGATCTTTCATCGAAAAGTCGGGCGAGCCGTAAACTCGCATCAAAGGAAAAATCATCGTTGAAAAATCATCCGTTCAGTAGTAGGAGATAGAGCGTGTCGATGATTTTTTTTACAATGCGGCTATTGAGTTTTTATGACATTTTGAATTTTTGAAAAATAATCGGTGAATTACAAATAATAGGATATGAAGCTTCATTTTTCGATTTTCAGAGGATATAATAAAAGGATGTTTGGCATTGACTTCGGAATCATCAGTAAACTGTATACATAGATAGATATACCCCTCCCCTTGTTTTTTGAGAAAATTTTATAATTTCTTATGTTTATTTGGTGTAAGGAACATTAACAAATAAACATACCGTTTATACTTTTTCTTATATCTGTTTTATTTTGTTATTAATTTCGGTGGGGGTTGGCCATTAATTTTAATAAATTAATTAAATTTTTTTGCTCCGCAACCTGTCGACGTCGCACTTTCCTGCCGGCTCGTTTCCACCGCGGTAGTCTCGCAGGTCCCCCTAAAAAGAAAAAAATAATTGAATTGTACAATTATTTAAAAAAAAAAATTGATAGAAGTCTTTCAGCGTGACACCGCTGATTAACAGGACTCCGCAGGTAAGATAGTTTCTCTATTTTCAGCAAACCGGCTGACATTTGGGAAAAAATAAAAGTGTCATCTTCTGCTCTGTTAATTACAAAACATAGTAACGCTTTTCCTTTGCTCAAAATATAATCTGTTCCACAAAAATAAGCAACTAATGAGCTGCACGAAATGTCGACAGACAGTAGCACAGCGTATCACTTGCATACTGTAGCGAGTGTGACTACGCTGTTGCATACTATAGGCACATGAACAATGAATAGTGATGCACTATGCTTTATGCCAAAATGCTGTGCTGCATTCTTCTATCACTAGCTGATGCAGCGGGTGTTTAGCATCCCCACTGTGGAGCCTAAGCCATGT
Organism: Rhorus exstirpatorius; assembly: GCA_963564615.1. NCBI lineage: Eukaryota > Metazoa > Arthropoda > Insecta > Hymenoptera > Ichneumonidae > Rhorus > Rhorus exstirpatorius. The sequence continues at coordinate 1,550,204 of OY751316.1, forward strand.
ATATTATTTGTAACTTACCATTATTTGGTGGCTTAGCAACCTTCGTTTCCTCCTTTGGAGGGTGCGTCACTTCCGGCTCACTTGCAGCTACTAAGAAAAGGAAAAAACATTTTTATTCAAAATTATGAATATTAAAAAAAATCCGAAATGAGAGATACATTGCTCCAGAGCACGTTTTTTACATTCCACCCCGTCAGAAAAATTGAACTTACTGTTTTTTTGATCCTCATTTCCACTGGACTGAAAAAAATTAATTATTAATTGTAACTTGCTTGTAAAAATTACAACAATCGCAATATATTTATTACTTTCAATTATTAAAACTTACCTGCTCCATGATTTTATAACAAATTTATATAAGACGGGGGTCGATTAGAGATGCGACGAAATTTTGTGACCGATCAATTTCTCGTAAGTTGACGGTCAGCAATTCGTCAATTGACTAAGTGACAAAAAATGACGACGGTCACAAAGGTGCCGCCATCTGACGGAAGAATTTTGAAGCTCATCCGGGTTTTTTTTTTCATTTAATCTTTTGCGTCCTTTGCGTGATTTCTAACTTATATCGTATGATTAATCAACACACGAGGTAACATTACTTTAATATCAAATTCATTATTCCTCATTATATACGTTTTTTTGATTTACATAAAAAAATTAATATAAAATATTAATTAAAATTTGAATAATAAAAATTATATAAATAAATAAAGATATATCAAGCGTTGATGTTTTATAAATAAAAAAATAATTATAAATTTCATAAAAAATGAGCCATAAAAATCCAAATGTCCCTTCCATTTTTTGAGTAATAAATAAATAACAGTGGATTGTTTACAATAAATAAATCGACATCACGTTAATATTAGAATGCCACTGTTAATTTATTTATTCTTTTGGGAATAACTATATAGATGCAATTGACCAAATGCTGACGTCAGTTATCTATATAGATGAAAATGACAGCATTGCTGACAATTTTGATCACTGACGATCATTCTGCATACAAGAAAAAATGACCTGACGAGACGGTCATTTTTTGATCATTGCTCGGTCAATTGACCGATTTGAAAAATGATTGTCATTTTGCATCTCTAGGGTCGATTGTGTATCTTAATTGTGGTGGAAACATTCACCTCGTCCTAGAATTCTTATTGGTCCGCGGCGTTTAGTCAGCCAATAAGAATGCTTGGACGAGGTGAATGTTCTTACGTGAAAGATACACAATCGACCCCCAGATTTGGCAGTAGAAATGTCAGTCACGTGACACATAAGTCGCTGAAAAATCAGGGTGTATTCACCGCCGTGAAATTGCACCTTCAGGGGAGCGATTCGGTGCGCTTTAAGATCCTTAAAAATCTTATAATTTTTTTCCCGCTAGGTGGAAGGGACATTTGGATTTTTATGGCTCATTTTTTATTAAATAAAAAACATTTATATTTATTGTTTTATTTATAAAACATCAACGCTTGATATATCTTTATTTATTTATATAATTTTTATTATGAAAATTTTAATTAATATTTTATATTAATTTTTTTATGTAAATAAAAAAAACGTATATAATGAGGAATAATGAATTTGATATTAAAGTAATGTTATCTCGTGTGTTGAATAATCATACGATATAAGTTAGAAACACGCAAAGGACGCAAAAGATTAAATGAAAAAAAAACCCGGATGAGCTTCAAAATTCTTCCGTCAGATGGCGGCACCTTTGTGACCGTCGTCATTTTTTGTTACATCGTCAATTGACGAACTGCTGACCGTCAATTTACGAGAAATTGACCGGTCACAAAATTTCGTCGCATCTCTACAATCAAGACGTCCTAAACGACGTCTTAAGACCGTCTTACAAGGGGAGGCCCCGACGTTGACATAACGGATTTTCTCCAAACTTTGTACACTTTTAGTAGTCCATTAGGACATCATAATGTGCAAGTAGTAAGGCGTACTACTCAAACATTTTTGAGAAAATCGCAAAAGAAGTTTTACGCGTCGCATATGAGCCAGCACGTTGCATTTCCGGGCACGAGGTGGTGGTGGCCCAGTGGTTAGCGCTCAAGTTTCGCAACCCTTGGATAGCGGGATCGAGTCTCGCTCGCAGTTCCTTTTTTTTATTTTTTTTATTTTTTCAACACTGATTATATTCTTTGATATTACAATTCAAAGGTAACATAATGAGAAAAATACACGTGTGTTTACGGAAGAAAGAGAAATTTTTCAAAATGTCAACGACGTTTGTTTTTCCATGGAAACTCTGAAGATTCCTTGTGCGTGCGGGAAAATCGCATTCATTCGATGTAGTAGATCCCGTTTCAATTTATGTTTTTCGTGTCTGTATGACAAATATCATCCTTCGACTTGTAATGCCGAAAATACATCCGACGATTAATTGTACAGTACTCTTATATTACTCATTGTATTATTGAATAAAGTTATTTACACCTTTAGTTATCGATCTTTGACTTGGGTTTATTATAAATATAATAATGGTTATAATAATAAAAATTGGGATCAGCCAAATAAAATTAGAAATTCAATAAAACTCATGTAAACACACGTATTTTTCTCATTATGTTACCTTTGAATTGTAATATATATATATATGAAAGAATATGATCAGTGTTGGAAAAATAGAAAAAGAAAAAAAAAAAGGAACTACGAGCGAGACTCGATCCCGCGATCCAACAGTTGCAAAACTTGAACGCTAACCATTCGGCCACCGCCACCTCGTGCCCGTTCATACAACGCGCTGGCTTATATACGACGCGTGAAACTTCTTTTCCAATTTTCTTGAAAACGCTTGAGTAGTACGCCTTACTACTTGCACATTATGATGCCCTAATGGAGTACTAAAAGTGTACAAAGTTTGGAGAAAATCCGTGATATCAACGTCGTGGCCTCCCCTTGTTAGAAATAAGACTCGACTATGAATACGGGCCTTAAAGCGCATCGAATCGCTCCCCAGGCTTGTTGTTTTATTTTTTACTATACTTCTGCACTTTCTAGGGATTTCACTATACGCTCTGCACTTTCCTAGGGATTGTAAACTACCAGCCAATCGCAGCATACTTGCGGAGCGCAGAAAACAAACGAACTATATATCGAGAATGAACGAGCGGGAAGAACAGCATCAGCATATCAGCAACAGTAAACAGCAAGAGTGCAGAGAGAAAGGAAGAAAATGGACAGCGACGAAGAGGTAAGTTTTTCTTCATTATGAATAATAATTAATTTATACACCTCAGGGAAATAAACCGTGGTTTATTGCCCTGCACCAGCAGGGAAAACCACTTTATTTCCCTTGGTGTATAATAGTATATTATTCACTACAGGGCCAAAATTTTTTTTGACGAATGCGAGGATTGTATCCCGAGGCTTCGCCTCGGGATACAATCGCATGAGTCAAAAAAAACTTTTTGCCCTGTAGTGAATATTTTATACACCAAGGGAAATAAAGTGGTTTTCCCTGCTGGTGCAGGGCAATAAACCACGGTTTATTTCCCTGAGGTGTATAAAATATCGTATTCACTACAGGGCAAAAATATACTATTATCATGCTTTTTATTTTTTTTTTTGGCTAGCGAAGTTATGAAAAAACATTAGAAACATAATGTAATAAAAATAATTACTTTTTTTACATTACAGGTGAATAACGACGAGATCATGTGGCAGGACATTGGTTGGTAATAGTATGGTTATGAAAAAATATATATATATATATAGAGCTTTTTTATATCGACTGCTTTTGCGTTTGTGAAGGCTAGCATAATAATAAAAGTATTGGTAATTGTCTAGTTCGGTTACTTCTCCAACTTTTCGCGTTTTTTTTCGACATCCTTCATTTCGGCAATAGCAATGACAATCTGGCGGGGGGCATGAAAAAGTTGGGTTTGGGTATATTTTTCGAGATCCCCGCCAGATTATCAATGTTAGTGCTGAAATAAAAGGTTTTGTTGAAAAAAAAATAACGCGAAAATTCGGAAAAGTAATCGAACTAGATAATTACTAAAATATAATTAGTTTGCCGGCGCGCAAAAGCAGATCTTGTTGAGTTTTCAATTTCATATTTTGTATTTTGTTCGCGGGATAGCTTGTAAGCAATCGATTTATTATTTGAATCCCCGCGGTACGCTCAGCCTTAGAAGCCGACGTACAGGTCTCGCGACAATCGAAATTCTTCCCCCCCCCCCCCCCCCCACGCAAATGAATCAAGACCATGAGGTCTACATGTTCGGAAAATTCCAACTCTTTCTCTTTCGCTCCGGAAACTTCATCACGAGGAGTCCCCATATATCCTATCGTCAGGCGGACTGATCGATATTGTTGGACCACGTATAATTATATTTGTCTGCGTATCATTATTTGACATATATCTTCGAATTATCGATATTCTTATTTTGTCCATACCACGGTTCCCGGAGGCACACGAACGAGCTTATCATAGCGCACATATCTTAAGTTAAGTAAAACACGAGCGCATATTATACTATATCTATCGTATTTATTTCTTATCCATCGTATAAATTTGTGTAAATATTTCTGTGTACTCTTACTCGCCAGTATTCTTATTAAACTTATGTTATTCGCCCATGACTCGCCAGAATATTATTCTCTTGCAAAAATTTAAGACATTCCGCTTCTTAAACTCACAAGCTAAATAGCCGAGAAAAAATTGGATAATGTTTGCTTAAATTTATTCTATTTGTTATAATATTAATTTCTTTTTCAGATTCTGATAATGAAGAGGAGACTCGGCAGAGGCAGGCGGCGGCTGCCGAAGTTGTGCTGGACGTTCCTCTCGGAGGGGCTGACGCTGACCCTCTTCCGCTACGACAAAATGCTGTCGCTCTGTCGCTGCGTGATTTTCCTCCGCTGGGTTCTCCGCTGCGTGGCCCCGCTGCTCCGCTGCGTGGTGCTCCGCGGATTCGTGGCGCTCCGCGGCATGGCGCCGTGGTGGCTCCTGCAGTGGTTCTTCCTGCAATTGTTGCTGAACGAGAAATTCGGAAGTCGAATTATCGAAGATGTAACAATGGTTTAAATTATATTTGTAAATATTAAAGTAAGGATTTTATCCTTTCTATTTAAACAATTGATTTATAATTTTTTTTTCTAGATGAGCGAAGCAGGATGGCTCAAAGCCATTGGAACGCTCAGAGTAGGATGGTGGACCTCCTCTACCAAATGAGTAACCCATTCCGCCGATCGAAGACGCGAGGAAGAACGCGAGGAAGATTATGCCGATGAGGCATGAAAAAAAATTTAAGAATGTTAATATATTAATGTTAATAATAAATCTTATAGTTGATATTATTTTAGAGTTTAACCTTTGTATTTAAAAATTATATTAACATTAAAAAAATATATAGCTACCGGAAATTAATATTTTTTATTGGAAGACGGAAGAAAAACAAGATAAAATGATCGGAATCGTGTAATTTTCTTTCCCGATAGTTCAAACATATAAACAGATATATACTGTTCTAATAATTACCTGGAAATCATACTGTACGTCATGAAAAAATTACACACGCACACATATATATGTATATATATATATACTACGGGTGCGTAGGGAACTACGCGCCCTCACTTAGGTTTGGGTTTCGGTTTGGGTTTGGGTTTGGGTTAGTCATCCTTTTCAAATTGGACACCCGATATAAGCTCAAATCCTGAAACAGCGGCGGCGGCGGCAGCGGCGATATATCTTTATATTATAGAGAGATATATATGGAGAATTCCACGTCAAACCAAGCCGTCATCGGCTTGTGACCCCCTGGGATTCTGATGTCCAATTGATTTTTTGGTTTATTTGGTCAAAAATGATGACTAATTTTTCGAAATTTTTCTGCCATTTCGTAAGCAGGGCGTGGCGATCTCAAATATCTTGGACACGAAGATGGACATTTTTAAAATCGATGATACTTTTTTGTAAAATTGGGGACTCGAAAACACATCTTTTTGCCGTAATTCGAAAATGGGATGAGAATGCTAAATATTTTTTTAGTTTTTTTTCGAAAAAAAAAAATTAGTCATTTTAAATGGTGGTTTTTTGTAGTATAAAATAAAATGAAAAGAAACTTGGTCTTGGTAAAATTTTATTTATTTTTGGTTCAAGAGTAAAACGATGCTTAATTCTGTTATTTTTTTTCGTACAGCATCGTTTTCGTCGTTTTACTCTTGAACCAACAAGAAAATCGAATTTCACCAAGATGAAGTTTCTTTTTATTTTATTTTTTACTATAAAAAACCCTGACTTAAAATGACTTAAAAACATTTTTTTTTTTCAAAAACAAATATTAAAAAAAATATATTTATCATTATCATTCGATTTTTGAATTATGACAAAAAGATGTGTTTTCGAGTCCCCAATTTTATGAAAAAGTTTTATCGATTTAAAAAATGTCTATCTTCGTGTCGAGAATATATGAGGTCGTCACACCCTTACAAAATGGTGGAAAAATTTCGAAAAATTAGATATATCATTTTTGACCAAAACAAGCCAAATAATCCATTGGAATCAGAATTCTAGGGGGTCAGGTCGGTGACGGGTTGGTTTGACGTGGGATGCCCCATATATAAAAAGTCGTCGTTGATTGGACGTCCGTATCGTCGCAAGAGAGGTGAAATTGTCGCGAAACTGCGTGCCGCCGAAAAAATACACTGATGAGCGCCATCTGGTGCGATATCGAAGCGCATCATTATTGGACGTCCGTCTCGTCGCAAGAGGTTGCGAAACTGCGTGCCGCTACAAAAATATACTCATGAGCGCCATCTGTTGCGATATCGAAGCACATCATTATTAAAGAATTGCCCATTCATTTTACTACCTCATGAGTGCGTTTCAGTGACGAGGATCTTTTCCTACGTTTCATCTGGTTTAATCTGTTTATTCCTCGACCAATGGCCGGCGTGGCAAATGCTCTCACTCCACTCCGTGAGCCCAGCCAAAGTGAATAAGAAGAAGAAGAAGAATCTGTTTATTCCCTATCAGACTTTAAGCGTGCCCGCGGTTTACGTTTGATGAACAATAACGTGAAATTATAAGGGGAAAATTGAAACGGATATTCTGCATTATTGAAAGGTATGTTTCCCTCTTTATTAGCTGTATTCTCGCCCTAGCGGACTCATTTATACCATTATTTCTGGTGTAATTTTGGTGTATTTTGGGCGTGGTTTGATTTTGGTGTAATTTTGAAGTGATTTCGGTGAAATGCCATTTTGCGTCCAAAATTATACCAATATAACACGGTGTAGTTTTGAATTTTACACACCATTTTTACACCAATTTTACACCGACCAATGTTACAACAATTTTACACCAATTTTACACTTAACCAATTTCACACAGATTTTACATCAATTTTACACTCAACCAATTTTACACTGATTTTACACTGAACCAATTTTACACAGATTTTACACCAATTTAACACTAAACCAATTTTACATCAATTTTACACCAATTTTATACCCAACCAAATGTACACCGATTTTACACCAATTTGACCCCAATTTTAAATCCGGCTAACTTTACACCGATTTTACACTTGATCAATTTTACATCTAACCGATTTTACATTCAAATTATACCTTAGCTTCAGATACGTCAGAATTTTATGAAAATTTGAAGAATCTATCCAATAGATAGCGATTGGCAGGCCTTTGTTTTATAAAGACTTGGTCTATCACGGTCGTAACAGTAAGTTCCTAATAACGCTCTTATATATATATATATATAGACCTTGAAGTTGGAGAAGTCGGAAATAACCTGAATCAATTCGGATTGGAAGTGGTTGCAAATGATGAAGGGGAATAAAACTTCACATGTACGAAGACACTACAATTGTGTTTATTTTTCATTTATATATTATTTCTCACATGTGTGATATAATATTTTAAGTTTAAAAAAAAAAAACATTCACTTCTTCTATACACTATTAATCATAATTTTTAATTTCTGTACATTTCAAAATGAATAAATTTACATACGAAATGTATTAATGATCTCTTGTATTAATAATGTTAATGACATATAATAACAAAAAAAAAAACATGCAGGGGTTTGTAACAGATGCTCTATCTGCTATTCCAAATTTTAGTCGAAAGAATTCTCAAATTTACAATCTTATATATAAAAAAAACTACATTATTTTTACTTAAGGTGGTTCTTGCAATCTCGTGTTTGTAATGAGCAAATACAGTCATTGTGAGTAAATTAAGAGGCTCGGTAGAGCCTCGAGACAAGTACATTTCCTTCTATACCGACATGTCGAGAGGCACTACAGCCTCTTATACGCCACACATCTCGCTTATACACAGGAGTATATCTGTATAACGAAACTTATTTTTCATATTATTAAGGAATTATACGGACTTCGGCAATGATATTAATACGAATATTTTTTTTTTTTTTTCTCTTCCGATTGGTACCCAAATGAATGCTGTAGCTATTGACATATGGGAGATATCGCATTTTGTTTTTTATTTTCGACGTACAACGATCATCATTTTTTCGCTCCGCTAATTTTTCGCTCCGCTAATTTTTCGCACCACCGTGAATCTAACCATTCAGCCGATTTTTTCTCTGTGTGAAGCATGTGTGTGAACCGTGAATCCAACCGTTCAGCTGTTCTCATCTGTGACCACGGCCTGTGATAGCAGGCTGAAAGGCGTAAATCACGTAATATATATATATATATATATATACATACCAGTTTTTACGTTATTGTGCGCCTACTGCGCTTTCCTTGTGGTATCGCTCCCCGATAAAGAGGTTATGTTAGTGTCGAAATAAATACTGATTAAATCGAGATTAAATAAATATTAAATAGTGTTTAAAGTATATGAATAAAAGTGAATGTGTTTTTTTTTACGTATATGTATACACTGCCGATCAGGTCCATCATATGGCTAAAATAAATTATGACGGATAACTGGCATATCAGATAATTTATCACGTGAGAAAAGAGATATTAATTTTTGTTAAGTGAAAGTGCGAATATCTTTTATATTTTGGTGATAAAAATGTATATTTTTTTTATCCTCACTTATAAACAGCCGCGTATCTGATCTTGTAACTATACTCAATGTGAATCTTGTGATGGTGACACGACTGTGTATATATTACGCAGTTTATTTACATACAAATATATATTGAAAAATATATTGAAAAAAAAAAAAAAACGAACAGTGTTAGGGTTTATGATTTTCTCATTTTGGGACAGAAACGGTGAAAAAAACAATTATATACTTATATGTGCGCTCTCGTAGTTATATGACTCGCCAATTAAGAGGTTATGTTGGTGTATTCCTAAATACACACTGATTAAATAGCTATTGAATAAAGTTTAGAGTATATTAATGGAAAAGATTTGTGTTTTTTTTCCTCACGATTCAGCATTTTTTGTCAAAAACGAAAAATCATCAAATGAATATTGTTTTTTTTCCACGATTCAGCATTTTTTTCTCAATAAAGAAAAATCGTCAAATTAATCGCCGATCAAGAGATTATGTTATTAGTGTATTTCGAATTAAATACTGATTGAATAGTTATTAAAAAATGTTTAGAGTATATGACTCAGCTTTTTTTTGTGATCGTATGTGAGATCAAGCAACCTGAACCTGGAGGAGAGATGTATTACTAGGCTAATACTTGACAAGACTCATTAGTATAGGTGTAAGATGATTCGACCTTCGACAGGATCATCGGGACTTCAAAAGGTTCCGTGAGCATTGCTTGTTATCGATAAGCCGGAGCTCTTCTAACGATTTTTAATCCACACATGATCTACGCCATCAACTCCGAGTATTCCCAGCTGCACTGCCTTATTATCACAGATTTCATCTAAATGCAAACCAGAGAAGCTCGCGATTTTTTAAAAAATGATCGTCAACGTGCAGCTCGGAATAAAAGTGCCGTTGAAGAAACTGACCGTAGTGGAAATGAAGGTGGCAGTGATGAAAATTGTTAATCAAGAATTTAAATTATTAACGACGATTTTGAAATGTACATGAGGCAGCTGGATTATCATTTTTTTTTTTGTAAACACTACAAATTATCACCCGATTATTGTTTTTGATTTATTCTTATCATAAAGTATAAGACTGATTACGTAAACTATGATTATACTATGATATGATGAATTCCTATGATGAGATACTATGATATGATGAAATACTATGATGAACTATGATTATTCTATGATGAAATACTATGATAAACTATGATTACGTAAACTATATTTCCCAGATATGTATAAACTGCTAGATTATTATTTGATTTCTAGTTTTAGACTCTGATATTCATAGTATGTTTATATATACTGTTTTCTGGTCTGTACCTGGCTGTACTGTATTAAATAAAATAATACGCACATGGATGTTATGCATTCATTTTCAAGTATTTTCGACAAACATCAAAAACCTATTCTTTTTTAAAATTGTAATTAATTTTGTAGTGATATTTTTTATGTAATTCTACTGTTTTTCTGGTTTGGTACAATTAAAGTGTAAAAGCGGTGTAAAATTGGTCAACTGTAATTTCGGTGTAAAATCGGTATAAAATTGGTTAGGTGTAAAGTTGGTGTAAAATCGGTGTAAAAAATTCAAAACTACCCGGTATAATTTTGGAGTATTTTTGGACTTCAAATAGGATTTTACCGAAAAAACACCAATATTACACCAACATTACATGGGGTACGAAACACATAACCGCCATGGATTCATATGTGTTGAGCAGATTCGGTCACGGATCTTCTGATTATCGCTCAAGAATCGTCCAATTCTTTTTGGCTCATCTAAAAAACACTAATTTGACACTCTTCTAGGTTGTACTTACTGCGAGTGTCCTCTATGTTCAATTTGTTCTCGGGGTCTCTCCGTAAGGGCCCCCGATCTCCGTGATTACCCTTGATATCACTTCCGTGATAAATCGTCGATTCTTCATCTAATATTACATTACTTATTCTATTATTTGCACTATCGTGCAAAAAAGCTTGTGTTTACACCGGCACAAAACGAAGGAATGAGAAATATCGTAGTACGCGTTGTCATGACGACGGAGCGCAGGCAAAAAGTTTTTTGCTTTAAACTTGTGGCATCACTGGCGTGGAACAGGGGTACTACACTGTTTATCTCTTCGGAAGAGGCGCTTCATACAATTACGATAGAACTTCACTTACAAGTAAGTTCGTTTAATCGATTAATATTACACCAACATTACATGGGGTACTTTTGGTATAATTTGGGTGTGACCGGGTCCGCTAGGGCGAGTCCACCTACATTGGTTTTCGTATACGACTTTCCATTGAAAAAGCATAATCGCTTCTCGTTAAGTCGTGGGTTTCCTCGTATTCTTTTCCCATGCAATTTAACATTATGGCACGGGAAATCTGGAAGCTTGGTACAATTATCTCCCTCTCTTATGGCTACGCGATGAGCGATGAGCGAGGAGTTCGTGAAATAGTATATTATGCGGCAAGCTCGTAAAGTGACAGTTTTCGAGCGAGGTCATGTTTTTAGAACTCTCCGTTGGCTTTGCCTGGTGAGCCTTCCGCTCACCAAGCATGTTCTAAAAACATAAACTCGCTCGAAAACTGTCAAGCCCGTGGCACAATGCGAGGAAATAATAAATAGGAATAAAAATCAGTCAATCACATCTAGAGATGCGATGAAATTTTGTGACCGGTCAATTTCTCGTAAATTGACAGTCAGCAATTCGTCAATTGACTAAGTGACAAAAAATGACGACGGTCACAAAGGTGCCGCCATCTGACGGAAGAATTTTGAAGCTCATCCGGGTTTTTTTTCATTTAATCTTTTGCGTCCTTTGCATGATTTCTAACTTATATCGTATGATTAATCAACACACGAGTTAACATTACTTTAATATCAAATTCATTATTCCTCATTATATACGTTTTTTTGATTTACATAAAAAAATTAATATAAAATATTAATTGAAATTTTAATAATGTTACGTCCTGGGCGAGGATTATTACGTCTTGCCCGTGATGTACGATTTACAGTTACAAGGAAACCTCTTGTTTCGGCCGGAATGCGCCGGTCGGGGATAGAGGCTTGCGGTAATGGAATTGGTAAAATATCGTTCACTTACTTTTTGGGCGTAGCGGGTTATTATTCCAATGTAATAACTTCCTCGGGGTCGCGGGAATCTGTGCTGTCGGAATCCGCGCCTATCGTCGATACGTCACTGATACTATCTCCGCGGGGCCGGTGAACGGGTCCCGGGAGAATGGGTTCGGGGAGAACGTACGGAGCCGTCCCCTCGGGAACTCGGAATATTGCGGCTACCCCCACAGGGCGCTCCTTAACACTCGGTACACTCAAAAAAAAGTTTGATTGTGACAACCAAAGTTTCGTTGGCGCAACAAAATTCGTTTGTTAACATGTGATCTACAAAACGTTTTGTTGGCGACATGGGTATCGTTTTGTTAAACACATTTTGTTGCCGCAAGCAAACGTTTGATTGCGCTATGGAATGATTTAGTTACCTTAACCAAACAATTTTGTTGAACGGACATATATATTTTGTTGGCTCAACAAAACATTGCTGTTCGAAACGCTATATTTTATGTATGTAGAACAAAGCAATTTTGTTGCAGCAACAAACATATTTTGCATACAGGGCAAATAATTTTTGTTGCAGTAATAATCGTATAGTGCATGGGGATAATCAATGCTCTCCGCTATAATATTGTTAATAAATATTTAAAAAATGTGGTTCTCTAATTAACTTCCAAAATGCTTTCTCACAGAGCACAGAGGAAGCTTTTTCCGTGAAAAAGTTCAGAATTTCATGACAGAATGTTTTAGGCGAGGCTAAGGATCAACATAACCTCAAAAACCTTCGAGCAGATTTTTCGCGCAGATGCTTTGTTAGATTGAAAAATAACAAATGAGCCCATCTGAATGATTGTTAGACGCTTTCTCATGAAGATTTGTTAATTTTTAAAATTTTTTTAATATCACTGCTGGCTCGAAAAAATATATTATCACCATATACATGCACACTCGAAGCATTCACGCGGTCGTAGAACGATTGTTGCACACCACGCGATACCAAAGATGCTACAGTATTGCCGGCGTGACAAATTTGTTGGGCGAACGTAACGTTTGGTTGCGCCAACAAAACGTTTTATTCCGACAACTATACTGTTTGGTTAGCAGCCGATAGTGTGTCTGACGGGCACGGGTTGCGGTGTTCATGAAGTTTTTGTTACGACAAAAAAACATTTTTGTTGTCGACTTTTATTTTTTTTATCGTCTCAACCAAATATACAGATGGGTCGAGGTCTTCTTATTGTATCGTTCGCCCAATCCAATAATTTTGTTTGCATTACAAAATAAAGTATGTTTTGTTCCAACAACAAACAGTTTTGGTTGTATCAATGAAATGTGATTAACAAAATTAGGACGATGTTGCCAACAAAAAGAATTATTTTTATTCATTGGTCGCAACAAAATGTTTGTCCTACGAACAAAATTATATATTGGTCGTAACAAAACGCAGGCAACAAACGAATTTTGTTGCCGTTACATTACCTTTTTTTTCAGTGTAATCCGAAAGGGACTATCGGTCGTATTGAAGGGCCTGCTAAGGGTTGGGCCACAATTTTTGCCACTGTTTCGGCAACCCGTACTTTGCTGTTTACTAGAGACGGTGTGTTTCTTCCCTTTACTAAGTGGAGCTCGCCACGAGCGAGACGTTTCAACTTTTCCTCCTTGCCACTGCGGCGTCTACCCATGTAAATCTAAATGACAAAATTTACGATCCCTCTTTGAGTGAGTCCTGACTCTCGGGCAGAATTCTCATATGGTAGGGTTGAAACCTCCACCACAGTGCGTGCGTCTAGCGCACAGAGTTGTGGTTGGCTGGTTAGAGTACAGAGCGTGCGTCTGGCACACGGGACTGTACTCGGAGGGAGGAATAAGTAATTACTTAAGCACGTGCGTCTAGCGCACAGTACTGTACCACTTAAGAACGTGCGTCTAGCGCACAGTACTGTAGTCAGAGATTTTAATTACTTAAGCACGTGCGTCGAGCGCACAGTACTGTACTACTTAAGAACGTGCGTCTAGCGCACAGTACTGTAGTCAGAGATTTTAATTACTTAAGCACGTGCGTCGAGCGCACAGTACTGTACCACTTAAGAACGTGCGTCTAGCGTACAGTACTATAGTCAGAGAAGGTGAGAAAATTAAGTGAAGTAACTGCGTGAGCACGTGCGTCGGGCGCACGGTACTGCAGTTATGAAAAGGTGTTGGGAAAACGTGAATTTCTATGGGAGTTCTGCTCGAGAATATTGACAGCTCGAAGTTCGGTTTTGTTCAATTCCCCCCCCCCCCCTTCTCTATTTAATGTCGCTAGGTGGCAAATGAAACGTGAATGCGTTTTATATTTTTTTCTTTTAGGTTTTCGATTATTTATTTATTTTCGATGTTTTTCTTACACTGGTTTTGCCGGGGCTACCGTGCTACCGATTTTTATGGTTTAAAAAGTACAATATGTTTTACTTAGAGAAAACTGAATATTTCGCGACGGCTATAATGCTCGAGTGATCTCGGGGGACCAGGCTCGAAGTTCGACTGACTCTTCTTAACTAATTGCTGGTCATTATATAGTCCCTTATTCTATTGTCGCAAAAGGTGGGAGATGTCGGCGCGTGAGGGAACAGTTTCTCTCACACCTCGACATTTTGCTGACGATAATTTCCAGACGCTTTTCCAATTATTGCGGCTGGTGATATGAAAAATCAGCGTCGAGACATCGATATTCTCCAGACGGAATTCTGACTATCGTCAGTGCCGGGACATCGATACTCTCGAGGCGCGATTTTGTTTTATGTTGAGGCTCGTCCCTAGGCGATAAGCGCGGCCATTTTGTGCGAGCCGACAAGACGCTGATTCTCACCGGCTTCCAACATCTGTGGGAGCTCGGTGATAACGCGCGACGTACGCCGGTTCGTCACTCACGCGCCTTCTCCCCGCGACGAGCTTCGTTCGTTAAAGGCTGAAACTTCGTGTGTTAGGTGTGTTGCATGCTCGCAGGCATACTTTGCGCTTGGCGGGTTGCATGCCTGCAGGCATGCCTCACGCGTAGCGAGTTGCATGCTCGCAGACATACTTCGTGCTTGGCGGGAGAACTCCGGCAATAAGGGTCACCCCTGGTCATTCGTGTTTTTCCCGTGAATAAGTGAGAGATTAAATATTTCTACTGCGGATCATACGGATCCGGTTTTATGTTTGATAAATGGTATATGAAATAAAATTTTTTAAAATTTATTTGTGTTTTTTCGACCCAGAACGTTACACCTCCCCCCTTTTAGACCGAGGCAGTGCCGTGCATTGCCGAGGTTCGGCTAACAGCCGGGAAGCAAGTTCTGGGTCGATTAAGCTTGCTCGTGATATTTCTTGCTTAGGTAATGTTGGATAGGTCGGGTTTCGTTCCTGTAGTTCCATCTCGATGTCTTCGGTCTGCGTCTGGTGGTTGGCCTTGGTAGAGTTCTGCGTAGGTGTTCGTTCGGGTGCCTCATTGGTTACTTGATTTTCTCGTCGGTGTCCTAGGGCTAGTAGCAACCCGGTTACTGAACTCCATATGGCCCCGAGTAGGTGGATGCTCCAGCCATATACCGAGTGAAGAGCGTAACCGTGGATGCATGTGTCCAGGATGAGTTTCGCTATTTTTATAATAATGAGGATCGCGAAGACTCCTGCGCTTGCGATGCCGAATTTTTCAAATCCCCGCCAGAATCTCCGGGCTGCGCTCTCCGCGAGGTGGTCCAGAGTATGTTCGTCGAGAAATCCCTGGATAGAGACACTTCCTGGTGGGACTGCGTATCCGACTGATCCTCTAGCGATAGTATTCAACAGGCTTGGTTTTTCGGCTGGAAACATTATACGGTTCTTTAATCTCTCGATGTCCGCAGCGGTGTATATTCCGCTAGTGGCGAGGTTTCCGGCCGATGCGTATTCCCATGTTGGTGATGTTGATGGTCTGAGAGTTTGTGGTGGTGGTACTACTACTTGATGTGGTGAGAAGCGGTACCAGACGTTGTCGATAAGGTATTGTGCTGGTAGTATTGGATCGCACTCTATCTGGGTTGCTGATTTTAGCAACATCCTCGAGGTTGTTGACAAGTAGTAGGACTCGTTCCGGTATGTGACGGGAAGCTCGTGGTGGCAGTCATTTGCGCGTCGCAGAGTGCACTCGATTGGAACGCATTTGACGATGTGTGCCACCTCGCCTGCTATGACCGCCATGCATCCTGGTCCCTTCATTAGCACGTAAGCGAGTCTTTCCGGCAAAAGTGTAGCTGTAGATAGTGCGTTTTGCATCACTTGCCTTTCCAGATTACATCGTTGCATGAGTACGTCCCTGTAGAGGCTTTTTATTTGTGTCCTGACGTGTTTTTCTACGTATACGAACTTAGATTTGATATAGGAAAATATGTCGAGGTTGCTTGTGGATACCTTCCTTTTTGCTGCGAATGTAAGTCCATTTGGTGTTTCGAGGACATACAGGGTGTATACTAACCTACTGATCACATTATAAGGACCGTGTCAGGCGTCGAAAACGGAGCAGAAAAGTCCTTTTCGAAAATTTTGTGAAATCAAATTTGGTGGAGTTATTAGCGATTTAAAATCGACCAACGTCGACCAATGAGCGCTCGATCGAAGATAAATTTAAAAAAGTTGAGATAGTGGAGGGGACGGCGTCGGTAGAAGCGGGGTTCGTGAAACAAAACGCTCGCACACCCACACCGTTGAACACCACACGGACGCACGAGAGAGAAACAAATAAACGCTAGGCGTGCGGCAATGTTCATGCTTGCCGCGATGGCCCAGCTTATGAGAATAAAAACAAATGACGATAATAAGCTGGAAAATAATTTTTTCGCAATGATCAGTAAAAATTGATAAAAAAAATGAGCTAATTATTTATGATGGTGGCTTTTTCAAATGTTGGTATTTAAAAAAAAAATTTCGACAAAATCCTTTTATTACAGGACCAAAAATAATAAAAAGGCGGAGGACTGAAAAAAATTGCATCGTCTTGTTATACGCATATATATATATTTAATATTTCAATCTCATAAGAAAAACATAAAGATAAGTCACTCGCGAGGCGCCTGACTAGGGCTCTTCCCATTGGTGCGCCGGTTGGACGGCGTCTGATTGGTGCGCCGGTTGGGATGAGTCTGTCTCTCTCGCTCTCGCTGCGCCGTTCGGACGCCGTTTCGTTCGCGCTGCGCCGATGAGACTCTGGCTCATGCGCCAGTAGATTTTTTATCCCGAGCCTCTCTCCATGGTACGCGCTAGTCTATAAGGCAGGGCGCTTTACGCATATTCGATGGATTCTCCCGGGCTCCCGTTGCTGTCAAGTACGGAAGCTTCCCCTCAACAAACCGATCTTTTCAGATCGACTACAACTCTGTTCACATCCCACATATCATACTAGAATTCTATTTCTTAACTGTCTCTCTCGCTTCTCGAGAGTTTGAAAATATCGTTGCTGGAAAGTACGATAGCAATCTCGAATATAATTTACAAATATAGTATTTAATTTGTTCTCTCGCCTCTCGGGAGTTTGAGCGATCGTTGCTGAAAAGTACGATTAAATATAAACAACGCTGTTCACAAATATATAAACGACTCTGTTTCACAAATATATAAACGACTCTGTTCAAACAAATATGCGACTCGGTTTTCATCATCACGCTTACTCGAAATCCCGGGCTCATTCCCCCACTCTTCGACACAACGAGAGAGGGGATAACGGACGATCCATCGACATCGAGCAGCTTTATCAATAAGGACAGGTTTATCATCGAGATCCTCGCCTACGAACAAAACACGCGGGAGACTGCGAAGTCTCGACTCGGCACGTGGCTGCGAAGTCATTAAAGCCAACCCACCGAGGAGCTGCGAAGCCCCGGTTTTTTCGTGGTCCTCCTTTGCACGAGGCCACGCGCGATTTTCTCTCGTCCACTTGTTCCGTTTATAACAGTCTCTAGGCAGTCGCCGGAAACATTTTTTCGCGAAATTCTAAACGGCAAATCTGTCCAGGATAGTCTCGAATTATTAAAAAAAAAACTTGTTGTACAGGCGGGTTATGATTCCGGTTCAGAAGATTAATTAAATATTTAATTACATAATAATTTTTCCCACGTATGGAAAAATTTCCCAACTATGGGAAATATTTTTTCCAAGTATGGGAAAATCAAATTTCACTCCAAATTTGGAAATCGTCTCCGAATCATTTTTTGAAACGACCTTTTAAATTCGTAGCATACTTTCTGCTGGTCAGATGCTCGGAAATACTTTTAAATCTCAACCCAATTTTTGTTCCACATACTTGGAATTTTTTCCCATGCGTGGAAAAAATGTATTTTCCCAAGTACGATACAAATTACCCAAGTATGGGAAATATTTTTTCCCAAGTATGGGAAAAATTTCTCAAGTATGGGAAAATGATATTTTACTCCAAATTTGAAAATAGTCCCGGAATAATTTTTTGAAACGACCTTTTAACTCGTAGCCTAATTTTTAACAGCCAGATGCACGAAAATACTTGGAAATCTCAGGCCAATTTTTTTCCCATAGTTGGGAAAAATATTTTTTCCCAAGTATGGGAAACATTTCCCATTTGGGAAAAATATTTTTTCCCATGTATGAAAAATTTTCCAAGTATGGGAAAATTATATTTTACTATAAAATTTCCTACTTGGGAAAAATATTATTTCCCTGTATGGAAAAAATTTCCCAAGGTCGAGGAAAATTTTCCGAGTATGGGGAAATTATAGATTACAACAAATTCAGAAATCGTCCCCGAAACATTTTTTGAAAAGACCTTATCAACTCGTAGCATAACTTTTGCTAGCCAGATGCTCGAAAATACTTGTAAATCTCAGGACAATTTTTTTCCACTTACTTGGGATTGTTTGCAATACGTGAAAAAAATTATTTTTCCCAAGTAAGGGAAATTTTTTTTCCCAAGTATGGAAAAAATTTCCCAAGTATGGGAGAAATATATTTTGCTCCAAATTTGAAAATCATCCACGAATTATTTTTTTTAACGACCTTATTGACTCGACCTTTTTGCTAGCGAGATGCTCTAAAATACTTTCAAATCTCAGGCGAGTTTTTTCCCATACTTGGGAAACATATTTTTCCCCAAGTATTGGAAAAATTTCCCACGCGGAAAAAATGTTTTTCCCATGTATGGGAAAAATTTTCCAAGCATGGCAAAATTATATTTTACTCCAAAATTTCCTACTTGGGAAAAACGTTTTTACCTACTTATGGGAAAATTATATTTTGCTCTCAATTTGAAAATCATCCACGAATTATTTTTTTTAACGACCTTATTAACTCGTAGCAAACTTTTTGCTGGCGAGATGCTCGAAAACACTTTCAAATCTCAGGCCAATTTTTTCCCATACATGGGAAACATATTTTTCCCCAAGTATTGGAAAAATTTCCCACTCGGGAAAAATGTTTTTTTCCCATGTACGGGAAAAATTTTCCAAGTATGGTAAAATTATATTTTACTCCAAAATTTCGTACTTGGGAAAAACGTTTTTACCTACTTATGGGAAAATTATATTTTGCTCCCAATTTGAAAATCATCAACGAATTATTTTTTTTAACGACCTTATTAACTCGTAGCAAACTGTTTGCTAGCGAGATGCTCAAAAACACTTTCAAATCTCACGCCAATTTTTTCCCATACTTGGGAAACATATTTTTCCCCAAGTATTGGAAAAATTTCCCTCTCGGGAAAAATGTTTTTTTCCCATGTACGGGAAAAATTTTTTAAGTATGGGAAAATTATATTTTACTCCAAGCTTGGGATTAATCGAAAATCGTTTCGAAAATTGAAAATCTCCCTGCAAGAGATAAGATTCGTGTTGTTTGTTGGATAGTATGGTTTTGTTAAATGGCAAAATATTATCGATCCTGCTATTGCAACTGATTTAACCCCTTGACTGGTGAGCCCGCCATATGGCGGGCAATAGAAACTGTGCCATAACTGGTGAGCCCGCCATATGGCGGGCTGTCGGAAAAAATGCGTTATATACGAAATTTCTTAGAATTTCAGTACCAAAACCCGTACTCGGGGGTTTTTGGGGTCACTGATCACGAATCTGTACTCCAAATTTGGCAATTCAAGATGGCGATCCAATATGGCGGACGAAAATGCAAAAAGTCACTCGACGAGACTGAACGTTGGTACTCGGGGGTTTTTGGGGTCGCTGATCACGAATCTGCACTCCAAATTTGGCAATTCAAGATGGCGGATCCAATATGGCGGACAAAAATGCAAAAAGTCACTCGACGAGACTGAACGTTGGTACTCGGGGGTTTTTGGGGTCGCTGATCACGAATCTGTACTCCAAATTTGGCAATTCAAGATGGCGGATCCAATATGGCGGACCAAAAATGCAAAAAGTCACTCGACGAGACTGAACGTTGGTACTCGGGGGTTTTTGGGGTCGCTGATTACGAATCAGCACTTCAAATTCAGAAGTTGAACGCATGTTTATTTCTTACCTCCAGCATTGGTTCGCAATTTTCATACGATCCAAAGTGTGCCACGAGGAGGCTGCATGGTAGGATTTTACACTTCATTTTTTTTTTCTTTTTTCACTTTTTTTCTTTTTTTTTAATTTTTTTTTTTTTTAGATTTTTCCGTTTTTTTTTTCATTTCTCTATTTGTGTTGTCGTTATTTTTGTCCATTTTTTGCATCAAGTTTTTCCAAATCGGTAACTTTTTTCAGTTTTCACGATCCAAAATACCGATTTGGAAAAACTTGATGCAAAAAATGGACAAAAACAACGACAACACAAATAGAGAAATGAAAAAAAAAAAAAAAAATTAAAAAAAAGAAAAAAAAGTGAAAAAAGAAAAAAAAAAATGAAGTGTAAAATCCTACCATGCAGCCTCCTCGTGGCACACTTTGGATCGTATGAAAATTGCGAACCAATGCTGGAGGTAAGAAATAAACATGCGTTCAACTTCTGAATTTGAAGTGCTGATTCGTAATCAGCGACCCCAAAAACCCCCGAGTACCAACGTTCAGTCTCGTCGAGTGACTTTTTGCATTTTTGGTCCACCATATTGGATCCGCCATCTTGAATTGCCAAATTTGGAGTACAGATTCGTGATCAGCGACCCCAAAAACCCCCGAGTACCAACGTTCAGTCTCGTCGAGTGACTTTTTGCATTTTTGTCCGCCATATTGGATCCGCCATCTTGAATTGCCAAATTTGGAGTGCAGATTTGTGATCAGCGACCCCAAAAACCCTCAAGTGCCAAATTTCAAGTTGATGGTAAAAAAAAAAATTGTCTACCAGAAATGTCCACTTCACCCTCAAATCCTTTACCAGTGAAGGGGTTAATCCTCAGCGATATTTTCGAGCGCTCATGTACTTGTAACGCCACAAGTGACGGGAATTAGGATCGGATTCCCTGCAATGCGAACTGTCGGTGATGAAATCAACATTTTCAATTGCACGATCCCATTCTACTGTATATTTGTAAATTTACGATGCCCTCGTCATGTTTGATTTCATCTGCTTGTGGTTTCCGCGAGCGCTCGTTGTTCACCGGAAGGAAAATGGACGAGATAACATTCTATTCCTTTCAATGCCTCGAGATGAAATCCGTCTTCTCGATCGGACATTAAAATTTTTTTTTTAATTCGACTACTCTACATTTCACATTTTGGACCCCTTTCATCTCCGGCTTTCACGGAGAATGAACGGTCAGTGATGCAGCTTGAGATGAAGGGAAAATGGTTTCAAGAATCGAGAATCTCCCTGCAAGAGATGGGATTCGTGTTTTTTGTTGAATAGTACGGTTTCCTTTACTGGACAAAACATTATCGGTCCTGCTACCGCAACTGATTTAATCTCCATGGATAATTTCGAGCGCTCATGTACTCGTACAGCCACAAGTGACGGGAATTACGATCCGATCCCCCGCATTGCGCACTGTGGCAGATGAAATCAACATTTCCAATTTCACGATTCCATTCTACTGTATATTTGGAGACTTACGATGCCCTCGTTATGTTTGATTTCATCAGCTTGCGGTTTTCGCGAGAGCTCGTTGTTCACCGAAAGGACAATAGACGAGATAACATTCTATTTCTTTCAATGCCTCGAGATGAAATCCGTCTTCTCGATCGGACATTAAAATTTTTTTTAATATTCGAGTACTCTGCATTTAATATGTAAGACTAATTTTCTCTCCGGCTTTAATGGAGAATGACCGGCTAGTGGTGCGGCTTGAGATGAAACGAAAATCTTTTTAAAAATCGAAAATCCCCCTGCAAGAAATGGGATTCGTGTTGTTTGTTGGATTGTATGGTCTTGTTTCATGGTGAAATATTATCGGTCCTGCTATCGCAACGGATTTGATCTCCAGCGATAATTTCGAGTGCTCATGTACTTGTATGGCTACAAGTGACGAGAAATACGATCGAATCCCCTGCATTGCGCACTGTGGCAGATGAAATCAACATTTCCAATTGCACGATCCCATTCTACTGTATATTTGGAGACTTGCGATGCCCTCGTTATGTTTGATTTCATCTGCTTGTGGTTTTTGCGAGCGCTCGTTGTTCACCGGAAAGAAAATTCTACGATCTGTGCAGAAAATACCATTCTATCGCTTTTGAACGGTGACACGGCATTTTTCGTAAAAACTTATAGAATATCCTATTATTCGTAATAGTTCCTAGTAAATTTTGGAAATTGAAAAATTTTACCGAAAGAAAATTCCATAATTATTATTAAAAATTTTTTTTTTTAAGTTTTAGAATAATTTAGTTTAGAAATTTGTAGTTAGTGACGTAAAAAACTACAAATTTCAACAATTTTTAAAAATTAATTACTTCGATATACGATTTCCTACAATTGCCTACTATTTTCTACAATTCACTAAAATCGGTACTTTTTTGTTATTTGACGTAGGAATTATTTTCAATCGTACGCAAAAAATAAAATTCAAAGTCGGTGATAAAGTTCGAATCAGTAAGTACAAGCATGTTTTCGAAAAAGGTTACACACCAAATTGGACAACGGAAATATTTACGATAAGTGAGGTGCGAAATACCAATCCGGTAACATATAAACTTGTAGACTATCAGGATCAACCGATTGAAGGTGGTTTCTATCAGGAAGAACTCGCCAAAGTCAAATATTCGGATATTCATCTTATAGAAAAAATCGTACGGAAACGTGGAAATAAATTGCTTGTAAACTGGTTAGGTTTCGATAATTCGCACAATAGTTTGATGGATGAAAAGGATATGTAAAGGTTTTTTAAATAAAGAAAAAAAAAATGTACACGATGGATTTTTTATTTTTTATAACCATATGGTACGGTATCCGTAGTATCAGGTAACAGTATTCTCTTATCATCTAACCAACTTAATGCTATTTTTTTTTTGTTTTTTTTTGTTTTATCGTATGTACTTCATGTTTCTTACTCCGAATTAAGTATTGATATTCACGAAGTCTTGTTGAACAAAGAATTCTGATAATCTTAAAATTATATAGTTTTTAATGTGAATCACTTGATACTTTTAGTTTTTTTCTTTGCCTTGTCATCATCGTAAACTTTAAACGCGTACAATATTGCTCGGTGTCCTATGAACTCCTCCATAATTTTACGATTCATCTCATCTTTCATTAAACCTAGAACTTTCTTATTCGGTAGTGGAATTCCATAAATGTTATTAACCGGGTAATCGGAAGTATCGAATTTATACAAATCACGTTTTATATAATCATAAATGTCAGGTACAGTGAAATGGTACAAGAGGCTGTCAGTGTCGGTATACATCATCTTAGCTCAATCGCCAAATGTTGGTTTTATGTAATTATAATAAAAGTGGTAAATGAATATTTTTGATAAATCGAGTATCGACAATCCGATATATATGGGTTTATTAAAATGTACTTTGACGCGATTCAGTTCAATAATTACCATGTCATCATCGAAAACGGTGCAGCTATGGAAGTTTGGTTTTACGATGAGTAGAGAGCCTTTGCACCGAATCGACCTCCCCACTTCGTCACGAGCTTAACATCTTTCTGTTTTCTTACATTTTCCATTGTTTTCCCGAATACGGCATTATTCATTAATTTAAAATGAAGTTTTTTTTCGAATTCATTGTTGGATTTTTTTTTTTCGCAATTCGGTGTTCAGATCAATGTACGTTTTCAACCATGGCGCTTGATGAAATTTCAAAATTCTATGAATTTTTAATAATTTAATTCCTAGATTTAACCCTCAAATGCTAACGATGGGTCATTCGTGTCTGGACCAAAATGCAAAATGCGGGAAAAAATGCCTGCACGTCTCCATATTTTGCATAAAATTCTTATTTACCATTTTTTTTTTTTTTCCCCGGGTGGGACAAATTTTTATCATTTAGTTAATGGTTCAAAGAAGGCCCATGAAGTTTTTCAGATAATTTTTGATAATTTAATTCCCAGATTCAACCCTCAAACGCTAACAATGGGTCATTCGTGGCCGGGCTAAAATGCAAAATGCGAGCAAAAATGCCTGCACGTCTCCATATTTTGCATGAAATTCTTATTAAACATTTTTTTTTCCGGGTGGGACAAATTTTTATAATTTAGTTAATGATTCAAAGAAGACCCATGAATTTTTTCAGATTTCTTTTCGAAAGTTTTAAAATTGTGAATTAAGCGAAAGACACTATACCGACCCATCGTTAGCTTTAACGGTTGCTCAAAACATCGTTAGCTGACGAGGGTTAAACACTGTTTGAGATTTCCGTAATGAATAATGTATCTGCTTTTCGGTAGTAATGTTGTCATTAATTTCGATTGCTTGCTGTGAGAGGCGGTACGTAATGCTCGGGACAAAGAGGGAGATCTTTATGTAGCTCAAAAAGTTCCTCGGGATATTCCAAGTCCACCTCCGGGATATATCCCATAGGAGAATCGTCAGGAACATTGAGTACATTGATCGGCTCAGACTCCCACTCAAAAGAGCCAAATGGTAGATATTGGCTCATAGCCGCACCGTACAAATTGTTAATGTCAAAGTACATTCGATACGATTCCTCTTTCCTTGGATCATAATCTGCATCCATGTATCTGTTGTTTGCATGAGCATATCTATTGGAACACTGTGAAACATCGCCTCGAATGCCTTTCTCAACGAAAAAGAGCATTTCGGGATTGGTGAGGAGCTCAAGCTGTACACCGGTACATTTGAGCACCGCGTCAAAAGCAAGCCCCGAAGCTGTAAAATAATGCAGAGGATCCAAATCATATGTCGAAGAGCAGTTGCGTCGAAAATTTTCAAATATATCAGCCAATAGTAGAACATCAGTTTTTAAATATAAATCTGAATATTCACCCAATTAGGTGATGTTGAATGTTTCCCAAACTTTTATTGCATGTTCGTAGTCTTGTTCTGAAATATTTTTATCCGTCAACTTTGAATAAAAATTTTCTTTCGGTGGCAACTGCTCTTCTCGAAACTCGAACGTTCTTTACACAGCTAGGCTTCCGACTTAGATTTATCTCAATACATCGAGAGCTTTTTATGTAAAACAAAGAAATCTTGAATTTTTTTTATTTTTTTATTTTTTTCCACAATACTGATCATCCAAAATATTTCCTGGATGGGAAATTCGTTGCATATTCAACTTTTATCGCAATTTACCAAAAGTTATTAAGAATTCTTATTACGTCATACGTTTTTACATCCGCTTGCAGCACAGTGTGAGATATCTACGTGAAATCATCGTAGGTGAATCAGGTAACAGGAGACAAGACGCTCAGAACGCTCGATCATAAGATCGTTGTTTTAATGTAAATACCCCGAATATTCGTGTGCACTTCTTTGAGGTAGAAAAATAATTTCTGACGGTAACACAAGCCTGCGGGTATCAAGTTACATATCCGCGATAAGACGATCGTTGAATCTCAATAGAAGTATGATACACAATGGTTGACCGCGTACATTTATGCATCAACATGAAATCATAAGCGTCACGTTAGCTGGATAAGGACAGAGATATGTCAATGACTACTCTTTTCATTCAGTGCGCAATAACTGAACCACAATGAATACTTTTGATTTCCTTTATTCTTTCGAACATACATAGCATGTCTACACGTGGAACAATTTTTTATTAGTGGTGTGGATCCATCAAAATCATCTTCGCTTATTGCCTGATGGTGTTTTTTGCATCGACGATACTTCATAATGGCTTCATCCATTTTCATTTCTCTAGGTAGTCTATCCCATACATCATCGATATCGTTCCATGCCCAATTGAGAATGAACTCTTTCGAGAGATGAGCAATATCTTCAGTCCTCATGTCTCGCAAATTTCCCAATTTAGAAAATAATTTCACCGATCTTGAAAATGATGGAGTCCCATACTCCAAATACAATTTTCTCAACCTTAGGACATTTTCGAAGGCGCAGTTGTATCGACGCACCCCATTATTATATTTGTGATGCCAACATGTTGGTACTCTCAATTCTTGCAATGCGGGGCACCCCAAATCTTCCATGTTCACAATTGGTTTCCAGTATCCTATGATATCCTCGATCCACTGTTTTTTTTTCAAGCCTTTTTTACATAAATCAAACTTAGAACCCTCACAATGATGTTGAATACGTCTTTAAATTTAGCGTAAGGAATATCTCCAACGTTCCAGGGAATACCGTGATAATTCCGTTCACACCACAAGTTCATGCATTTATATTTGGCTGGCAACTCGTCCCATTTACAAGGTGGTTTAATGAGTAAACACCCAATCTCCTCATGACCCTTTTTATTTGGATGAATTTAAACTGCTGCCAGCTCCTTCACGACAAACTCATTGATGGGTTTCTTGAAACCTTGTAAGTCCAAAATTATTTTCATGTCAATGCTATTTTTCCATACAACGAACCAGAATAAACTCATCGATTATAACGCAAAAATCCGTTTTTATACGATCCGCCCCTACCATTTCTATAAAATAGTGTTCCGGCTTGACCCGTATTACCCCCGGAAATATTTAGTGAAATAAACAATTCCCGGAAATCTGCGCTGTCCTAGAATACACAACATCTACTGCGTAGTTTGCAGAATGACATCATTCTCACATAAAATATTAACATTATCGAAGCTTCCAGGAAAAAAATCCTTCAAAAATTCCCCCCGTAACATTCGTATTGTGTGACGTCATCGCAACTGCGTAGATTATTATTATTATTATTATCGAAAACTTCCAGAAGGTTCGAGAAGGATGGCGTCATCGTATCTGCGTAGTTAGCATTGATAATTATCATCGTAACTGCGTAGATTATTCGAAGCTTCTAGAAGGATGACGTGACCCAACTATTTCCATCTCTCTCACAATTATCCTGTATATTATCCGAATATATTGTATATATTATTGTTTATAATGTATTAAAATGTATTATTGTTTACAATGTATTATATATTATTCGAAGCTTCGAGAAGGATGACGTCACCCAACTATTTCCATCTCTCTCTCTCTCTCACAATCATCCTATATATATTCGAAGCTTCTAGAAGGATTACATCATCGTGACTGCGTAGATTATCATCGAAAGTTCGAGAAGGATGGCGTAACTGTGTAGATTATTATTATTATTATTCGAAAGTTCGAGAAGGATGACGTCACCCAACTATTTCTATCTCTCTCTCTCACAATCATCGTATATATGTATATTCAAAGCTTCTAGAAAGATGGCCTCCTTGGCTTCCCCTCTCGCCCTTCTACAAGGATGACGTCATCGTAACTGCGTAGATTAATATTCTTATTCGAAGCTTCTAGAAGGATGCCCCCCTCGGCTTCCCCTCACGCCCTTGATCCAGAACTCGTGTTTTTTTTTTAATTTTTTATCGAAGCTTCTAGAAGGATAACATCATCCCTCTCGGCTTCCCCCCTCACGGTTTCCCCTCTCGCCCCTTCACCCCCTTGCCCTTGATCCAGAACCGGATTTTTTTTTTTTTTTTTTTTTTTCAAATCGAAGCTTCCAGAAGCTTCTAGAAGGATGACGTCACCCTGTATATATTATTCGAAGCTTCCAGAAGGTTCGAGAACGATGACGTCACCTCCCTCGGCTTCCCCCCTCTCGGCGTCCTCTCTCGCCCCTTCATTCCTCACCCTTGATCCAGAACCGGATTTTTTTTTTTTTTTTTTTTAATCGAAGCTTCCAGAAGCTTCTAGAAGGATGACGTCATCCTGTATATATTATTCGAAGCTTCCAGAAGGTTCGAGAACGATGACGTCACCCCCCCCCCCCCCCTCGCCTTCCCCTCCCGGCTTCCTCCCTCTCGGCTTCCCCTCTCGCCCCTTCACCCCCTCGCCCACATTTGATCCAGAACCGGCCTTGTATATCTACTGCCGTTGTAAGTCGACCAGAATCGTAAAGAGACCCCTGAGTTGCGCGCGCCGTGTATTCGTCGATTTGCGTTAAATTAGTAATCGATAATCAACTTCCACCACGAACAATCCGTCGTGTAGTTTAAGATTTATAGAGTGTGTGAATCCCGCGGTTGCACGGCAATCGGGGACAGAGTGTATCGAGAATAATAAGAGTGTTTAACCTGTGTGTCGACGACCCGGCTGCGCCGGTACAAGCAGGGGAGATAGGTCCGAGTCGACAGCGATAATTGTCAGCTGTTCGGCATACGAGTGAGTACTACGTATGTATGTATGAGTGAGTAGGTTGCATCGCGCATATCATATTCGTTCGAGCCTCTAATCCTGTTATATTATCATTGTATTTTAAAGGGGATAATTGGCATAGTTGTATTAAACAATGCATGAGATAATCCGATACATTAAAGAGTTCTCACTTTAATTTTACCTAACAACAAAAATTCTTCTTCCAAAATATCCTAAGGAGTGGGCCCGTAGGGGACGCAGTCAGAAAACTTATCCTAAACAAAATTTAATATAAGCCCTTGTGTTTCGCACGAAGGATTTACTTTGTTATTCGTGCAATAACGCCCTGCACGTCACAACGCAATACGGCAATATTACGTAAACGGCGCAGAGCTTCGAAACGCGAGTCAGAGCATGTCTTGCTGTTGATGGTGGTATTTGTTTTTTCGTTCTATCTCACGAACTATTCATTTTACAAAAAAAAAATTCATGGAAAAATTGTACATTTTTTAATAAAGAATATTTTAGTTGAAACAAAAATGTATGATTCTATTTTTAAAAAACTGGTTCGTCCTTCACAGCATCACCAATTGTGATGCTGGACGGCAAAAAAAAAAAATTCTTCGTGTGTCCCCCTCTGAACTGGACCACTTTAGTAGGACACGTTTTTCAATTGAAACGTTAGGTCGGCTAAAACGTAGTGCGTATTTTAAATTGGGACACCCTGTATATATATGGGGCATTCCATCCCAAGTGTATGAACCCGTGACCCTGACCCTCTCGGATTTGTTTTATTATTTTTTCTATGATTAAATTAAGTCTAAAAGGGTACCTTCAAAATTTTTAAATTTTTCGAAATGGCTATTTTTGGAAAAAATTTTTTTTTGCTAAAAAAAAGACCCTTTTTTAAAAAATATGAAAAAATTCCCAAAAACCCGTGATTATATGTAGAACATTTTAAGCAATCACCCAGAGTGGGGAGATTTTTTTTCTCTGCGTTTTACAGGCTTTTAACGTCGAAAAAATTCCAATAGTTGAAAAAAAAAAAATATCCTCACTCTGGGTGATTGCTTACAATGTTCTGCATATTATTACAGATTTTTGGGAATTTTTTCATATTTAAAAAAAGCGTTTTTCTTTTTTTGAACTTTCGGCATTTTTTCGACGTTATAAGCGTGTAAAACGCGAAGAAAAAAAAATCTCCCCACTCTGGGTGATTGCTCAAAATATTCTACACATAATTACGAATTTTTTTCATATTTTTTAAAAAAGGTGTTTTTTTTGGCATGTGATGTTCGAACGGGGTAATGAGTGGTGACGATCCAAGACGACGAGAAAAAGAATCAAGTGTGCCGCCCGTGGATTCAAACCCGGGACTCTTCGACTTGCAAGCGGGAGCGCTAACCACTGCGCTACAGCCACCGATTAATCTCTCGTATTTGTGTCTTCTACTTGGATGTAATGCGGGATTGTCACAGGCAAAAAATTTTTTTTTTCAGTAACGGCTATTTGAAAAAATCTAAAAATTTTTTAAGGTACACTTTGGACTCAATGTAATCATATAAAAAAATAGTGAAACAAATCTGAGGGTCAGGGTCACGGGTTCATACACTTGGGATGGAATGCCCCATATATAGCAGCTATTGCACATGATCTGAAAATTAAATGCTGGAAAGATTTCAAAAAAAAAAAGTTGACATTGTAAAAAATATTTTGAACTAAATCCTTAGCGAGTTGGTGACGGGTAGCCCATGGATTATGAATTATATTTTACAGATATTTTACATAACTTGACGAGCACTCAGTTCCAATTTTTCGTTTTAATGCGAATTCTTTTTCCAAATCCTTGGAACATTCAATTTACTGATCAGAAGCAATAGCTCTTATATACATGTCGTATTGGAAAATAACTGGTGGGATATCTGGCGGGGAGTGGGGGAAGGAAGGAATACAAACATTTAAGAAACGCGAGAATAGCTGAAATACGTATAATCACCTTCAAGGGGATGGTGACAATCGCTTTGTAAGTACTCCGATGTAAATTGAGTACAGAGCTAAGACAGCGTGCTTGAGAGATAACGCAAGAGAAAACTGTTACCCCCAGATAAATGGTCACGTGTTGCGCGAGACCAGTAACCGCGAGAGAGGCCGTTGAGATATTCTCTGAATACCGAGAGAAACGTCCCGACAATTATGGCGAGATTACTATATCGTATGACTTAAAGAGTTCCGAATGAACTGACCCATAGAGAAAGGCAAAACACCGAGGTAACTGAATATTAGAAATTTCTGCAAGTCTAGGTTTTAATGAGTATCCGTCTATTCCGTCGGTCTCCGGTGAGACGTGAGAGTACAATAGGTAATAAAGCCGCTTCAATTTGAGTACCGCCGTAAGCACGAGGCTGGGAGAGAATTAACCAAGATGGCCGATGGCGTGACAATGATGCCGGCTTCCGCGAATGAGCCCATCACCGTAGATGAGTAATTATTGTGATTCTATGCGTAACGAGCAATGAGCCGAGAAAATGATATAACGCCGAAAGATTTCACTCGTATGAAGATTGAGCAACGAAAACAAGGTTCGCCGTTGCTGAAAGAATTATATCAGAATTCCCGGATAACTCTTATATAGAGCTTCGTCTGGCCCAGTAGATCTATTTGTTGATACTGGAGAATACCCGTTCCTTCGCCCCACGTATTACTGAAAACTCAGAGAGATAGTGCGTGAGCCGAGCTGCCCGAGAGGTGCTGCTGTCAATGAATAGCGCGCGAGAATTCAAAAGATCTTCTCCCAAGAAATATAAATTCTCACAAAATTAAATTAAAAATATCAACGCTAGGTGTACTTGGCTATCTATACGTTGGACGATTTGACAACTTTTTGTAAAGATGAACAAATCGACGCAGATAAATGTACTTGTCTCGAGTTTTTGTACACCATTTATCGTGTTCATAACACTTCATCCATGAGGAAAACACATATTCACTTTGCCGTCATCAACTTGTTGTAAGTGTGAGTATGATACCTGTTTCATTTCACGTTCTTGAAATAGTCCAGTCAAATTACGGCTGAGAGTAGGGTAAAAAAAACACAAAATTAAGCAGTTTGGGGATTATGAAGGGTCGATAGGGGGGTATATTGTGAGCTTAAATTCCAATTTGAGGGGTTCTCCTAAGGTCAGCTCAAGGTCATTTCGATGAAAACGCGTTTAATTCGATATCTCGAGAACGGTTAGTGTTAGGCCAAAAATTGTGAAGATCTTTTCTCTTCTAAATTAAATTTACTAACTTTTTTATCTGAAACTTTTTTTTTTAACATCAATATTTTTCAACTTATGACTTCCGAAAGGCAAAAATTTTCCTTTTTTTTCTCGCTATTTTTCATTTTTCGCCATTTCCTCCCCAACCGTTCAATTTTATGAAGTTTTTCTAATCATCAAAGTTGTAGATCTTTTAATTATGAACAACTTTTGTCTAAAACTTTTTTCTCTAATACCAATATCTTCGGAGTAATATCTTACTTTACCGAGCGAGATCCGCGCCGTTGTCACAATATCATCGACATCAGTGGGTATTCAGTACTTGAAAGAAATATTAAAGTATTCCATGATCATCTATTAGCCATCTTACCTGTATTAAAAGGTGAATCGATTAAACCATTTAAATATTTACTTCATTTAAATATTAAATATTGTAATCATTTAAATATCATTTAAATATTGTACTTCTTCAATTTGGGTATTTTTTACTGCATTCAATGGGATAATAACGTGAATAAGGATTAGAAAAAGAAGTAAATGAATAATTAAAACTGTTTCACACATTTATTGATAAAAAAAATAGGTCATAAAATTCGTAAAATTAAGCATCCGAGGTCGATGGAAGTGATTCGTCAATATTAAAGGCCCAAACGGTGAAAAATTCATTTTGAATTTGTATCGCAAGGCTTCAGGTGACACGAATTGTACGAATCTCAACGAGCTCCGTTATAAGGAATACAAAAAAATGGCAGGCAGTGGGAGGGTTAAATTAGAATCCCTTCCTCCTACCTCTGATGCCGCATTTTTTCACTCGTTGAGATGTTACTACCAAGTGCAATACTGGCTCGAAAATTATCTGGAACCCGAGGAGTGGGGCTGGCGTTGCACCCCTCGTGGATTGGAGCCGATACCAATGTCACTGAAACCAGCTCCGGAAAATTTGCTCAGATCGATTGCGTGCAAATGCAAAACCAACTGCGGCAAAGCGTGCGGATGTAGGAAGGCCGGCCTGTTTTGCTCGGTAATTTGCACTAATTGCCAAGAGAACTATTGTTCTAATATCGCCAATGTTGTCGACGATAATATTTTTGACGCAATGGACGAGGATGACGTATGCCCCGATACCGTCAGGGCCTTTAATATTGACGAATCACTTCCATCGACCTCGGATGCTTAAGGTAGTTCTATCGCTGCAGACTAGTCAATTAGCTATAAATGTCTAAATGATGATTCCTAAAAATATTAGATATATGGGTTAAAATTAATAAATATTAAATAAGCTTACCCAGGTGAATAAAATTAATCAACGGTTTATTATAAATAATTATGTAACTAGTAAAATAGTAATTGCAACGACTCAAGTATTACTAGATCTCGTATGATATTTACGTGTGGCAACGTTGCGTTTTCTTTCTCTTTTCATTCTCGTGCTCTCTCACTCTCTCGCCCGCTCTATTGACGTTGACGCGG
Organism: Rhorus exstirpatorius; assembly: GCA_963564615.1. Taxonomy (NCBI): domain Eukaryota; kingdom Metazoa; phylum Arthropoda; class Insecta; order Hymenoptera; family Ichneumonidae; genus Rhorus; species Rhorus exstirpatorius. The sequence continues at coordinate 1,583,650 of OY751316.1, forward strand.
AGAGGTTATGTTGTTCGACTTGTCAAATACCGCTTTTGTTTCGATATCGCGTTGCCACATTTTTTCACCGTCACGACATTATGCCATAAGTTGTGTATCACTACCCGGATGCTCGTATTAAAATCAGTATAGCTTGAAAAATTGGTCGACAATCATATTTTTTTTAGGCCCGTTAGATTTTTACGTGTTTAATGAATCTAAGTCTCGTTTTTTGTAAGAATCTTTTGGATTTTCGATAAGATATATCGTTTTAAAGTGACCGGAAATCGGTTCTTCTATATGCCGAAGCAAATTTGCCTTGAGGAACTGGCATTTTCAAGTATTAATTTCTCCGTAATTAGGTCGATAAGGGGCATTGACGTTTCGCGAAATGAATAAATATATTAAAATAGAAGATATAAAAAAAAAAAATTTAAATCTTATGGATTAGTTACCACGATAGAACTACCTTAATTTTACGAATTTTATTACCTATTTTTTTTATCAATAAATGTGTTAAACAGTTTCAATTATTCATTTACTTCTTTTTCTAATCCTTATTCACGTTATTATCCCATTGAATGCAATAAAAAATACCCAAATTGAAGAAGTACAATATTTAAATGATATTTAAATGATTACAATATTTAATATGTAAATGAAGTAAATATTTAAATGGTTTAATCGATTCACCTTTTAATACCGGTAAGTTGGCTAATAGATGATCATGGAATACTTTAATATTTCTTTCAAGTACTGAATACCCACTGATGTCGATGATATTGCGACAACGGCGCGGATCTCGCTCGGTAAAGTAAGATATTACTCCGAAGGTATTGGTATTAGAGAAAAAAGTTTTAGACAAAAGTTGTTCATAATTAAAAGATCTACAACTTTGATAATAAAAAAACTTCATAAAATTGAACGGTTGGGGAGGAAATGGCGAAAAATGAAAAATAGCGAGAAAAAAAAAGGAAAATTTTTGCCTTTCGGAAGTCATAAGTTGAAAAATATTGATGTAAAAAAAAAAAAGTTTCAGATAAAAAAGTTAGTAAATTTAATTTAGAAGAGAAAAGGTCTCTACAATTTTTGGTCTAACACTAACCGTTCTCGAGATATCGAATTAAACGCGTTTTCATCGAAATGACCTTGAGCTGACCTTAGGAGAACCCCTCAAATTGGAATTTAAGCTCACAATACACCCCCCTATCGATCCTTCATAATCCCCAAACTGCTTAATTTTGTGTTTTTTTTTTCCGGTAATTTGACTGGACTAAAACCACTTCCTCATAAAGGGAACATGTGAATTGAAAAAATTTTAAGCAGTATGTACGTCCTTTCTTTCAATTTAAGAGGAGGATTTGCTTTGGAATAAACTCCGGGTCGTTCAATACCTTGAGTTACTTGTGGCATTGCAAAAATAATTAAATCTCCATGAAAAATGTATGAATGTATCATGAAACTACACAATGAAGCATCAAAGTTAGGAGGAAGGCAGCGATTATGATATTCACGTTATACAGTTTTCAAAGGAATTGTTCCTAGTTATAGGTATGTACTAGATTATCATACACATGCCCGTATGTGTGATCCTCTTAAGCGTGACTCCTTAATTTACTTACTCGAAGAGCAGTTATGAATTCGATAAGATCAATTCCACCGCTACCGTCCGTATCCAGCTTTGCAAAAATCTCAGTGATTTCATCGTTGGTGATTTCAAAACCGGTTTCGCTAAATCCGTCTTTAAATTCTTCCTGGCTCAATTTTTTGCTTCCATCTTCATCCATACGACGGAAAACTCTGCAAATATAATACGCATTATTCATTTGCTCCCAGATAGAATGAACGTCCAATGTACGTCAACAGCGCTCTTCGCAAATAACGAGCTCGGAAGCAGTGGTCTCTGGTGATTTTTTTTTCTCCTCAATCCCACATCAGAGTCGTGATAACGCTATAAAATTTTTAATGTAGCATGTTTCCAATACGCAATACTTGGTAAAATAAGTGATGAGTTAAGGGCGGGGTGTGGTCTTGAAACTTTTTTTTCCCATTTAAAAAAAAAAAAAATTATGAATGCACAATATCTCAAGAATGTTGTATCAAATTTTTAGAGCAATTGGAGCAAAACTAACGGAGGTATGGAATTTTAACCATCCGCGGCATAACGTCGTTCCGCTCCGATTTCGTATACACTTTAAATCTTTAAAGTGATTTTTCCACACTTCACGTTTTGAAAGTCGGTGACGGCTGTAGTTTAAAATGTATTGCACCAATTCTTTTCAAATTTAGTACACTCTTTCTTTGTATAATTCATGAGGTAACGCTGTCGAGTTATTTTTAATATTGTTGTTATTTTTTATTTTACAATAACAAATTTGCCGATTTTTTAAGCGAAAATGACGTTTTTGACTTTCCAGTGTCACCAAAAATTGAAAAAAAAAAAATTAAAAATATAAAAACTTGACAGCGTTACCGGGGGAACTCATAAACTAATAAAATCGATTCGTTTTTTTTTTTTTTTAATTTCGGATGATCGAGTGATCAGGGGGCTTATTACGGTTCTCGAGTGAGTTTACTCACTTTTCGCACTTCCATCTCACGCGAATCTAATCACCCAATTACGGTTCCGTCGAGTGAAAATGCGAAGTCACTAGCACTCCCGATCTAGGAATCTCACATTTTCACTGCCTGGGAGTGGGATAGAGTGGGGAGTGCTTGAAAATGGCGGTAGCCGGTAGGGGCGGTGGGCGTGGGCGGTAATAATTTACGAGTCGTGAGATCTTTTTTTTATTATTTATTGTCGCATCAACAGCTAGGGTTATTAGCGACGCCATATTCACATTTTGTACATAGTGTTGGGTGTTTATACATAAATAAAAATAAAAATAAATAAATAAAAGGGAAACGAATAACAGGATTTCGTATTGGGATCCAACATGTAGGCGGGGTCTATTCAATATGGCGCAGAAAAGTTCCAGTGATATACACAATCCCTATGTTTAGTATTAGTTTTTTGCCAAAATGTTAATAAATATAGAAAATATATGCGATTGGGCCGGTACAAATCCTGCCCAACGCAATTCACTGCGATTGATCGGTTTTCGAGCGAATTGGTTGATTTGTTGAAAAATTCATGGATAGAAAATTGCCTCGTCTACACGAACTGACTGACAGCTGACAGCAGTTGTCGAGTTTTAACAGCCGTGGATTTTATCGGGTTATACCCACTCCCTGTTTTTGACGATTAAACGCGATAATGAGTGTATTTTTTACGTATATTACGCGATGGTGTACATAAAAAATCCGCCAAGTGTAAATGAAAAACGATAAATATACTCGCGATGTCAGATGCGACAGTTTTTTCAATGTTTATAACCCCGCGTATGCGCGATGTGTATTTCCTTACTTCTCGCTCCGTGTGTCATTGAATTATTATTTATCGACGATTTTTTCGCTGAAAGGATGCGTTCAATATACTATAAGTGTGTTTTAAATCTAAGAAAAAAAAATATGCCCTCCATGTCAAATGCATTTTGCAAAGTGTAATGCACACACTCTTATTTGTCCCTTTATTTGCTCAATTTTGAAAGCCCTTGTCCATGCTTTAAAACGGTCAATTGTCTCAACGCGGCAAATATTTTGCGGGGTGCATGATTGCAATTTACAAAAATTGTATTGCAATTGATCAAATCCATATGAACATGTATTAACTGACTGCTCTTATTCCTCCTCTTTCTGTTTTTACTTTCGGCCACCAGATGTCATGTCTCCCTATGTTGGATCCCAATAGATTTATCGTTTTGGTGAACTCAATGGTTTTGGTGGCATTTGTTTTATTCTTCAAGCACTCTTTAAGCGAGGAGGGAAGACCTAAATTTGTTCGTTGAATTTGATATTTAGGGCATTCAATAATGAGGTATTGTATGGAGATTTCCGTATTGCAAGCGTCGCACATTTCGGCCGGAGATCGGATAAATCGGTGGACATGCGTGATGTTGGAGTGTCCTATTCTCAGTCGAGTTATTGTGCTCTGGTCTTTCCTTCTCGAGAAGTTTGGGGTTTTTTCCCATGTTGATTCCCTGATGTCGTGAAGCTTCGTGGGTTGGCTTAAACAGCAGAGGTCATTCCATCGGATGTTTATGGCTTTGCTAATGCATATTTTTCGTAAAATATGAAAGTGATAATACATTTTAAAAAAGTGCTTATATCGATTATTTACTTTTCTTAGAAAAATAAAAAGGAGCTGGCCTTCCATATGAGTGTTTTCGAGGTTCGAAACTATAAAAAAATTGGCATTTTTTAGAACTCTCAACAAATTTTCAAAAACTTATTTTTTATTCCGATCATTTTGACACGCGTCTCATGTTTATATTTGTTGTTTATATTTTTTATGGTACTTTGAAAATTTTTAGACTTCAGTTTGAACTATACATATATACATACAGTAGTCATTCTATAGAATAACGATCAGGTAAACATTAAGGCGCTAGATGAATGTTTATTTTGCACTTCACTTATTTACCTTAGTTATTCTTAACAATAACGCATTGTATGCTGTGATGATAACCTGAAACGGTATTTTATGCATTATTTCAAGGTTTCACAACAGTACATCTTGTTGTGATAAACAGGTGAGTGAATTATTGTCATTAGTAATTGTTTGAGTTCATGAGATAACATGTCTAATAATAAACAACTGTCCACTTTATTTATAATGATCATGTATTTTTCCCAGATCTATCTCATTTTCAATACAACAATTATGGTTAAAAGAAGTTGTATTTAACCCGTAAACGCCACACTAGTGCAAATTTGCACGACCTAAAATTTATTTTTCGTGAATTTTTGAACATTTTTGTTCTGATTTTGTCGTATTTTCACTGAATGAATAATATTTATCGCATTTGAAATTATGACCTTCGGATTCCTGAGAAACTATTACCCCAAAAAAAAACTGGTTATCGAATAGTTTTAGATTATTTATACGAGAGTTATAGTACATTGAAAATGCAAAATCCCAAATCGCACTAGTGTGGTATGTATGTATGCTCAATAAAGGTGTGGTTTTTACGGGTTAATCGTGTACCTACAATAACTAGCGAAATTTCAAAAAGTACAGCATCGTTACTTTAACTGATATAGTCCGATAATCTTTAGAATAACAATTAGTTATTTAACGGATTAACTTAATTATATAATTCAATTGTTACGTGCGTACGAGTGCATGTAATTTTTACGCAATGAAAAATTCATAGAACAGGTATGAATATATATATTTTCTTTTTGATTCTACCAATTCAATTTGAGCTGCGCTATACATGATTTTCTTCATTTTATTACATTTATCTATTTCTTCTTAATCTTTGTTTTTCCTTACTTGACACCGTTCCACATGATCATTTATTTATGTAGCGATACAGAAATTTAAATAAATTTCATTTTTTTAGTATTACCCTTATGCCATGCTTGAGTCAGGGACAACACACACGTAATTTTTTTGAAAAAGGACCTGAACGGATAAAAAATAATAGCAATAGTAATAGGCATACAACGGGTAAAAAATAATAGGGATCTCAAGTTGAATAATAATATTTTATTTTTAAAATTTTAAACATGGTATGAGTTCTTACACCGACTCCCCTGAGGGTTGCGGGCTCCCAACACCATCTACTCTTGGTCTCCTCTCGTATCCGTTTGTCCCCGGTTCGATCCCCGCTGCCGGAGCTTGTCGCGCACTCGCTAGATTTCAACACCTGGGACAGAAACAGTCGTAGTTCGTACGCCCTGCCTCTGGAGCTACGTCCGAGCCCGTTTGTGCTTTTACCATCTGCTGTGCTACGGCAATGCTTCTCGCTGCCGGAGCTCGTCTCGCACACGCTAGATGTCAGCACATTGGGACAGAGGCAGTCGTAGTTCGTACGTCCTGTTTCTGGAGCTACGTCCGAGCCCGTTGTGTTTTCATCAGCCGTGCTACGACATCGGGAATCGAACCCGAAACATCTTCCCAGCCTTTCGGTCACCACACCAAGGCGCTGGTTTCCTTTGGACCTACTTTTTTAGGTGGATTCCGAACCACCGGGGTCACAGAAAAAGCACTTAGAAAATGTTTCCATTGGTGCCGACAGTGAGAATCGAATCCGGCCACATCGCGCGCCACTGCGTGCGAGCCGAGCACGCTACCCACTGCGCTACTGCTCCCCTTTTTAAAATTTTCAACATAATGTTTTATATGTAAATGACAAATGGTGTAAAATTGACACCACCCGGCATATCGGGTATAAACATTCGTTATTCCTACATACATTACGAACGGACAGACGAATATACGGTGATGTCAGTATTAAAGATAAAGGTCGGTACGAATTTTAAAAGAAAGATAGAGAGAATAAGGAACATGAGTAGTGCACAAGTGTAAGCGAGAGAAAACGACTGCAAGCCGCGAATGAGACCAGGATCGTAAGGTGTACGGTTGAGAGTGGGACAGAGTATGTTTATGGAGAGCGGAGGTTTCGGGTTTTCGAAATAGCGCCCGCTATTTTTTTTTTACTCTTTCGATTAAACTTTCATGCAGGACAGTGTATTTTTTTTCATGCGAATATTGGAATGCATTCGAAAAAGAACGAAGGCACGATTAGCCTTCGAACTTTTCAGTAAAAAAAAAGTTTTGGGCTCCTACCCTTGCAGAGTTCTAACCGTGAGTAAACCTTTCGACTAATATAAATAGTTTCTTATTACCGAATTTGCCTGCCAAACTCTACGTTCTACATATAAGAACAATTGAACGAATATGTTCATCGAGCTCGCTTAGGGACGCTTAACATTTTTGGTTCCTTTTCGGTCAATTAAGAAAAAAAAAGCGTGCGATTGACAACCACTCGATGCAGCGCAACTTCAGATCGATCTCACGAAAAATGAGACCAGCTCGGCGTTAGACAGAATAGGTATTACGTCGACCCTCCGAACTAGTAGTTTTCAAGAAAATACGTGTATTGGAGATCTCCCAACTCATCTCTGGAATCGTAATGTATTAAACATTGACAGGATTCGAAACATTAATTGAAATTGTGGGAGCAATGTTCATTCATATACACACACACACATACAAATTTTTTTTAAAACTTAAACCGTTTACACTCAAAAATAACAGTCACTCTCACTTCGGACAAAACAATTTATAAAAATCCCGGTCTTCATCCTTTTCCATCTCGATACCTGTGTATACTTTTTTCCCCCTGTGGAATAATTATTCTGTACACCTTTATTACATACCTATTTACTTATCGAATCTGTCCAGTCATCGCGTCGAGCTACATACAATGTGGCAGCCAGATGTCGCTGGTCCGAACTATCTTGTTTGTACTGTGTACAGAGATGAGCAGGGAGATCTCCAACGCTCGCATTTTCGTGGTACCTGCGATTTTGGAGCGTCGACGTGACACCTAGGCGGTCAAACGCCGAACTGTTCTCATTTTTCGTGAGATCGACCTGAAGTCGCGCTGCATGTTGGTGGTTGTCAACCGCACAGTTTTGCCAGAGATCATCTCGCGTTTCGCTTTCACTAATCCAATCCTTGCTGCCTGACGAGAAAATTTTTCCTGAGTTGATTTTTTTTCAGCTTATATGCATTAATTAATAAAAATGTGTAAATTGGAACGTATTTTTTTCCTAAATTGACCGAATTTGGATCCAAATTGTCAAATGTTCCTAAGCGAGCTCGATGAGCATGTTCTTTCAATGTTCGAAATAAATTAGAATTGTTGTTTGATTGATTGGGTATCGTGGACGGCTGGAGCTCTGAAGAATCGGGGTTCGAGCCCGACTCTTTTTTTTTTTTTTTCTTTAAGTGTGTTTTTTTAATCATGCCTCCGTTCTCTATTTTTTTCGCATGCATGTTTAAACACTCGTAAAAAAAAAAATATTCACGGTACTGCACGAACGAAAGCGTGAAAAACCGGAACGGGTGCAATTTCGAAAACCCGAAACCTCCGATATCCTACTGAAATTTTACACACACGTTCTTTTTGACAAAATGAGACTATACCCATAAAAAGATTTTTGGCAACTCGTAATCGTGTTCGAGATATCGAATTATAAATAAGTCTCGTTTTTTTATACGCTAGTAGTAGGTGCACCACTCTGGGCCCCCCACTCCTATCCCCACTCCTTCCCCCACCGCGCGGCTTCCCCCACCACTCGATTTCCCCCACCATGCGGCTGGGTGAGTCGAGTGTTGAGGTGGCGTTGTGTGTGTGTGGGTGAGGTGAGGACAGGGGGGAAACTCCAAAGTGGCGCACATTATTATTATTATTATTAGTATTTGCAATATTCTCTCTCTTTGGATTATTATTATTTTTTTTAATTTTATAATTATAATTTTTATTATTTTTTTTAATTTTATAATTATAATTTTTATTATTATTTTTAATATTTCCACCTCTCTCTGCGGTTTATTAATATTTTTTACTTACCCTTCTTCCGAGGCTATTCAGCGCATCTCTCTCTCTCTCTCTTTCTCTCCCGCGTCTGTCGGTTATGCTTTTTCTCTTTTTCTCCTTCTCTCTCTCCAGCGTCTGTCGCTTAGCTTTCTCTCTCTCTCTCTCTCACTATTCTAACTCGTTGCTTATTAAAAATTTTTTTTCCGATAGAATGAAAATCTGCACAGATACATTCGTTATACTCATCTCCGTGAGCCACGTTTTGATTAAATATTTTTATTATCACAAGCACGCACGTTAATCCTCAGGGCACATAAATTATTTAAACGATTAATATTTTAACCGATCGACGTTGTGAGAACGTTTTACCGATGTTACGCGATTAAAAGAACGACGATTACTGAGCTCTACAGCCGCTTGGAGACAAACTTCACGCGCGCGAAATGCACTGTCAGCACCACGTGCATGTCTCATCGTCGCTCAGGCTTGCTCGAATTCGTTCATCTTTTTATTCGTATGGAGAGTAATATATTTAAGTGTATATATATATAATGTGATCTAAAGATGCAACGCGCGTATACCTAGAGACACAGTAGGCATACTCTGCGAATATACATATAGGTAAGCTGACGAGGTATCGTTCCGTAGCGCTCGAGAGTCAACAGCTATGGGCAAACTCACGCGGAATCGTCCAGTAGCAGCAGCGGTTCTTTTACATATGGGCGAAGAATAATTTAAAGTGGTGTAGGCCACAGACAGGGATACTTTAGCATCGAATGACTTATCTCCATTGTGAATATATTTTTCAAATTTTTTGCACTCGGAGAGAAAAGTTGCATAGCTCTCACCGCTACACATACATGCTGTTGTGTATAATGCAATGTCAGCTAATTTGCACGTGCAAAAGTTTACCCGTTTTGGCTAAAATTAAGTATCAATATCATGAAATGTCTCATGACAATACAATATGTATACTCTGCGAATATACGTAGGTAAGCTGACGAGGTATCGTTCCGTAGCGCTCGAGAGTCAACAGCTATGGGCAAACTCACGCGGAATCGTCCAGTAGCAGCAGCGGTTCTTTTACATATGGGCGAAGAATAATTTAAAGGGGTGTAGGCCACAGGCAGGGATACTTTAGCATCGAATGACCTATCTCCATTGTGAATATATTTTTCAAATTTTTTGCACTCGGAGAGAAAAGTTGCATAGCTCTCACCGCTACACATACATGCTGTTGTGTATAATGCAATGTCAGCTAATTTGCACGTGCAAAAGTTTACCCGTTTTGGCTAAAATTAAGTATCAATATCATGAAATGTCTCATGACAATACAATATGTATACTCTGCGAATATGCATAGGTAAGCTGACGAGGTATCGTTCCGTAGCGTTCAAGAGTAACAGCTATGGGCAAACTCACGCGGTATCGCTCGGCAGTAGCAATTCTTTTACATATGGGCGACGAATAATTTAAAGTGGTGTAGGCCACAGGCAGGGATACTTTAGCATTGAATGACTTATCTCCATTGTGAATATATTTTTCAAATTTTTTGCACTCGGAGAGAAAAGTTGCATAGCTCTCACCGCTACACATACATGCTGTTGTGTATAATGCAATGTCAGCTAATTTGCACGTGCAAAAGTTTACCCGTTTTGGCTAAAATTAAGTATCAATATCATGAAATGTCTCATGACAATACAATATGTATACTCTGCGAATATACATAGGTAAGCTGACGAGGTATCGTTCCGTAGCGTTCAAAAGTAACAGCTATGGGCAAACTCACGCGGTATCGCTCGGCAGTAGCAATTCTTTTACATATGGGCGAAGAATAATTTAAAGTGGTGTAGGCCACAGGCAGGGATACTTTAGCATCGAATGACTTATCTCCATTGTGAATATATTTTTCAAATTTTTTGCACTCGGAGAGAAAAGTTGCACAGCTCTCACCGCTACACATACATGCTGTTGTGTATACATAGGTAAGCTGACGAGGTATCGTTCCGTAGCGTTCAAAAGTAACAGCTATGGGCAAACTCACGCGGTATCGCTCGGCAGTAGCAATTCTTTTACATATGGGCGAAGAATAATTTAAAGTGGTGTAGGCCACAGGCAGGGATACTTTAGCATCGAATGACTTATCTCCATTGTGAATATATTTTTCAAGTTTTTTGCACTCGGAGAGAAAAGTTGCACAGCTCTCACCGCTACACATACATGCTGTTGTGTATAATGCAATGTCAGCTAATTCGTACGTGCCAAGGATTACTTTGCTTCGGCAAAAACTAAATATCATATCTTACACCTATATGCGCGCATACATATATATTGTAACGTCCTGGGTCGAAATACCCACCTAAATTTGAAAATTTTCATATACGTTCTTTTAATACTTAAATTACAAGAAAACATGAACGACCAGAGGTGATCCCCATTGCCGGAGTTCACCGCCTAACGCACAAAAACTTTAATCTTTTACGAACGAGGCTCGTCACGGGGGAAGGCGCGTGAGTAACGAACCGGCGTATGTCGCACGTTATTACCAAGCTCCCGCAGATGCGGGAAGTTCGTGAAAATCAACGCCTTGCTGGCTCGCACACGATAGCCGCGCTTATCGCCTAGGGACGAGCCTCAACATAAACAACAAGCTTCTTCGTGAGTATCGATATCCCTGCACTGGCAGTAGTCAGAAATCAGTCTGGACAATGTCGATTACACGAAGCTGACATGAAAAACGCCAGCCATAATAACTGGAAATCCGTCTGGCGATTGTCGTCAGCAGGATGTCGAGGTGTGAGAGAAACTCTTCCCTCACGCGCCGACATCTCCCACCTTATGCGACAATAGAATAAGGGCCTATATAATGACCAGCAAGAAGTCCGTCAGTCAGTCTATAAGTCAGTCAGTGAGGAGTAGAGAGTAATCAACAGTTAAGAGTCAGAGTACTCAGTCAGATCGTAATCAACAGTTAAGAGTCAGAGTACTCAGTCAGATCGTAATCAACAGTTAAGAGTCAGAGTACTCAGTCAGTCGAACAGGTTAACGAAGAACCATCGGAAAAACCGGCGGGTCTACCTCGGGGACCCGACCGCGTGTAAAGCAGCTTAAAACTTAAAAATTGTAAAAATTGTGAAAACTTCTTGTCCGATTTCCCCAACGGGGTTGGTCAAGGACTATTTTAATAAACGCCGAAATTTACTTGTTGAAATTAAAAAGTGATTCGACAAGCTCATTTAAATAACCCGCTACGCCTACATCCGCTCATCCAACGAGGATAGATTCGGCCGGTAAATACGGGAAGGTAATTGATAAAACGTACGAACATACTTCAAGTTGTTCAGTTTCGATTGGGACACCCACCAAAACTCACGTGTTCCCAACGCCTCTTCCCAACTACAGTTCTGTGCGCCAGACGCACGTTCTCTAGTAGTTTCCTCTCATACTCTTTAACTACAGTGCTGTGCGCTAGATGCACGCGCTTACGTAGATACTTTTCTACCTCTCTCTCTGACTACAGCATAGTGCGCTAGATGCACATGCTCAGGTAGTTACTTTTCTAACTCTCTCTAACTACAGCATAGTGCGCTAGATGCACATGCTCACGTAGTTACTTTTCTAACTCTCTCTAACTACAGCATAGTGCGCTAGATGCACATGCTCACGTAGTTACTTTTCTAACTCTCTCTCTAACTACAGCATAGTGCGCTAGATGCACATGCTCACGTAGTTACTTATTCCTCTCTCCGGGTACAGCCCTGTGCGCCAGACGCACGCTCTGTACTCTAACCAGCCAACCACAACTCCGTGCGCTAGACGCACGCACTGTGGTGGAGGTTTCAACCCTATCGTGTGGGAGTCCCACCCGAAAATAGGACACACTCGAAGGATAACTTTTTCATTCAGACTTTTACGAGCAAACGCCGAAGCGGTAAATACGAAAATAATAACGACTCGCTCCAGGGAAGAATTGTTTAATGTACGAGCACAGCAACAACAATTCGAGCGACACCTCAACCGACAACGTCGTCTTCATCAACTAAACACCCGCTACGCCCAAACAAAAAATCATCTAACAAAAACCATGGTAAAACACCACGTTTTACCAAAGGAAGCAAGAAAAATCTACGTTTCACGTAAGTAGCGTCACACGATCACCGCACTCTTGCCTCTATCCCCGACCGGCGCATTCCGGTCCCAACAAGAGGCACCCTTATATATATATATATACCCTATCGTTCTCGCCCAGGACGTAACAATATATACGTTCGTTTTAGTGTATTGCACTATATTTATTTGAAGAAAATGCAAAAGCTAGTCAGTCTTGATTTGAGCAGATACCCAATACCATTTCTTTTCTTGAACCACGATGGAAAATAATATTCTTCTTCGCGATTGTATTTTAATTTTTTTGCGCTTGGCAAAGCTGCACAGTCCTCATCTCCGGCGAAAGTGTACTGATCGATGGTGTGATCAATTGCGATTTTTGTCGTACAACGTACTCATTAAACGCCTCAGATATGTGATTTGGTGGGCCCCGCTACGCATCATTATTGCAGCGTATAACAGGGGTGTGTTTAAAGGACAAAGAGTTTTAAGCTGTGTGTTTGAAGAGATACAGCGACGAGGTCTCCAAGACGCTCCTTCTGTGCGTGGAATTGCTGGTGAAATTCGGGGTGAGTAAAATTATTACTTATTGATTATTTATTAAATAACTGGATAATTTTTGATTTTCGATTCAATTACTATATCAGACTATCAGCTATTGCACGGCACAGAAAGTGGCGAGGAAGACGAATTGATAGCAGCAGCCGCCGCTGTAGAAAATGCTGAATCGATATTTCAATCGCACGGCGTAGAAAATGCTTCTCTTCTTAACGAGAATATCGATGACACGGGTAAATAGCTCGTATTAAATGTATTATGAAGAATCAATATTATTAAAACTTTTAATTTTGTGCAATCTAATTGCCGCTTTTTTTCCCGAAATATAACATAATTCTTGAATAATGTGTTATTTTTACAGCGATAACACAGGTGCTTAGCATGAGTGGGCATGATCAGATTCCTGCAACAGCTGTGACAGAACCTCTCGGGCTACACGGGGGCGCTCGAAATACGGAAGATTTAGCGGTACCAGGGCCTTCGGGATTGCGCAGGCGATCCAGCATATCTCCCGATTCAGATTACGATGCTGTGCCGCTGTCGTCGCGGAACCAGCTGCTTCTGTTTCCCGATAGTGGTATCAATAATTTGGTGGAAAATCAACAGAGGCTGATCGATCGGGTTTTGATACGCGAGAATCAAGCATGGCTGGAACGTCTCAAGGAGGAGAATCCATTGCCGTTGCAAAGAGCTGATCAGTGGCATCAAGATATTTTAGAAGATGATGACTCAGGTAAATACTAATTTGTTATCGTTTTACGATAATTTAACATACATTTACATAACGACATTCAACATACATTTGAGAACATTCAAGAGATACATTTCGTTACCTTCCCCCATCCCATAATATTAAATTCGTGTGTAATTTCTCTGTCTCTGCGTGGGGTTTGAGAATTGGATAATTAGCTGTCATCGGGGCTGTAGAATGAAAATTAAGTTACGCACGTATATCGCAGGTTACTCGACAGAGCTCGAAGTTGATGATAATGAAGAACCCTTGTAGATATACCTCATACGAGGTACTGCTGAGTAAAAATCTTTTATAAATTTTTCTCCGTATTAATTATTGTTCACTCACATTAAAAAAATTTGCAGGTGTGCAAAGCGGCGGTGGTAGGCGAAGCAACGTTTCGAGGAGCACTGGGTACGGCGATGTACAACCACCGGGAATGCGATTAGACATCGTAGAAGATTATATGCGTTATTTTAAGCGATTCAAACTTCGCGGCCGTGAAACAACAGTGCGAATCAAGCAGCCACAGTCGGACGTCAGCGTATTGAAGTGGCTCGAGGGCGCATTTCGCGATCTCCTCACACATATTACAAGCTCGTGCGAGGGTAACGATTACGTCGGTATAACGTTTACGGCAAGCGGTTTAGCACACGGTCCCGTGTGGCTGTCTTTCCGACCGGCGCGAGATTACTCTTTCGAGGACATTTGGCGCCTTGTGAGTAGTGTCGCACAAAGCTCAACGAATTTGAACATCGACGATAAATTCCGTATTACAACGGGTGTTGTCCGAGGCGTCGAGGGAAGTGGGCGGAAAGGGTTGACCCACGAAGGCGTCGCAAAACAATCGATTTTGACGATTCGTAACACGGATAATTTATGCCTTCCACGTTCGTTGGTAACTGCTCGAGTTTATGCTGAACGGGGAGAAATTCGAACGGGAGAGTTGCACGCTCGCTGGCAGCGTATACGAAAGCCTAACCTCCCACAAAAAGAAGCAGCGCTCGAGCTCACAAGAGCTGCAAATATTTTTATATCAAAGCGCGGGTGCGGTGTAAATGAAATTGCACGTTATCAAGATCACATGGCCCGAGAAGGTATTGCAATTATTGTTTTTGAATTTTTAACTCTGGGACGCGGAGAGCTACCGTTGTTCGATGGTACGCAAAAAGTAATAGATACTGTCGGTTCCATTAAACACACTCTGTACATTTTATATTACGAGCGGTCGCACCACTTTCAGCCGATTTTGAATTTGCGAGGGGCTGTCGGTAGCAAGAGGTTTTGCGCACCTTGCAACGTACGGTACGACCGTAAATATGGCCACAGATGCTCCAAAAAATGCCCTAGGTGTCATGGAACACCACCATGCAATGCCCCCGCGAATAAAATAAAATGTGAAATGTGCAATAGCTATTTTTTCGGCGAAGAATGTTTGCGACAGCATAGATCTGCAGGTATCTGTGATTCCCGTAAACGCTGCCATAGCTGCTTCAGAACGGTCAAACCGCTAGAAAAAAAGGAACATACATGTGGGGTGGGTTTCTGCAAAACATGCAAATCCGACCAGCCATACAATCACCAGTGTTTCATGAAGCCAATCAGAGAAAGCCCAAATGCTTCACCTAAAATCATTTTCATTTTTTACGATTTTGAAACACAACAGTGTACAACGGTGAAGGGTGATCCAAACTCGTTCGTACACACGCCGAGCCTTTGCGTAGCTCAACGCGTTTGCACGCAGTGCTGTAACAGCGACTCTATTAATGAACCGTGTGAGTACTGTGGTATGCATGAATTTATATTTCGAGAAAACCCGGTTGGACAACTCGTGGAATTAGCTATGCAGCAACGTAAGGGCTACTCACGCACAATCTGTATAGCTCATAATGCCGGAGGATTCGACGCTCAATTTATCCTACGGTATCTGATTGAAAACAAAAAAACACAACTCCCTACGTTAATTATGAACGGAACAAAGATCATCACGATGCGTCTCGAGAAGCTTGTATTTCTCGACAGTCTACATTATTTCCACATGCCTCTCAGCGCATTGCCAAAAGCTTTCGGTCTCTTGGGTACAAAAGGTACATTTCCTCATCTGTTCAATCGTCCTGAAAATCAGAATTACGTCGGAGAGCTGCCACCCATCGAGTACTATTGTGCCGACGCGATGCGTACCACTGAGCGCGAAAAAATTTTAGCGTGGTACCGTGAATTAAAAAATCAGAATTACGTGTTTGATTTTGCAAAAGAAATTGTGGATTACTGCGTGATGGATGTTACGATACTCAGGCTCGCGTGCATGGCTTTTCGGAATATGTTCATCGCTAGCGGTCGCGTCTGCCCATTCGACGAGGGTACGACTATCGCATCCGCCTGTTTCCGCATTTTTCGCAAAAATTTTCTGAAAGATAACACGATAGGTATTGTGCCGGCGGGTGGGTACAGATGGGCGCATACGCAGTCAAAAAAAGCCGTTGCGTGGCTCGTATGGATGGAACATTCTCTCGGCCATCCCATCATACACGCTGGCCGCTCGCGCGAATTTAAATTACCGCTAAATTTACTGGTAGATGGTTATTACGAGACGAACGACTCGAAGCACGTATTGCAGTTTCACGGGTGCTATTGGCATGGTTGTCCGCGATGTTTTCTCGTGAACCGCGATCGCAAACAGAGCGACGATGTATCAATGGACGAAAGGTTCGAAAGAACCATCGCTATTTCCGATAGAATCCGAACGGGCGGCTATGTGCTGACAGAAATTTGGGAATGCGCATATGATAAAATGTTGAAGGAAAATGCTGAAATGACAGCTCTCGTGCGTGATCATCCTCTAGCCTGTATCGAGCCTCTCAACCCACGTGACGCATTCTTCGGTGGACGTACCGAAAATATGGTCACGTTGTATGATGCAAAAGATACGGAGGAGATACGTTACGTCGATGTTTGTTCGCTATACCCGTATATCTGCAAGTTTGGTAAATATCCTATCGGCCACCCGAAAGTTTATGTAGGCGACGAGTGTATGGAACTGACGGGGACTGACAATACCGATCTTTCGCGCGTTGAGGGGCTCGTCAAGTGCGTTGTATTACCACCACGCAACCTTTATCACCCGGTGCTACCTGTACGCATGCATCATCGCCTGCTATTCGCACTCTGTCGTAGCTGCTGCGAAATTATGAGCCAGGAAGAATGTACGCATGAAAAACCCGCGGATCGTACTTTTGAGGGAACATGAATTGTCGACGAGATACGAAAAGCTGTTTCGTGTGGGTATAGAGTCATGCGTGTAATCGAAATATGGCAATACGAGATCACACAGTTCGAACGTAACACTCGAAATGGCGGCCTTTTTTCAGAATACATTAACACATTTCTCAAAATTAAACAGGAGGCTAGTGGCTGGCCCGAAAATTGTTTGCAGGACGAGGCTGCGAAAGATGAATACATTGCCGACTTTGAGCGCTCTGAGGGTATTAAATTAGATCGTGCTAATATATCCAAGAATCCCGGGTTGCGCTCAGTAGCAAAGTTATGCTTAAATTCATTTTGGGGAAAATTTGGGCAACGCGAAAATCTGCCGCAAACTGTGATAGTATCCACGCGGGAAAAATTGATGGAGCTACTGGCGAGTCCCGAGTATGAGATCACCGGCATACTACCTGTAAATAATGATATATTATACGTCAATTATACGAAGACCGATGAGGCAATACAGCCATCTTCCATAGCTAATGCCGTAATAGCAGCATACACCACCGCTCAGGCGCGCTTAAAATTGTATAGTTATCTCGAGCGCTTGGGTCGACGTGCATTGTATTGTGACACAGACTCGTGTATCTATGTAACGAAAAAAGATCCGAATGAGTACGAACCGCCGATCGGTCAGCTTCTCGGTGATCTGACGGATGAGCTTAGCAGTTATGGAGAGGGCAGTTATATTAAGTCGTTCGTGTCCGGCGGACCGAAATTTTATTCATTTATTGTGCGAACATCTGATAGCTCGGAAAGCGAAGTATGCAAAGTCAAAGGTGTAACATTAAATTTTGCAAATAGCTCATTGATAAATTATCGGTCTGTACGTGCGTTTATAGTTGGCGAGAGAGAGGAGCCAATTACTCTGCACTATGATGCGATTCGGCGTACGGCGTTCCATCAGGTTGTTACACGTCCCGAATCGAAAATGTGCAAACCGTCAAGCGTCAAACGAAGATGCAACGGAGAATATGGGTCTTTACCATACGGATTTTGTAGTTAGATATAATTTTGTATTTACATATGTACACGCATCTATGTTTTGTTAATAAAAAATTATGTAAAACCCTATTTGCTCATCTCGCCTACTATTATTTCTCATTTAAACAGCGGAGAATTGTTACGACACGAATGATACGAGCAATATGAGCGAGTAATACGTAACGAATAAGCGAGCGATACGAACGAACGAGCGATACACATGAACGAAACAAATGAGCGAACGCTACGAACGAACGAACGACGAAAGCGAACTACCATTGAAATTCTGTCTTTCAAAAAATTCAAAATTTTTTCTGACAAATTATTTAAGCATGAGCGACACGAGCAAATTATAATACGAATGATACAAGGTTTTTAAACTTTTCATGTCCAAATATTTTTCGAAATTTTTCCCGACGAATTATTTAAACAGAAACCATACGAGCAGATAATATGAACGATATACGGACGAACGGCGCGGTCAAACGAAAAGAATGAGGGAACGGTATGATCGATATGACGAGAGAGAGTTTCCAATAAAATTTCTGTTCCTCCGACGTTCTTTCGTAATTTTTCCGAAAAAGTTTTCCAAGTGAAATTATTACAGCACGAACGATACGAGCGATACGAAAAAACGACATGAGCAAATTTCTAATAAAATTGTTTTCTGCAACATTATTTTTCAAATTTTTCTGAAAATGTTTTCCAAGTGAAATTATTACGACATGAACGAGCGATAAGAACGAACGACGAGAGCAAGCTTCCAATGGATGTTTGTTTTTAAATATTTTACCGACATGCATTTTTTCTGAAAAACTTTTCGAAGTAAAACCATTACGGCATGAACGATATGTGACAATACGAAAGAAAGGTACGAACGAACGACGAGAGCATGTTACCAATAAAGTTTTGTTTCTTAAACACTTTTACGAAATTTTTTTTTCGAAAAATTCCTTCAAACACAAGAAATACGAGCAAATAATATTAACGATACGAGCAAACGAGCGATACGAATGAACGAAACAAATGAGCGAACGCTACGAACGAACGACGAAAGCGAGTTTGCAAAAAAATCATTGTTTTTTCAAACCTTTTTCAAAACTTTTTCCGAACAAATTTTTCCAAATAAATTCATTGCTACATAAGCGATACGAATGAACGAAAGAAATTAGCGAATGGCACGAACGAACGACAAAACAAACGATACGAACGACCGACAAAACGAACGAACGAACGAAGGAACGAACGACAAAACAAACGATACGAACGAAGGAATGAAGGAGTCAAGGAGCGAAGGAGCGAACGAACGAACGAACGAACGAACGAACGAAGGAATGAAGGAGAGAAGGAGCGAACGAACGAACGAACGAACGAAGGAATGACGGAGAGAAGGAGCGAACGAACGAACGAACGAAGGAATGAAGGAGTCAAGGAGCGAAGGAGCGAACGAACGAACGACCGACAAAACGAACGAACGAACGAACGAACGAATGAAGGAGCGAAGGAGCGAACGAACGAACGAACGAACGAACGAACGAACGAACGAACAAACGAACGAACGAACGAATGAACGAACGAACGAACGAACGAACGAACGACCGACAAAACGAACGAACGAACGAACGAACGAAGGAATGAAGGAGCGAAGGAGCGAACGAACGAATGAACGAACGAACGAACGAAGGAATGAAGGAGTCAAGGAGCGAAGGAGCGAACGAACGAACGAACGAACGACCGACAAAACGAACGAACGAACGAAGGAATGAAGGAGCGAAGGAGCGAACGAACGAATGAACGAACGAACGAAGGAATGAAGGAGTCAAGGAGCGAAGGAACGAAGGAGCGAACGAACGAACGAACGAACGAAAGAACGACCGACAAAACGAACGAACGAACGACAAAACAAACGATACGAACGACCGACAAAACGATGAAAGTGGGGCTTCCGATGAATTTTTTTTTGTTTCTTACACCTTTTTCAAAATTTTTCCGAACAAGTTTTCCAAGTAAAGTTATTACGACGTGAGTGATACGAATAAACGGAAGGAGCGGTACGGCTGAACGAAAAACAAACGATACGAATAAACGAACGGCAAGAGGGTGTTTCCAATAAAATGTTTGTTTCTCAAATATTTTTAAAAATTCTTTCCGAAAAATTTTTCGAAGTAAAATTGTTATGGCACGAACGATACGAACGAATGACGAGAGCAAGTTACCGAGAGCATTTTTTCCGAAAAATTTTTCCAAGTAAAATTTTCACGACACGAACGATACAGGCGATACGAAAGAACGATGCGAACGAACGACAAGAGTAAGT